>QEPC01010396.1:87750-192961 GCA_003113815.1 Sphenodon punctatus | reverse complement strand
CGTCAACTCAAGCTCAACATGGCCAAGACCGAACTCCTCATTTTTCCTCCCTCCTCTTCCTCTCCCTCTAACCTGCCCATCTGCATCGATGGAGTCACCATCCATCCTGTTCTCCAAGCCCATAGCTTGGGCTTCATCTTTGACACGCACCTCTCTTTTAAACCTTACATCTGTTGCCAAATCCTGCCGATTTGCCCTCCATAACATTGCTTGGATCCACCCCTTTCTCTCTACCTCCTCGTCCAAAACCCTTGTTCATGCCATGGTTATCTCGCGATTACTGCAACCTCCTCCTTGCTGGCCTCCCTCGCTCTCACCTGCCCCCCTTATCGCAATCCAAAACTCCGCCGCCAAGGTCATTCACTCTGCTTGTCGCTTTGACCATGTGCAGCTTCTCCTCTTCTCTCTTCACTGGCTCCCCCTTCCTGAACGTATCCTGTTTAAACTCCTGGTATTCATGTTCAAAACACTCCCCGACCAAGCTCCCCCTTACTTCTCGGACCTAATCCCCCTATGCACTCCTGTACGCGCTCTCCGCTCTTCCTCTGTCCCCTCCCTCACTCTCCCTCATTTCTCCTGCTCACCTAACAGCCTTCGACCCTTCTCCCTCAGTGCCCCTCATGCCTGGAACTCCCTCCCTACCCACATCTGCCTTGCCCCCTCCCTCCACTCTTTTAAATCCCTCCTCAAGACCCACTTTTTCCTCATTGCCTTTCCCAATGCCTGCTTATTGTTCCCATATACCTACTGTCTGCCCTCTTCTGCAGACTGCTGCAACCAACCTCATTGTAACCAAGCCAAGCACATGCACCTGAGACTTCGCATCCGCTTGAATGTTTGTTGGTCTTCGCCCCTTTCTCTCCCACTGTCCCCTCTCCGTCTTCCCCTCCTTGTCTTTTAGATTGTAGGCCACAGGCAGGGACCGCGTCTATTTCTATGTTCTGTACAGCACCAGGCCACACTACTGGCACTATATAAATGTTTATTATAATAATAATACCACCTGCCTGACTTATGCTGAGAGGAAGCCTAGGCATACTGGCTGGAACAGCCTGTCAGAGCAAGCCCTTCCTTGGAGACAGAGCCCTGCAATGGTACAGGAACAGGGAAGGACCTTGGCTATACTGGGACTGTTTGGGACACCCAGATTTACTAGGAGAAGCCTCTAACCAGGGGATTGGGCTGGCTAGTAGGGGAGGCTTGGAGGCCAGACTCTAATCTCTGTGGGTTCAAGCCTTGCAGCTAGAGGCATGGCTAGGGCATTGAGAGAAACTGTGAGTAGCAGTGGCATGAGCTAATTCTTCCCAGAAGCCTTCAGAGAATCTATCCTCCAGGAGAAGTGAACCTGCCACTGCTACAAAGTGGATTAACCAGATTGGGGATCCTGGTCTGAGCCCCATTTGTGACCTAGGCAAACACAAATCCCTGAACTTTAGGAGGCTGTAGGGTCAAGGTTGGAACTCATCCTTGTGACAGAACACAGGGAAGGATCATGGGATCCATGACATTTACCCCCTAGACCTGCCTTGCCCTCTCAGCCACTATTGCTAGAGAGGGAGTCAGAGTTGGATCTGATGCTGCCAGCCACCACTGCAGCTATGGCTGCTAATGGAGTTGGCATGAGGAAGGTTGCCATTCTGCACTTGAATTTTCCCTGCAGCTGGGGGGATGGGAAAGCTCTGCTCAGTCCTCCAGCTGCTGGAAAACTCAAATGCCAATGGGGAGCAGAAGAGTGTAGGGCAGGGGAGTGGAATCTCAGGCCCAGGGGTCAAATGAGCCCCACTGAAAGTTTTTATGAGGTCCCTTTCCATTTCCTGAATCTGGCCCCTGGATTCAGTGCCTACATCCGACCACTGAAAAGTTGAGCTCTGGATAAGGGAACGGAGATGAGGTCATGATCGTAAAGGATGGGGGTCAGATCCATGGCAGAGATCCATAATCTGGGACCATCTTTTCTTGAGTACACCCCTTAAGCACTGCATGCCCACAATACGGCCCTCAGAGATTGTATTAATTTTCAAAGTGGTCCCTGGGACAGAAATGTTTCTCCACCTTTGGTGTAGGGGGTAATCCACGCCGCTGCTGCACAGGTTGCGGGTGGCCAAAATAAAAGATGGGCTATGACTCCTCCATCCCCCACCTCTCTGGGAATTTGTCTCTCAAACAGGTTATCAGGTTTATTATTATAAGCTTTATAATCCTGCACTAGGAGTACAAAAGCCCAAGTTACAAGCACATTGAAATTCAAAAGGTTTGCTACAAACGGTTTCCAATGGAGCCTATGCAATGTGTACGAGTCCATTGAGTCCAAGGTCTAGTGTGAGCACTGATGTCAGACCCTTCCCTTGATGGTATTATTCCCAGAGCAATAAAGAGTAAGCAGCGTATAACCTTGGCTTTGGTGAATTTGAACAAATGTATTAATCTAAGCAGTCAAACACAAACTCTGCTTGTAATTCAGGCAGAGAAGCAGGGCTTCATTAAGGTCAGATTTATTTTTGTCCCTTTCTCATAAATTTCCTTTCAAATTCATTCACCTTCGTGAAGGATTTGTATGAGCCAAGAGGTGGCACATAGCTTTTCATTTGCAGGTTTCTCCCTTTGTCAAACAATGTTCAGATACATGCTCCAGATGGCTACAAACCCCACAGATGACAGGAGCTACATCTCACATCAACACAGGTGGTATGGAAAGTAGCTTACCGCAGATCCGGGTAGCCACTCCAGGTGCAATCTTGATAAAAACATGTTTTGAGAAATATTTCCCATATATGGTAGCTCTGCAGACCTACTTGGTTTTCTAAGGAGCTGCAGTTGCTGAAGCGAGATGGGCGGCGGTTGGAGTGACGGTGGCGTCGTTTGAGTGCTGAAGCCGATAGATTGCGTCATAGAGCCAGTTTGAGAACCTATGCCATGGCTATGCGGGCAGCAAAGAAGGAGTTCTTTGCTGCCGTCATAGCGTCTGCAAAATCCCGTCAAGTGGAGCTGTTCCGGGTAGTGTGGGGGCTGGTCAGTCCGGCCTCCCTCAACCTTGGAGTGGAGTCACCGATTGCCCGCTGTGACATGTTTGTGGATAATTTTGTGGACAAAATCACTCGTATTCACCACCATTTTGACGCAGCATTTATTACACTAAGAGAACCCAAGGTTATGGAAGCCCCATCATATCCAGTTTTCTGGGATCAGTTTCAGTGAGTGACACCCACTAATGTGGTAGATGTTCTTGGGGCAGTCAGGGCTACTTCTTGTGAATTAGATCCTTGCCATTCCTGGCTGGTTAAGATCTGCCAAGAGACAATGGGGCCGTTGCTGGCTGGGGTGGTCAACACCTCCCTGCAGGAGGGCAGAGTGCTAAGCTGTCTCAAGGAGGCAGTGGTGCGGCCTCTGCTCAAGAAACCATCACTTGACACTAGCTCCCCTGCCAGCTATTGGCCTGTCTCTAACCTTCACTTTTTAGGGAAAGTTATTGAACGAGTAGTGGCTTGGCAGCTGCAGGGGCATCTTGATCGCATCGGTTTTCTTGATCCCTCTCAGTTCGACTTTCGTCCAGGTTATGGAACTGAGACTGCGCTTGTGGCTTTGGTAGATGACCTGCGCTAAAATATGGATCAGGGTCGTTCACCCCGGCTGATCCTGTTAGATCTGTTGGCTGCGTTTGACACCGTTGATCATGATATGTTGGTGATGCACCTGCAGGACTGTGTAGGAGTGGACGGGACTGTTCTTGAATGGTTCCGCTCGTTCCTGACCAGAAGAAACCAGCGAGTGGTTCTCGGGGACTGTTTTTCATCATACCAAGACCTCGAGTTCTGCAGGGTTCTGTTCTGTCCCCTCTCCTGTTCAATGTGTATATGCAGCCATTCGGCAAGGTGATTAGGGGGTTTACTGTCATCAATATTCTGATTACACCCAACTGTACCTCTCTTTTTCAACAGACCCAGGCCTGGCAATCTCGGTGCTTACTCGGTGCCTGGTGGCTGTGAGGGATTGGATGACACCTAATTGATTGCAGCTGAATCCTGACAAGACGGAGGTGATGTTAGTGGGTAAGGCGATCGAATTGGCGGCTCCCATCATTGATGGGGTCTGTCCTCCATTGACCTCCCAGGTACTGAGTCTAGGGGTGCTCCTCAATGCGCAGCGCTGCCTGGATATCCAGGTGGAGGCTGTGGTGAGGAGTGCTTTCCGCCAGTTCCATCTGGTGTGATGGCTTCAGCCATTTGTTTCGGACTCTGACCTGGCCACAGTCATCCATGCTTTCATCACCTCTCGATTAGACTACTGTAACACACTCTACGTGGTGCTACCAATGGTGAAGACTTGGAAATTGTAGCTGGTGCAGAATGCAGCGGTCCATCTCCTAGTGGAACTGGGTAGCTGGGAGCATATTACACCAGTGCTCTGCTCTCTGCACTGGCCGCCGGTGGTTTTCCAGGCCTGATTCTAGGTGCTGGTTTTAGCCTATAAAGCCCTAAATGGTCTGGGCCCTGCCTATCTGCGAGACCGCCTCACTCCCCGTGTCCTGGATTGACCCCTGCGGTCGTCCAGGGATGCCTTGCTCGAGGTCCCCCAAGTTTCTCGCGGGGCCATGCAGGAGAGGACATTCTCTGTGGCTGCGCTGCGCCTATGGAACTCCCTTCTGTTGGAGGCCCGGCTGGCCCCAGACCTCCCCTCTTTTTGGAAAAGTTGCAAAACTTGGCTGTTCAGCCAGGTGTTTGGTGGGGGAGAGGGGTGATGGGTGGGGGAAGGGTTTTTTTCTCTGTTTCCTCCTTTTTATCATGTGTTTTGTTTGTTTTTTATTGTTGTAAGCCACCCCGATCTGCCTGTGGCAGGAGGGGTGGGGTAATAAGTTTTTTAAATAAATAAATAAATATATGCCCTTGCCTTATTATGATTTTTTTCCCTCTAGCACAATGAGAATGGTCCATGCAGCACTAAGCTATTTTCATCAAAAACATTACAGGGCAGATAGCTTTCCAGATTTGAATTTCAGCAAATAAAAGTGCATTTCTTTTTGTTTACATCCGAGGTAAATATATAATGAATATTTCAAGTGATCTCATAATTCATTATTCATAGGAAGACTGGCAGTTCATGTTATCATATTGGGCTGTGGTATCACCATCCATGCTAGTATTCCACAAATGGAGATCTTTCCGCAGATCTCTAGGACTCAAGGCTCATGTACAGTATAAAATTCCATATATAGACCTCTCTAACCTGAATTTTTCATTTCCTATTCCTTCTTATTTTCCCTGCAATTCTCAAGCACACTGTCTTACTGTTACTGTAGAGCCCCATCCCTCCTTAATCTGGACACCTCTCTGATAGATTGTAAGCTCTCGGGCAGGGACCGTGTCTATCTTACTCTCTGCAAAGCACCAGGTACATCGCTAGTGCTATATAAAAGCTTATTATAATAATAATATGGACAAAAAGTAGGGCCCCCAAGGTATCCATGTAAGGAAGGTTCTTGATGAAGGCTGCTGATGTTGACGAGCCATCCCAGGGGAAGTGCCTTTTCTACAATTAGCAGCCTCCCAATCAAGGCACAGGTGCATCCCATGCTGCCCCAATAGCCTTCATAAGAAAGGTAAACAGTATAAATTAGTGATGAATTGAATATACACTTTTATTTATTTCGATGTATACCCCACCCTGTCCCTGAGACTCAGAGAAGATTGCATCAAGCAAACAGAAATACAAACAACAAATATAAATATCACACACACACACCTCAAAAGATTCCAAATTCTCCCACATCAGCCCCACTCAGGGAGTCCCTTTCTCCCAGATCCTCTAATCTCTGCACCTGGCCCATACCCACCCTTGCCTCAAAGGAAGCCCAGGGCCAACCCCATATCCCTCCCTCTCAACAGTTGCCATACAATTCCATAGGGATGGGTGAATGCGGTTCGGGAGTTCGGACCGAACTCGACCAGTTTGGTTGACCGAACTGAACTTCCGAACCGAACTCGATTTTCAAACCAAACCGAATTTCCAAACTCGGCTCTGTTTGCCCATCCCTAAAAGATAATATTCCATTTAGTTCAATGGGGTTTGAATTTCCGAACTTTGTTCGGAAGTTCGGAGTTCGTACCGAACTCGAATAGTTCGGTTGACTGAACCGAACTTCCAAACTGAACCAAATTTCCAAACTCAACTGAAACGAATTTCCGAACTCAGTTCTTTTCGTCCATCCCTACAATTCCATCCTACCCACTCTCACTCATGCAGGAAGTCCCTTTCCCCATCTCTGCCTACACAGCGCTCCAGACACATACCTCTCTCCCCCTCACAGACGGGCTGAAGCTGTCCCCAAGTCCAACTCTCACAATTGCCCCCACAATATACATTTTAAAAAGCCCCAAGTACAACATCTCAGAGACTCAAAATCTCCTATCCCCCCATTACAATACAACACAAACCCCCTCATATAAAACACCAAAATCTAAGAAGTGGTGAAGCAGAATGCCCTACTGCTGCTACCAGTCACTTAATAGCCAGTACCGCTTAATGGTCAGTGCTCTTTGGCAGCTGCCACAGACGGCTAGCAGTACTTGATGTAGGCTGGAGAGCAGGGAGAGGGAGGGTTGGCCCAGGTGGCTCAGCCAGACCACTATGTCCCAGGTGGAGCTTTTTCTCCTCTGCAGGGCTATCAGTAGGGCTGGTATTTGCAAAGTTGGTTGTATGTTCATTCCCATGAATGAATATCTAAATTCATCTTTGTTATTGGAGCAAAATTCACTGCTTTGTTGCTGTTTTTCAGCAGCACACAAATACCTCTCTGGCTAACCCAAGAGAAACAATGAGGCAGTGCTGAAGAAAGTGAGGCTTAAATTTAATAGCTGGGTCAAAGAATCTCCTCTTGTGTGCGGGTGTTTGCATGTATAGATGAGGACAATGCAGGTGAGAATGCCCAGTTCCAAACTATTCCATCATTCCCTATTCCTAGAAGAAAGAATATTGTAACATAAATTACTCATCAAAATTCCCAGCAGCCAAATCCAGACCTATACCTCTGACTACTACAGACATTGTAACGTATAGGTCCTGAAAACAGCCTTGCAACCTTTTCGCCTTTAACACCATGTATGCCACATAAGTCTTGTATTCTTTGTGCATAAAATGTAGCAATTAAACCACCACACCACACCACCCCCGGTAACACAGTACTGGTCAGATACAGTTGTTTCCGCTGAGGAAGAACCTGCTAAGAAAACAAGAAAAAAACCAAAAAAAACCAAATATCTTCTAGGGAAAAGGCAGCCTCCAATGTCCATCCCTTTTATTAAGGTAAATCGGTTTTGAAATATCTTGAAGCATATGTCATTTCCCCCAAAATAAACACAAGACAAAACAAAATAGCTTTGTGAGTGAAGTCAGCTTTGAATAAATTACTGTGCAAAATCTGAGGCTTGGGAGTACATCCTGCAGCCAAACTACAAATGACTAATGAGGATGACAGAGCAACTACTCGTATATTTGGCTTGACTGGTCAGCGGAGCAGTAGTACCTTGGCTAAACACGTAGGGACAGAACTTCAAAACAGGGATTGTATAGAGTAGGGTTGGAGAACCATTTCCCCCCTGTGGGCTGGATCCAAACTGTCCCAAAGCTCCATGGACCAGACAGACTGGAAGGGGACTGTGTGTCCAGGCTGGGACCCCACGCCCTGAAGAGCATGCTGGGAATTCTCTGCAGGGGTGTGGCTAGGTTGGTAAGCATGAGAGTTTGAAACCACTTCAAATGAGTTGGGTCATATAGTGACAGGCTTAGAAGGGGTGAACTTAAGCAATCAGCATATCAAATGGTTGTAATACAGCAGAGGTAAGCAGGCACGCAGAGAGACTACTGTGGTGAATTGTAAAACCAATCTCTTTATTTAGTCCATTGTTTTGGTGTAAAGCCGAGTTATGACTTTTACTTCCTAAGCTCATTTTTACAAGTGTTGTACAGATGAACCAACACAGCAAGTGAACTCTAACCATCCAGAATTCATTATGCACCGTGTGAAAATAACGTATTTTTCATATATCCCTCTGAGTGACATGCATCTCTCTCACTACCACACTCAATTCCTGATAGGCCAATCGCTACTGCAGTTTCACTCTATAGAACTATCCCAGGTGGCTCAGATGTGGCACTGAGGGTATTTGCTGGGACTGTACCCTGTTCCCCCAAAGCTATAAAATACTGGTGGGAAATTGGGACATTTCTAGTGAGGATGTGAGAGAAAATGGAAAAGATTTCATAAGCTTCATGCGGCTTGTAGAATCTAAATAAAGGAGAGTAGATCTGAAATGCACAAAAAATAGGACATTGATCACGGTTTCCTCTTTAAACTTAGGTGGTGTTAACTTCCTGTATTTGATTTGCCACCTAGCAATACACTTTTGCATAGCGTCTTATCAGCACAACCATTAGCGTCATTATAGGATCATAACCTTTAGCACAATAAAACCTCAATCAAAAACCTTCAACCAAAAGCCTAGCTGTACAGCCAAATCCTCCCTTAGAAATCTTTATAGACAGCATTTGGATACATGCAGGCTGTGGGTCTCTATTCCCATTCAAAACAGACCTTGAAGGGAAATTGGTCAACATATTTCCATGTTAGCCCTAATACAAAGTGGCCAAAGCTGTAGGCTATTCCTTTGAATTAAGTAATAGAGCACTGAAGGTCAGAAGAAAAGGCGAAAGCAAAGTAAGAAAATATGAGTAAGGGAACACGCAGTCTAGCTTAGATCAGCACAAACCAGTAACAGGGAAATGGGCTCAGAGAAGTCATATTTTATTTTCCCCGGCAACTGAAATAAAAATGTTTTGAGGGTGGAGGGTAAGGTATAAATTCTCAACCAGCCAAGACACACACAATCTGAGGGTTCATACATACCAGAATTACATTTGTTTAGGGAATAATTTTGAAAAACCACTCCGGGACATGATTGCAAAAGCTACTAAGGAAAAAGAATGCACTAATTAATCAGATAGCTCACCACTGCAGACCAATATCTTTGACAGATTAAACGTGGAGCAACTTTGCTGAAGGAGATGAAGCTGATCTTGATTCATACTTGAATCACCTGGGTTTCTCTTGACAAATGGATTCCTATTTCAGAGGCCTCAGGCATGGGTGCATCTTGCAGTCCTTCCCACTCTCTGCTTGGGGCATGCTATCATTTCAGTTTCCAATAGGCCCCAAACAAATATGGCATTTCATATTCTTGAAGATAATTTGCATATTTGTTCCCACGGAGGAATATCCCCGTTCAACTTCACCACCATTGCAAAACCCACAACTTGGGTTTGTTTGTTTACCTTGTTTCAGTATTTGGGTAGCCTCGGTATTTTGTATTTTGGTCACTTCGGCGGGGCTATTTAGTTCTTAGTTGGAGCAAATTATTATTATTTTCGATTTCTATCACGCCATTTGCCACAAAGGACTCAGAGTGGCTTACAGAAAACACAAGATAGAATGCTCAAACCTCAACACCTGGTGACGCTAAACCCTGGCAGAGCTTAATTCATCAGTGAGCTTGCCAGAGCTCAGCCCTGCCAATTAAATTCAAAGAGGAGAGGCTGAATTCTGGGAAATGTTCCCAGTAGGAGTGTCCCACCCTCAAATCTGAAAGATCAGGAAAAGACCGATACTGGCCATTCGGGGGTTGTAAACAAAAGCCAGAGAAAACTTGGGTGGTTTATTTGGCTTTCATGAATGACGTTCCTGCCCAACCCTCACTGCACTGGGCATTGTATAGGTTAAATTACAAGATCTCCTGCTTTATATTCAGCTGTAGAAAGGCAGGGTGATCCAGTGGTTGGGTTCCTAGAGGCTAGGGTTCAGTTCCCTGCTCTGACAAGCTCTTGGATGGAGACATGGCTTCTAGAGCAAGCTTGGGCTCTAGTAATTCAATTTTTTAACAAATTAAGCACTGGCCTTAGGCTGTGCTTCTGAGGCTAGATAAAGCCCTATGTTAGTAAAAGCTGACATAACCTGGACGTCAAGAAGAGGGTAAACTTTCCATGATGAGGGAAGAGCACAATTTCCATGTTTGGTGCTGACAAGAAATTGGGGAAGGGGGGGGGAGAAGGATGAATGGCCCTGGGGTCCTAAACTAAAGGGGCCCCCATCCAAATTGCAAGATTATTTAAAAAAAAAAAAAAAAAATTGATGAGCAAGACAACATTTACAAATGACATCTGTGTAAAGAAAGCACACGCATCTCCAGAAATTGGTTTCAAAATGTATAATTATTAATTATAAAATGGGTGCCCCCAGTCAAGATGAGGTACTGGAGGAGACTCAAATCTCTCTCAACAACCCTCTAATAATAACTCAGAGGATTTCAACTTAGCACACACACACACACAACTGGCAGAAATGGTACAGTGCCAAACCTTGAAATCCTATGCTCCACATGGTTTGCAGGTCTTGGGGCATTTGGACAGGTTCTGCCCTATCAAAATCTAATATGCCTATATATAAATCTCCAAAGAAATGTTTAATTATTCATCCACCAACTAGACATAAAGCAAAAAAGCAGTGCACCTTGTGACAGCAATCCAATCCTTATGGACAACTGAGGCCCTTTTCAAACGGGAAGTGGTGAGTGGGGGGATGGGTGAGCGCCCGCGGTGGGTGGAGGTGGGTGCGCGCCCATTCCCATGGGCACACACCCATATCCACCCATGGGCTCTTCTGGCATGCGACCTGCACCCCCCCCCCCCCCCCCTAGCAGGGTCATGACCCATAGCGGAGTGCGCATGTTGTGCTGTGTGATTTGCACGTGGCGCACCAGAAGAGGGCTCCTCACTCCCCCAGCTCCCCAGGTCAGAAAAAGCCAATCAGGAAGACCCTGTCTCAGCCGATCAGCGACCAGGAAGGAGCAGCAGGAGCAGCAGCCGCGGCTTCGAGGAACAGCTGGGCAGTGAGTCAGCCTGGAGAGTCGCAGGTGCAGGCAGGAGCTGGGATCAGCTTCCTGGGGCTCACCAGAAAGCCCTGGAAAGTCCAGTAATACCCACATTTTGTGGCATCTGCACCCGGACGGAGACCAATGGGGGCCAGGTACACCTGTCGGGTGCCTGATGCTGGCTGGGGGTGCCCCAAAATGTGGGTATTACCCACAGGTAGCAAACGTGCTTCCCGCTGCAGCTCTAATTACGACGTCATGGAAACCCCACTGGACTCCATCCTGCTGCATCATCCCTGTTATCATGTAGTGGCGCTCGGGGACCCTTGTTCCCTGTATTTTTGCCATTGCTGCCAATGGAGAAAATGCAGTGAACAAGGGTCCTTGAGCTATTTGTGACTATTTATGTAGATCTTTCAGTGTTCAGAATGAGGGAACAGCAGAGAATGGTTCACTCCATTATAATCTGTTGGCTCTTTCTTTGAAGTGACCAAGAATGATCACTGTCAGACACAGGATACTGGGCTCGATGTACCATTCGTCTGACCCAGTTTGGCACTTCTTAGGTTCTTATGCTTTACAATCCTTATCTAGGTCACCTTCACAACAACCTTGAGAGGCAGGCTATTATTGTTCCCATTTTACAGATGAGGAACCGACGCTGAGAGACAGTGACTGTCAAGGGCGTGGCGGAGAACAGGGTCCAGAGTGTCATGGCAGGATTAGGTCCAAAATGACAGTGCAGGATCAGGTCCAGAAAGCAGGTATGCAATAAGATCGTGATCTCAGGAACATGCTAGCAGCTGATACATGGGGGCAGGACAGATGGGCAGACAGGCACACGATGGGCAGGCAGATGGACAGGATCACAGAGCAGTCTCACAGTCCATAACCAAACAGATGCCACAGCAAGTGCCAAGCTGGCTTCATAGCAGATGCCAAGACTCAGGCACCAGAACATGGGCAAGCACACAGACTGGAAGGGGAAAGCGAGACAAACCAGGAAGATGGAACAGATGATCCTCCTGGCTTCCTGTGACTGCAGCTCTGCCTTTTATATGGCAGGCAGCCAACCAAGAAACTGGGGGCATGGAGCAATGCTAAGGAGGGGTGTGGCTTCATCAGCCCAGGAAAGGCTTTCAGCACCAACTGAGTAGAGCATGCTGGTGGCATGATGGAACCAGGTAATGCCTCTAGGGCCCCAGGCCTCAGCTGATTCAAGCCCTGGTCTTTACAGTGACTTGCCCAAGGTTATCCAGTGAGTTCATGGCAAAGACAGGATTTGAACCCTGGTCTTCCAAATCCCACCCTTCATCCTCTAGACTATCCTGACTTTCTGATGGATCCATCTCACGGTAACCCCAAGGAGATCCGCAGTAGAGGTGGCGTTTATGGTGTCTCTGCTGAGGATCACCTCAGATTACCTCACGGGGGATTCATTCATTTATCACAAACACACACCACTGTGCAGTGGTCAAGACAACCCAAGGCACCGTCAAGGTAGCATGTGGGGAGATTCCATGGTGTCTAAATGAACCCTCAGACCTTTCCTGTGTGCACTGATGCACTTGGTATTTAATTACTTATCCAAGGTGATGTAGGAAATAAAAAAGCTAAGCTGGGAGTAAGACTTCGAAGCCCTGGCTCCTGGACCCTCTTTGCAAGAAAACCTCCTCATTTCCCTTGGAAGCCTTCAGCAAAATCCAGCTGCATTTTAAGTTGTGTCAGAGTTTTCAGCACCTGAATTGAATTATATTGAGGGAGCAATCCCAGTACTTACTACTTTAAAACAGTCAAGTTTCCTACTTTGCATTCACTTCTTTTTCTTATTTCAACTCTGCTTGTATTTTAAAAGTTTTAATTAAAATTGGAATCTAAGCTGCTGCTACTTCATGACGGGGATCCTTGCTGTTTTGTTCCAAGTCAGAGAAGATCTCTCTAAAGCTTCTCTTGTTTGAACAATGACACTTCTATCCACTGGATCGGTTTGTGTGCCTATTGTGGTCTCTAGTATGGCAAGCCCTTTCGGAGCCAGCTTTGAAAGCCTTGGATCTTCAAAGCAGCTAGTTAGCGAGCTGCACTGGCAGCATCCCAAAAAGAGACATGGCTTTAATAGCTGTAATTTGAAAGTGACTGAACATCATTCATGTAACTCGTTTAAAACTACTCATAAAGCTGCTTGGATTTTTGTACAGAGACCAAGTGGCTGCTCTCTGGAAGAGACGTGTCTTTAGCACTTATATTATTAAAAGGATAATTTAGTCCTCATGGATAGTGCAAGACGGATCACAACGAGACCAGAGTTCTCCATGTATTCACAAGACAGATGCTGTAGGAGGAGTGGGAATGCATAGATTGTAAGTATATATGGCAGCATAGCGCAGGTGAAGAGCGCTTTTGTTCTCTCCACTCTGAAGAAACACCCACCTCAAGACGTAGGACTTCTTCCAGGCCCATCCTTGAGGAACAGCCCTATCTGAAAGAATGCCACATCCCCTATGTTCCATCGTGGGTCCTGTGGTCAGTCAGGAGCGCCCCCTTGCAGGTACCGTCCGTCAGGTTGATACGGTAAGGGCATGCAGAGAGGTGTGCTCAGTGACTGTCCCACTGTTGTGGAACTCCCAGACCCTTCCTCTGGAGTTTCATCAAAGCCCAAGTGTCTTCTGTAGGCAATATAAGATTGGTTGGTTGGGGAAACGTTTGGCAGGTGGAGCTAGGGGTTGGAGTTAGTTGGATTTTTAAAATATATTTGTATGTATTATTCTTAGATTTTATTTATTATGGTGTTAAGTGCTGTGAGCAGGGAGGGCGGGATATAAATTTAAATAAATAAATAAATCATGTTGTAGTGCATTAAGCCTATGCCATTATATGTAAGTGGCTCTGCATGGGTGGACCCCTAAATAATCAAGAGAGTGCGCAATGCACATTATAACCAAATACACACAGCCATCTTGAGATAGACTGGTTCTAGTAGCTGTACCTCAGTTCACTACTGGGCAACAGCCTCCTGCATATTTTCCCACAACTTTCTGTCTTACGAGACTGGGTTGCTTAGAATGAGATTTCTTAGTATAATATGACTAGTCCAGAATGAAACGATCATGGTTATGTTAAAAAAAATACCATCAAAACGTGTACAAAGTACCAAATACTAGAGCTGGAACAAGTACTCTCCCCCCCCCCCCCCAAAAAAAAAAACCCCAGCCAAAACCCATCAACATATCCTACTCAAACAAAAAATGAAAAATAATAACCAATATCCATTTGTGCTCCAGTTATTCCATTTTGGTTTTTCTGAGTTTTCAACTTATTGATTTGGTTATTTAGTTACTTCAATATTTCGGTTACATCCTTTCAGCAATATTAGCACTCCTGATGGGCCACTCCACTTGGGACAGACTTTGACTTTGCTTTTTTGACATGAACAACTGCAGAAAATTATGTTAATGAAATACTGCAGCAAGGAGCCTGGTGAACAAAGTGAAGGCCCCAGCTGAAGCACCCCAATAATGCTGAAGAGCCAGCCAGGGCTTCAGAACCTCTGGAGCTGCTGATTCGATCCTAGGTCTTTACTTACAAGTACAGTAACTTTTTTTTGGCGAACACCATTTTATTTGACATGTAAGCCTCCTTTTTAATTTGTAGTAGATCTGAGTTCAGTCATCCTTTCGTTTCCGCTAGTAATGTCAAGTTTCAAAAGCACAACAACACTTTACTTCTGCCTTATTCCCAATTTTATATCACAGCTCAATTTCTCTGGTTCAGGTTTTATGGGTCCATGTTGCCTTTTTTTTTCTTCTTAGTCGTATTTATTGTTTTGTTTTATTAGGTTCTCCAAGGCCCTTGGGCACAGGCGTCATATAAATGAAAATTATAATTATGAGGAAAATGACAAAGTGCAAAACTGCCAGAGTTTGTCTCAAGGGACTGGTGCAGAACCCATTGCTTGTGTGAGTTGTTTATTTTAAAATTACTGCTGCTACTTGTGGGAATACGGCTGCAGCTTGAGGCTCGTACGAAGAGCTTCCCTGGTAAAAAACAAAACAAAAAAATCCTGGGTTGAGTTTTACTAGTAAAACTGTATCAGTTATACAGATACTAATAAGCTTGGATACAGTTCAACTTGCGTGATAAGACCAAGCCTTTAAATAAGAAAAGAGGGCTAATCATTTTACCAATATCCTTCATGGAAGGAGAATTAGGCTTTTAACCTCAACACTCACTTTGCTTAAATTTGAGCAAGAGTTGCAGCCACCATTTCAGCCACTGTGGCATGCTGGGGTCCATGGAGCAAGAGGGAACATAACTTATTTTGTTTATTGCTTCTGCACAAGCCAACTAGTTTGCCTGAGAGCAAGAGGTTTGATGGGAGCAGGGGATCTGGGATAATTGCTCTGACCTATCTCTGGGATTGGGGGAAGCTGTGATAGATGTAAAACATCTTGTGGTTCTCAGCGATATTCAAATTTTGGTATGTAGTTCTTGGGCTTAGGAATTTTGTCCACCCCTGGACTACAATATTGGGTGTAATCCTCCAGCAGGATACTGCGTGGGCTAGCAGTTAGGGTGGATGCAAGTCCCATCAAAGAGAACAGGATGCAGTATCACAGCATCCCACCACAACATTATGCTCAGACTCTGACATTTACCGCCATCTGATCTAGAGTCAAATCTGATCTAGAGTCTGCACAGTCAGTTTGGCACCAGCGCAGGTTTGAATGCATGAAAGAATCGTGACTTTAAAATCTATTACTTTGCATAGAGCTGAAATGAGTATCCACAAAAATGGGCATTCCTGACGAATTTCTGGTATCTGAACTGACTCAACAATGTTGGGTACTGATCGATACCCAATTGTGACCCAATTTGGGAATCCAATGTCCTGGAATGTCAATTTCCAGTCCAAGAATGTCGACTTCCAGTACCGATTTTTTTACTTCCATCCTGATTTTTCTACTTCTGACACCGTTTTTGTGGGTTTCTAGCTCGTAAAACTGAATTCTGGTTCTGCAAAGTTGACTTATGGTCCCACTTTTTCATGTTTCCATCCCAATATACCATTCAGTAATCAGAAAAATCGGTACCAGACATTACCGATTTTTCAGGTATCTGGGTATCCAATTGGTACCTGGGTAGCCCGTCAAGTGCGCAATACAGTACTCAAAACTGGTACTAAATTAAGTACCTGAATTCAGCTCTAACTTTGCAGCCTGGCAGAACCAGAAGTATGAACTTTATGTTTCTTAACTGATTTGGGTGGGTGGGAGTATTTTTTATCAAAACAAATAAATGAATTGAAATTTGTCACTCCTGTAAAGATTTCCAAATCAGTTACTTACACAGCTCATTTCTTCAATATTTGGCACTTCCATTATTTGGCATATTTGTATAGAGTCAGAGAGTTATAGGGTTGGAAGAGAACTCAAGGGTCATCTAGTCTAGCCCTCTTTGATGGTGAATCCTGCATCAGAGGTGGGGAATGGACTAGATGCCCCTTCAGGTTCCTTCCAGTCCTATGACTCTATGACTGCATACATCATCTGGCATAGGGTAATCAGTTCATGACTTTCACATTTCAGAAAGAACGTTTCAGGAAGAAAAGTGAATGACAATTGAACACCAAACCTGCACACTTTAAAAAAAAAAAAAAAAAAAAAAGAAGAACTTTTTGAATCTGGATAATGATTTTGATTTGAATATGACCATTCATACATGCTGAATTTGTCAAATCTGAAGTTCTACTTTATATTACAGGAAAAGGAAAGTTCCTGGCTTTCCAATGAGGGTAACAGCCACTTTGCCACTTCAGAGCAATGTGCCATTCCCTAACTCATACTAGCAAGATCTTTATACCAATCCACAAATCTTCCATTAGCAATTTGTTGTGATTTTATCCAGCTCATAAAATTTGAATTTTTCATGGAGCTGGACCCAACCTTTGAAGAGTATTTCACAATGCTGGAGAATTCAACCAAATAAATTCTTCCACAAAGGTCTGGAGATTCTCAAAGTCTCCATAACATGAGAAACTGTGCCTGAGGTGCCACTTCTTGAAAAAAGGAACAATGTAGAAGGGAAGAACTACTACCAAATAAACCTGCTATTGTGAGTATATAAACTGTTTATAGAAGTCGTTACCACCAGACCGACTGCACTCCTGAATGTGAATCATCAGAGGGCACAGGCTGGCTTTAGACAAGGCGAATCTATTCTGCTTTGGATCATAGCAGAATAGCATCGCCTTGTCTACACTGTAAGAAGCAAGAATGCACTCCAGGCTCCCAGCTCTTTATCTTTGTGGAGTATGAGAACACGCATACCCTTGAAGGGTGATACACAGTCATGATGAGGGGAAGGGGAGCAGGAGCAACAGGGCTTGAAATTGGGTCCACAGGATCATTGGCTCCTTGCCTGCCTAGGACTTTGTGCCTGGTCTTAGTGCTGCTTACTTCTGCACAGCAACTCAGCACGGTGACCCACGCTAACGCCCTCCTCCAGCCATCAACACTCCTGCTTAGGCACAACAGCTGAAACTAATAGTACATTTATTATACATGGTTAATATCCACCATTGAGAGTAGTTTGGCAGTTAATCATCTGTTAACCGATTACTTCAGTGGCTAAATGACAAACCTGATAACTAGATAACATTGCAACAGTTAATTTACCAAATTACCTCATTACCGCATAACCAAATATTACCATTTCTAGTCTGAACCAGGACCAGAAAGAGGGGGTAATAAACAGGAAAGGAATTATGGACAATCTGGTAGATGGCAATATAGTAAACACTAGTGTACTGCAGCATTCTGCGGTAACATGGTACGTCAGTTAACCAGATGACCACTGAACAATAAACTGTTACCACGTGGTAAATGGATCAGATCAAATCAGATACCGTGGATGTGACCAGCTACTGGATAACCGTTTCAGCTCCAAACGCAAACATTCACTTTACCATTAAGCATCTGTGCAACATGACAGATATTTGGCTTGTGTACAAGACCCAGATCTTGCTGTATGCTCTTGGTTTCCTGTTTCTAATCTTGTATTGGTCCTTTCCTTCTGATCCTGCTTGACTACTTGGTTGCCAACTCATTTTGGTTTCATGGCACTAACCTATCTTTGAACTTGCCTGCAATGAATTTCCCTGTCATCAGCCCAGCTGCTGAGTCTGACATGGCACTACAGACATTCTCAGCACTATAGATGTCTTCACTCTATGCCCCATTCTGTCCCATATGCCTGGAACTCCCTTCCTGAACACACCTGGTCTGCTCCCTCCGGACTTTCAAATCCCTCCTAAAACCCCTCTCACATCACCAGGGCTTTGCTTTCCCTAGATCCTCACCCCCACAGACTGCTCACTAATGCTTCTTCTACTATCCTATAATTTGGTGTTCCTGTCTCCCCTGCAACTAAGCTAAGAACGTGCACTTAAGCCTCCCCAACTTCACTGATGTTAGGGATGTGTGAACAGAATGCGGTTCGGATATTCGGTTTGAAACCTGAGTTCAGGTTCAGTTGTTCCGTTCGGCGGGGTTCAGTTCAGCTGAACTTGGCCAAACATTCGAAAATAGCACTATCGATGCCAATACTGAATTGGACGATTTTTTCAGTATCGGTATCATTTGGCCCTGAAACAACCCCTGGTCTCCACCCCTGGTGCCAGGAAGTCTGCTCCTCAGTTGCCTCCCCCTTCCACTCACATTTTTCCCACCTGAAGTCACGTTTTTCCCGCCCCCGAACTCATCCAAACATGACCAAACTGTTCAGCCATTTTCGAGTTCGGTTCGGACGTACGAACAGACCAAGTTCGGTCCAAACTCCGAACATCAGAACCGCGTTCGCACATCCCTAAGTCAGACGTATCCCTCTCTCTCCTTATGATCCCTGCTCTCTTGTCTCCCCCATGTCTAACCTCATTGTAAGCCCACTAGGGCAGAAACCTGTCTCTAATTTAATGATTGGTCGGTGCCAAGCATGTAATTTTTGCTGTGAAAACAGTAAAGAACAAGAACATCATGAGAAGGCATAATAGTTTCTTCCACTAAGCTCTTTAAGAACATTTGCACAAATGCAAAAGCTTGGATCAAAGGAATTTGAAATTCTGAATTTGAAAATGCCATTCCCAAAAGATGATAAAAGACTTTCCTATTGACTAGAAATGAAGCAAAGGGGTGGCCAAAACCCAGCTGGAGAAAAAAGCTTTCAATAGAAATTGAAGCTACTTGGAGGAAGTCAGCACCTGACCAATGAAAATTATGCTCCGTCAGAGATGTCTTTGATCAACAGGGACCAGAAAGGGCTATTTGATGCTGAGCACCCAATTCTATCACGTAGCCCCTGTAAGCCAAGTATGTTTCTGAAAAGGTATTTTAACAGCGATTGATGCATGAAAGCTATGGACCAAATTGGTTTTGAGACACTGGTTTACGCATTCCAAAAGAGAACATAAGGTGGGGACTATGGCCCTCCTTTAGGACAGTGGTGAGAAATATTTTCCATCCCATGGGATTTATTTTCAAGAATTGAAAATTATTACAAGTTTTGTGGTCTGCATAGGAGTTGGAGGGGCTTAATGGGTGTACTCAGGGTAGAGGCAGGAAAGGGGCAGAGTCCAAATCATGGATCTATGCCATGGATTCAGCCCCTATCCTTGAGTGCATGCCTTTATATCCACTCCCTTCCCTTGAACTCACTCTTTCAAGTGCTTGAGGGTAGGGACTGGATCCACAAGACAGATCCAGGAATCGGAAAGGGACCAAAAAATATTCCAAACCCAACCACTAGTGGTTTTAGCCCATGGGGCAGAAGTTCCCCATCCCAGCTTCAGGATAACAGGCTCTTTCTCCAGGAAGATGAGTTCATTCTACAAACTGGTACAGCGGGCAAGCAAATGCCTCTTTGGTCAAGGAGCACTTCCGAAGGTGCGAAGTAGAGCTGCAACGGGGTACCCGACAAGTTGGGCGTGCCCTTGAATATGGCTGCCCAACTTGCTCCGGTTGCGTATGGCCACCAATTGGTTCCCAAATGCAACCCGATGGGTTACCCGACTCCCTGGGCTTACTCACCTCATAGTCAGGCTGCTGATCCTCCTGTCCAGTTGGGGTGGGGTGGGTGAGCGGGGACACCTCTTCCCACCTGCATGCACTCCCTAATGGGTCCCCCATTCCCATGGGGACCTGAAATGGGAAATGGGTGTGTGTGCAGGACCCCTGCACACCCCTGATATGGGTCCCCCTGGGAATGTGGGATCCATTGGAGGGGGCGTGCTCGGAGGTGGGAAGAAGCCTCCTCGCTCCCCTTCCCTGCTCAGAAAAAGCCAAGCGGGTAAGTCCCAAGCTCAGCTGAGTAGCGCACGGGACAGGGAGAAGCAGGGAGCAGAAACTGGGCGGGAGGAGCAGGAGCCGTGAGGCTGGATCATTATCCAGAGGCATCCTGGGACACTCCTGTAATACCTGTACTTTTGGGCACCTGGCTCCCAATGGGGGGCAAGGTACCCCATTGGGTGTCCCAAAAAGGCAGGTATTATTTCTGGGTAGCAAATGTGCTACCTGCTGCAGCTCTAGCGCAAAGAGAAAGCACTTCTGCCCTCTAGAAATGGTGTCTGGAACAATGACTGATCCTTGCAGACACAATTGCGTAGAGACATTTCTGTGCACTATCCCCTCCCCCACCTTCAGCAAACAAGGCAAAGTAGAGCAACACATCCTGTAGCCCCTCCATCCCTGTCCATTAATGCGAGGGCCAATCGCAGTCTGGCTACATGGATTAGCAATAAACACAACTGATTTATTACAGCATATTTTATTCATTCCTCAAAATGCTTGACAAGAACCTCCACTGTTCTTTGCAATCTGAATAAAATAGCGACTGTTCTAATTAACTCTGCTTTACTAAAAATTTCCACCCACCAAGCAATGAAAGAGAAGTTTATCTTAAACGTCTCTCACTTTGAGTTAACGTGGATTGAGACTAAATGAGTAAATTGCTAATGTACATTCTTTTCATCCTGCTAAATGCCAAAACATTTGATACTGGCTCTTACAATGTGTCAATACGCCCAAAACGAGAACAAAAAGAGAAGTTATAGGATGCCACTGAGCTGATGTGGGATTCATTTCTGTACACGTTAAAGAGTTTCAGGCTGCCCAGAGTCCCATGACTCACCATTTAAAATGCCAAGAATTTAAGGCAACTAAAGCAGAGAAAATCATTTGTAATGAATAATTTATTGGATGAGTTTTGCCTTTTTCTGTCCTCAGAATGTGCACAGTGAACTGATAATATGTTGTAACATCTTCAATATTCAAAGTTTCTAGAGGAATTTTTTGGAAAATCTTGCCTGGTCTGTGTGTTGTTGGCCATTCTGGTCAAATGACATTGTTTCTGTTCCCTGATTGAATAAGATTAACCATTGTGCTTTTGCTCTAAATGTTCACAGATAGCAAAATATCCCTTTAATAAGAGTTAGCATCTGATATCAGCACTCAATTGAGTATAAGAGTGAGCATCTGATCTCAGGAATCAATTGAGCTAGTAAAGCTCAAACTGTGTGGTTGTCCTTACAACAGGTAACATGGATAATGTCAATTGTTTTCCAAAAGTGTGACTGGCTACAGAAATTGTTTAAGTCAATATTCGCTCAGCTCTGAAGACGGCACATTTAATTATATCACAGTTCAAACACCAATGGAAGAAGGCAAGGATTCAGTTATGGGTTTACATGGCCACAACTCTTTACCATCAATCAATCCATCAATATTTATTTGCATGACCATAGGTCATTGTATATTTAAAAACTTTACAAATCTAAATCAAAATCTAAATCATACAACTAAAAAACAACTCTTTACTGAATGGAAGGAACCAGTCTAGGGAGAACCCACTCTTTTAACCTACAGGTCCACTGCTAACCACATAACAATAGCATGATGAGAGATTTTCCAGGTTTCCCAAATCCTTCTGGCAGCATCCCTTCCCAGGCCACAGCCCATCACCTGTTTCAGGACATCCCAATCACTGAAGCCACCTATCAGACTCCTAGTAAGGTGTGGAGAAAGGGTGTATGTTCCAACACCACCTGTGGCCTGCTCGTGTTCTTCCATGGGGTGCTGCTTCCCTCCCACCCCCTGTGGAATAATGCCTCGGGTCACCCAGTCCTCAGCAGCTGGTCCTATTCCCAGATGCCTCAAGTAAGTTTCCTTTCTGCTCTGTTACCTCCCCTCTTTTCTAATTGCACTGGGCCTGCACCTAGAGTGGTGACATAACACCAACCTCATTATTTAGACCCACCCACCCACAACTTAAATACACCCTTGGTTGCTCAACAGCAATGATAAAAGAGAATCGGCAACAAAATGCTGGATGAAATTCAATGTAGACAAGTGCAAAGTCTGAGCAGGGGCAACCGTCCGGGGGGGGGAGGGTTGCCCGCCGGTGGCAGAGGTGGGAAGGGGGGTACAGGAGGGTGGGACCCCTCTCGCCAGCCTGGCGGGGCAGCCTATGGAGGGTGGGTGTCTAACGGGGTTCTCTGAAGAGGGGAGGGGTTCCGCAGCTATCAGGGTTGTTATGGGTCGGGGGAGATATGGTCCAATGGGGAGGTGTGTTCCATCAGTGAGGAGGGAGCAGTGCCTTGTGCCCGTTACCCTCTCGACCCCCCCCCCCATGCAGGTAGGCTGTGAGTCGAGGCCCGGGAGACCCCAGGACTTGGTCTGGTGCTGCTGAACGCGTGGTCGGTTGTCAATAAGTCATCTACCATCCAGGAGTTAATCCCGGAGTGGGACGCCGACCTCGTGCGTATTACAGAAACCTGGCTGGACAATGAATCGGGCCCTATCTTGGCTGATCTTGTTCCAGCTGGGTTCTCTGTGCAGCATCAGTCTCGGCTGGAGGGACAGGGGGGCGGTGTAGCCATTGTTATCAAGGATGCATTGTCTTTTAGGAGTTATCCGGTGCAGGCTCCACCAGGTGTTGAGTGTCTCCATCTTCTGTTGTATTTGGTCGGGGGCAGATTAGGGGTGCTGCTGGTGTACTGTGCACCCACCTGCCCGGCGGCATCCCTACATGCTCTTGCTGATCTGGTGTCAGATGTGATCCTCCGGACCCCTAGACTAGCGGTCCTGGGGGACTTTAATATCCACACTGACACCGATCTTGGAGGAGCGAGGCATGAGTTCATGGCCTCCATGACAACCATGGGCCTCTCCCAAATCATCTGTGGCCCCACACATGAGGAGGGACATAAACTGGATTTGGTTTTCTGCACCGACCTTGAGGCAGTGGATCAGTTAGTAGAAGTTAGGGGGGTAGAGCCTTTGTCATGCTCTGACCATTACCTCCTTAAGGCGTGCATCCTGGTGCATGTTAGCCCCTGACAGGGTGCAGGACCTATTAGATTGGTCCGCCTCCGGAGACTTAAGGAACCGGATCGGTTCCGGAATGCTCTGGGGGAGTTTCCCTTGGACCTTGACACCCACTCTGTCGATGATCTCGTAGCCTTCTGGAACACCTTGTTGGCCGAGACCATTGACAGGGTGGCTCCCAGGCGTCCGCTGCCCTCCTAAGTCTCCCGCAGGTCTCCTTGGTTTACTGAGGGCCTGCGATGTTTGAAGCGGGAGAGCAGGTGGTTAGAGCGACGGTGGCACCGGACTCGCGGCCAGTATGATCAATCGCAGCATAAGAGCAGTTTAAAGGCCTATGCTGTGGTGGTGCAGGCAGAAAAGAAGCAGTTCTTTGCTGCCCTTATTGCATCTGCAAAGTCACATCCAGAGGAGCTTTTCTGGGTGGTGAAGGGCTTGGTCCTGCCTGCCTCCACCTGGACCTGGAGCAATCCAGTGACTGCTGTGACCGGTTTATCGAGTACTTTGTAGATAAGTTCGCTCGCATCCGCCACGATTTCGGCACCACAGTTATTGCAGAGGATCATCTTGGGGCTATGGATGCCCCGTCCTGTCCTGTTTTGTGGGATCAGTTTCAGATGGTGTCGCCTGCCGATGTGGAGTCCTTGTTGGGATCTGTTCATGCCACTACTTGTGAGCAAGATCCATGCCCGTCCTGGTTGGTGAAAGCTAGTCAGGAGAAGCTACGGTCATTGCTGGCTGGGGTGGTTAGTACCTCCCTTTCGGAGGGCAGGGTGCCTGATTGCCTAAAGGAAGCTGTGGTTAGACCCCTGCTCAAGAAACCATCTCTTGACGCTGATGCTCCTGCCAGTTATCGGCCGGTCTCTAACCTTCCCTTTTTAGGGAAGGTTATTGAACGGGCTGTGACATGTCAGCTCCAGGAACATCTGGACCGCACCGGTTTCCTTGATCCCTCCCAGTCTGGGTTTCGGCCTGGGTATGGTACGGAGACGGCATTAGTGGCCTTGGTTGACGATCTCCGTCTGGTGTTGGACCAGGGTCATCAGACCTTACTGGTCCTGCTAGACCCTTTCGGCTGCATTTGACACAGTCGATCATGAGGTGTTGGTGACTCGCTTGTGGGACCGTGCCGGAATTGGCAGAACGGTCTTGGACTGGTTTCATTAGTTCCTGGCTGGGAGAACTCACCGGGTGGTCTTGTGTGAGGTTGCCGGGGCAAGGCCCAGGGTGGTTGGAACACGGGGAGTTGGGGTCTGCCCCCCTCGGTGGGCACTGGGCCCAGGATATGCCCGGGCCTGTTTGGGGAGCACCGGATAATTTTCCGGGCCCCACGCCTTATGCAGGGGGCCTAGCTGAGGCCCTATCCCCCTGACTAGGGAACCCCGACAAGGGGGAAGGAGGGTGGTGCCTCTGCCCAGGTACTGGGATGGGTCCTTTCCCCCCCCCCCAGCCCCGATGTGCACGGGGTGACAGCAGCCTCTGGGGGCAGATGATGCAGGGGCGTCAGGAGAGATGGGACCCCCAGTAGAATCACTGCCGGTACTTGGGCCAGTCCCAGCCCCACCACAGGCACCCCCCGCACCAGAGATCCGGGTGGAGGGGGGCACCCTGTCTTCCCAACAGGAACAAACCCCCCACTGGCACAGGGAACGAGAGAGGACAGCAGGGAGCGAAGGGATCAGGAAGATCCAGATATGCTCAGGAGGATCAAAGCATTAGAGCACGTACTACGGGCCATGGCAGAAGATTACCAGCCCCCGCTACCACCACTGGATCCACGCCCCTCAGCGCCAGTTTACACAGGTATGGGGGAACCAGGGGTGGTGGGTTACCCACCTGTGCAAGCGCAACCCCCAGCTTACCAAGCCATGTGGACAGGGGGCATGGGCCCCATGCAGATTGCCAGGCTCCCGTTGGCTACCAGCAAAGGATGGCAAGGAAGTAGTGCCCATTGGGGGAGTGCGCCCGGCGGTGCATCAGTTTATGCACCCCCAGCAGGTACAGGGAGTGAGACACCTCATCTCTGTTGGAACGGGGCCTGGGTACCCACCTCAGGACTGAGGGTTCCCCTGCCTCCGGGGCAATGGGGTGCAACTACGCAACCAGGGGGATGGTTTGCCCCCCATGGGGCTCAGGTGCTTCAGGTATGGGCTCAACCGGGGGGTCAACTGGGGTACACGAGTACAGGGGAGCGCCCTCTCCCTCCTTTGGATGGGGGGTACATGGATGTGTCAGCCCCGTTATGTGACCATTTACTGCAGCCCACAAGGGAGAAGATATGGCGGGGTGAATACGTCAGTATATTCACCCTCCTATTCATGGACCCTATCCCTGACCCAAATGACAGGGAGGATAAAAAAAGATAAGGAATGCTTCCGTCGCCCTAAGGCAGACAGGAATTGGGCAAATTGGACCTTAGCCTTTTCGATTTATCAAGGGGTGATAGCGCAGGCACACTCGGACAGGGCGTACGCCCTAATGAAATATGCAGACATAGTATGTCAAGCTTACAACACAGCCACCCCACCCCCGGTGCTTGGCTCCGGTACAACGAGGTGTTTCGTCACAGGGTGTCATACACTCCAGGTCTGAGGTGGGACGTTCATGCTCACAATCTATGGCTGAACTGCATGAGTGACTCAGGCATAGCATCCAGGGCAGATAGCGGGCACGTACTCACCAAAGGAGGGGTGGTAATGACCCGCTAATGACTCCTTTCGGAGCAAGGGTGCCCAGAGCTCAGGGGGTGCACAATGCTGGGAATTCGCACACTCAGGAAAATGTGGCTGCAACGGATGTAAATTCCGACATGCTTGCGCCATTTGTGATGGGTACCATGCCACGACAGCATGCAACAAGGGAAGGCAGCCATGGGCAAAGGGAAAAAGCAAATCGGGCCCACAGGGCAAGAATAATCAAAGAGGACCCACTGGGGGCGGTGCAGGAAAGGGCTCCAACCCCTGTTAAAGTAGAGAAGTTGGAGTGGGCATTAGGGGTTCACCCAGATAAGGAGGTGGTAGCATATGCAGCGAGTGGCTTTCGTGAGGGGTTTAGGATACCAGCAGTGGGGGTTCAGCAACAATCAAAACCAGCTCCTAACCTCAAATTGGTGCTTGGAATGGAACGGGTGGTGCAAGCCAAACTGGAGAAAGAAGTTTGGGAGGGCAGAGTGGCTGGGCCATACCAGGTCCTTCCGATGGAGGGCATGGTGGTCTCCCCGCTTGGGGTGGTGCCAAAGAAAGCCCCTGGGGAATTCTGTTTGATGGAATGCCAGCCCTAGTGCTTTGCTGGCCAAGTGTGACATCAAATCTGCCTTCCGACTGCTGCCGGTGCACCCGGAGAGTTTTCACCTCCTGGGTTTTCAATTTCAAGGGCAGTATTACTTCAACCGAGCCATGCCGATGGGCTGTTCAATCTCATGCTCTGCATTTGAGCGTTTCAGTTCCATGGACTAATGGGTGGTCCAGAGGCAGGGGGAGGGAGGGGAAATTACAAAATATCTTGATGATTTCCTTTTCATCGGCAGGGCAGGGACGAGGGAGTGTGTGGGTCTGATGGAAACTTTCCAGGGGGTTGCAGACGAATTGGGGATTCCTTTGGCATCAGAAAAAACAGAGGGACTGCCACTACTCTCACTTACCTGGGAATAGAACTCGACACAGTTGGGCCCTCTCCCATTTACCTGAGGAAAAGCTGGACTCCTTGTGGGCCAAAATAGCCAAGTGCTACGCTGCTGTAAAGATCACGGTGCGGGAGCTACAGTCCTTGGTCAGGAGCCTTAACTTTGCTTGCAGAGTGGTGGCCCCCGGCCAGGCTTTCCTGGAACGCTTGTATGGTAAGCTGAAAGAGCGCCCCCCTGCTCGTTACCATATAAGGGTCACGAGGGAAATGACCTTCTGGTGGCTAAATCTAAACGTCGCTATTCCATTCTTGTCCTCCTTGACCTCTCTGCTGCCTTCGATACTGTTGACCACTCACTCTTGCTGGATTCCCTTCACTCCCTTGGCTATTGCGGCTTTGTCCTTAACTGGTTCTCCTCCTACCTCTCTGACCGCTCCTTTAATGTGTCTCTCTCCAACTCCATCTCCTCCTCCTTTCCACTCTCAGTTGGTGTTCCCTCAAGGCTCTGTTCTTGGCCCTCTCCTCTTCTCTATCTATACCTCATCCTTAGGCAAACTCATTGCCTCCCATGGCTTCCAATACCACCTCTATGCTGATGACACTCAACTCTCTCTCTCTACTCCCTCTCTCTCTCCCTTTGTTCAAGCTCGTCTCATCAACTGTCTCTCTGACATCTCCACCTGGATGTCTCAACGGCAACTCAAACTCAACATGGCTAAAACTGAACTCCTTATCTTCCCCCCTCATCCTTCCTCTCCCTCTTCGCTGTCAATAATTATTGATGGGGTTACCATCCTGCCTGTCCCCCAAGTCTGTAGTCTAGGCTTCATCTTTGACTCTCCCCTTTTCTTTAAACCCTACATTGACTCTGTTGCTAAATCCTGTCACTTTTCCCTCCATATCATTGCTAAGATTTGCCCTTTTCTCTCTGTCTCCTCTGCTAAAACTCTTGTTCATGCTCTGGTCATCTCTCGCCTCGATTACTGTAACCTCCTTCTCTCTGGCCTTCCCCAGTTTCACTTCTTCCCTTATCTCTGTCCAAAACTCTGCTGCCAGGGTCATACACCTCACCCGTTGCTTCGTCCATGTGCAGCCCCTCCTCTCTTTGCTTCACTGGCTTCCCCTTCCTGAACGAATCCTGCACAAGCTCCTAGTCTTCACCTATAAAGCTCTTCATAACCTTGCTCCCCCCTACCTCTCTGCGCTTATCTCCCTCCATACTCCAGCCCGTGCACTTTGCTCCACCTTCTCTCACCCTTCCACGCCTTCCCTGCTCCCCTAAGCGCCTTCATCCCTTCTCACTTGCTGCCCCCATGCCTGGAACTCCCTCCCTGTCCACATCCGCCTTGCCCCCTCCCTTCAGACCTTCAAATCTCTCCTTAAAACTCACCTCTTTCACTCTGCTCTGTCTGACCCTTTATCCTGCTGATCCACTATATCCTATACCTATTGTCTGCGTACCCTTATCCTTGCCACATGGACCTGCCTGCTGTTATTCTCAACGTAACCAAGCCAAGTACGTGCACCTGAGACCTTGCATCTTCATGAATGTTAGACCCCTTGTCTCTCTCTCTGTTCCCCTTCCTATGTCTCTCCCCAGCTCCCGTCTCTCAAATTATAAGCCCAAGGAGAGGGACCGTGTCTATTTTGTTACTTTGATAAAGTGCCAGGTACACTGCTGGTGCTATATAAATGTTTGTTTATTAATAATAATAATAATAATAAAATGAGACATGACCTTCAGACCTGGGCAGAATTCCTCAATGGGTTCAATACGGTCAGCTTCTGGCAGGAGCAACTCCTGCTTGAGGCCGAGCTCCAGGTTCATTCGGATGCAGCTGGTGGTTGTGGGTTTGGGGTGTATTTTCGGGACAAGTGGTGCGCTGCCCCATGGCCACCAGAGTAGACGGAGCAAGGTGTCACCAGGGATCTGACATTCCTGGAAATTTTTTCAATTGTATTGGCAGTACACCTCTGGGCTGCCAATTTTGCTGATCGCTCCGTCCTTTTTTGGTGCGACAACATGGCAGTGGTACATGCGATCAGCTCCTTGTCCCCAAAGTCCCCTCCGGGTCATGAAGCTCGTTAGGGCATTAGTGTTAGCATGCTTGAGGCATAACATTTTGTTTGTCGCCAGGCATGTACTCGGCATTAGTAACAGGATAGCCAATGCCCTCTCTTGCTTCCAGATGGAGCGGTTCCACTCCTTGGCCCTGGGAGCCAGCCTGTCACCGGAACCCCTTCCTTCCTCCAGCACTGTGGAGCCTTGGATCATAGAGCTGTACACCATCATACAAGGATCCTTGGCAGCTCGAACCCGGGCGGCATATATGAGGGCCTTCCGGGAATTTCAAGAGTTTCTAGCACAGCGGGGCTGGGTTTCCCCAACCCCGAGGCGCAGGTGTTGCAGTTAGTCATGGCATTTAGGCACTGTGGGACAGCTGTGGGGACCATCGTCAGCAAACTGTCAGCATTGGGGTTCATGAGTGGCTTGGCAGGCTCCTCTCCGACCGACCGAGGTTTTTTCAGCAGGAGAATTTTGGAGAGCTGGTCACAAGAGCAGGTCAGGGAGCAAGACACCAGGGCCCCTATCACACCCACCCTCCTCCTTAGAATAAATGTTGCCCTTAATCATGTCTGTTTTAACTCTTTTGAAGCATTATTGTTCAGAACAGCTTTCAAGGTAGCCTTTTTCGGAGCCTTCCATGTTAATGAGATCGTTGCCGAGTCCGGGCGGGATGGCACAGGGATCGCCCTTTCCATCAAGGATGTGAGGCTGGATGGCGAGACACTCCGCTTGTGCCTGAGGTGGTCCAAAACAGATCAGCGGGGCAGAGGTCACATGGTTACCCTGCGCAGGACGGGCTCTCCTGACTTATGCCCTATTCGTGCGGTAGAGGAGTACAGTAGGGTCTGTTTTCCATTAGCGGGCCCCTTTTTTAGGCATGGGAACAGTCCCCGTTACCTGATACCAGTTCACAGCAGTGTTGCGGAGGGCATTGAGCTACCTTGGCCTCCCATCTGCCGAATACGGATCACACTCTTCCCATATTGGGACAGCATCCTTCACAGCCTCAGCAGGCCTCCCAGAGCAGGAGATATGGGCGGTAGGGCGGTGGCACTCCAGGGTATACTGCACGTACATCCGGGATCTGACACGCTAATAATTGTATCCCATCTGTTCATTTAGGTGCCCTGAGGTTTCGCAGAAGGAGTCTGGTGTGGATCATCAGCCACAGTCTAGTGAGATGGGCCGCGAAGGCTGCGGGCCAGACTCGCTGGGGAACACAGCTGGGATTGGCAAACAGAGCAGAGATTTGCTGGATGGGGTGGAATGGAATGCGTTGGCATCAGCTACTCCCCACTTTACAGGCACGGGCAGCCAAGAAGCCGCCAGACTTTGTGGTGATTCACCTGGGAGAGATCTATATCCCAAGATTGAAGGATGTAGCCATGGTCGTCAACATCAAGGCCGACCTATTAGAGGTGGAGGGGCTTTTCCCAAGGGCTACCATTATTTGGACAGATTTGGTAGCATGATTGAAGTGGGATAAAGCTCTGAACCCAAGAAAAGTCGATAAAACTCAGCGGAATATAAACAGGGAGGTGGGGAAATGGCTGCACTTGAAGGGGGGTATGAGAATCTCTCACCACGGGATCACACACAGGTCACCCGAGCTTTATCGCCCAGTTGGGGTACACTTGTCACCAGAAGGCAACGGGTTTGTTTGGCCACCTTATAGGCAAAACTGGTTGAGGTTTTAAGTTAGATCAGGCTGGGTGGGGGTTGGGATCGTCCGATACAGAATTGGCGATTCCTTGGTGGCAGGGGTCCAGCACTGTTAAATTTTAAATAGATAAGTAAATAGCAATCGGAGGCATCTCCTTAAGAGATGGGGATGCGACACCAGGCACAATTCAGGGCACGGCAAGCGCAAGGGTCACATCTCAGGGAGAGGTGCCTGTAAAAGGAGAGCAAGGACAAGCATGGTCTTCAATCCTTGGGTGCTGCATCCTTACTCCAGTCCGGAAGGACACTGTCCCCTTTTAATCACGGCCTCGGGCCGGTGAACGAAAGGGGAGACATGGTTTGGGCTGACACTGGGGGCACATCCAGGCCAAGTCCTGTTGAGTTATGTTATGAATGGTTATACGAGTTGGGAGTGCTGGACCTGAATTGCTTAGAGACAAATTACCCCACTTAGCCTAATTAGGATTCGAACAAAGAGTGTGGCCATTAAAACCCCAACTTGGAGTCCTTGGCTCATTCCGGATGTGTCGACAATGAGATCAGGACAGATGGACACAACAAGGCAAACAAGTCAGGACCAGGAAACCAGATGAGAAGGACTGGGTTCCAGGGTCAGAAGGGCTGGGCTCCAGCTGACCCAAGGCACATATTTAGTTCAGGTGGTGCAGAGTTGGTCCAAAGTCCATGGAGACATGAGGAGGAACACAGACGGTGCCAGGAATGCATAACAGGAACCAGGAAGTGCAGCCGATGATCCACCCAGCTTCCTGTGGCATTGGAGGCATGGAGTAAACCTGAGGAAAGGTGTGGCTCGACCAGAAAGATGGAAGACTATCAACACTAACCCTGGGCCATGACCAGAGTGCCTCAGTGGCATGGAAGCACCAACCACTGCACTCAGGATCCCAAGGTTGTCGGTTCAAGCCCAGGTGCTTACACATAGCGGAGCGGAGCGGGGGGGAAACCAACTATACATACACAATGCTGGGATCTAACTTAGGTTATGGGTTGGTCATGGGCACAAGACCCTTAGTTGTCAGAAGCTGCAGGAGGATGACAGGAAATGGATTACTCCATTGTAACCTGCTGCATACTCCCCAGAGGCAACCAAAGCCATTCACTGTTGTAGACAGAATGCTGGTTTGGATGGGACATTCGCCTGACCCAATAAATGGCACTTTTTATGTTCTTAAGAGAGGATGAAAGCACTGAGAAAGGGGAAAAAATATATAGCGCTACAATCAACCAGTCAAAGCAGATGTAAACTATGACCCCTGAGGGAGGTCATGTGTATATCACCCGATGAGAGCCTGGACCTCTCATCTGCCCACCAGGTTTCACCACATTGTTTGTGGCTACTTCTAAACCACTTCCACACAGGTCTGTGCTGCCCCTGCATATGGTGCCTGAGGGATAGGCTGTCAGATACACATGGCCAGACTGTCTGAAGGGCTTGGTGCACTGAGCTTCCTTACAGAGAATGCTTTTGTTTGGCTTACACTAAATAAATATCTGAAAGGTCGTGCACAAGTCCTTTCTCAGCCTTTCTACCCAGGTTGTACCATTGATAGCCCCAACCAGCTACTAAGTATGTGGTGACCCAATGTCAGCAAAACTGCATACCTCTGTTGCCTAAGCCTTAGTTCTTGCCAGTGAGACTCCAATGGTGTTCTCCAGTCTATGAAGACAGATGGATGAATTCCCAAAGCAAAAGGATCTCTCTTAATCAAAAACTACATTTCCCACCAAAATACAGTAATTTTCTAATTAATCTTTGCCTTTAACACCCTCAACACACACCCCCGCAAGAATGAGAATTTCCTTTTCATAAGGAAATGTAAATAATTCAGTTTTTCATGCCATTTAGTAAATGTTGGGGGTGGGTGGGTAATCTTTTAACTATTTTTATTTGATTATGTTTTTATGAGTTTTATTATTGTTTTATTTGTTGTGAGCCACCCCAGGATGCCGTAGGCATGAGGGGGTGGCCAATAAATGTAAAGAAATAAATAAAATAAAATTTCAGCACAAAACCAGTTCCTGAGAAAATCAGAACTTCTTCTGAGGTGAAAATGCCAGCTTTTTTTTTTTTTAATGGCTCAAATAAAAAACTCGCACTAACCAAACAGAACTGGAAAGTGAATCCGGTAAAGCGTGCAAGGCTGGAAGGTCTATGATAAAATGTGTAACAATAAAGAAAACCAAACCCCACAGGATCCAATAAATTACATGTGTCTGACTGTGCTGTGATTCAACAAGTGGCACCACTCAATTAAAACAAGAGAATTGATACAAGCACATGGAACATGAAAGATCCAATTAACAGATAAGGCCAAATTCAGTTTGATTGTAATACCATGTAAATTTAATGGAGCTGCACCAGGAATGAATCAGGTGCCTTATATTTTCAATAACCTCAAAAGAAAGTAGTTCTGATACCTTCATAAATAAAAGATATGGAGAGAAAACTGAAGAGAACATCACCGAGTTAGTTTTCTTTATGCCCAGACAGCAAGATTTTACTTGGCAACCTATCGCCAGTAAAAAAGAGAAGGAGGTAGGAGCACTGAGTTTTCCTTCATACTTCTTAGCAGACCCATAGCTAAGACATTGAGTTGACATAGACATAACGCTAACTCCATTTTAACACCGCTTTAACATTTCTTATGCATGTTACAGGGCTTCATAGGGCACCAATATAGCCCTGCAACATGCATAAGAAATGTTAAAGCAGTGTTAAAGTGGAGTTACCGCCGTATTTGTTTTCACCCATTAGCACAGCAGGGCAGACTATATGACAAGGGGGGGCAACTGTACTTGCCTTCAGGAGGTTCGCTATACAGTGATTTTCTTACCAGAATTGTTATTTCTCTCTGACCTTAGGCCTACAGTCAATCATCTGAGTATTAAAACATTTTAGCCTTCAGACTAAGAAACTGAGGGGGAAAGTTCGGAACATATTATTTCCCTTCCTCCAGGGAGGAGGTAGAGTGGTCAACAAATTTACAGCAGGGGCAGAGCCCCCATATGCCCATCCTCCCTTGCTTCTAGGGGTGGGACTCTGGGCAAAATTTTGGTTCTCGGTTTTTAATCGGTTTTGGTTCTCTATCGGTTCTCGTATCAGTATCTGATTTTTAACATTGTGGTTTTCCCCATTGACTTCAATAGGAAAAACTGCAATGTTAAAAATCCGATTAAAAAACCAATGCAAAAGATCTGATACCACCAATACCGAGAATCCGATATTTTGGTTCTTTCATCTGATATAGCCATTATCAGGTACTTTTGGTTCTTTCAAAAACCAAAAGTCCCATCCCTACTAGCTTCTTAGGCAAGTTATTGCTTGGGTTTGTTAGTAGGTCACCCTTCTTACAAAAGAATCCACTTAAGTCAAACTTACATCACTCAAATTCCAGGATAAGTCAAGCAAATTGGTTTTCTTTTTTTCCAGCTCCAGGAGGACCATCAAATGCATTGCTTCTTGAATTGGACATATTGGTTTTTTTTACCATGATAACACGAATTTTCGTGTGTATAGAGCATATGCTCCCAGCTAAAAATAACAGGGCCTTTGTGTATATTAATGATTTCTTGGCAGCAAGTGGTATAATTAATGAATGCATTATAGTGTATATACCTCATAGTGAGCTTGCAAGTTGGGCGTGATGGTGATGGAAACTAGGAATCATCAGTTGTCTCCATCTCCAGCCCCCACAACATGTAAACTATGACCCCCGAGGGAGGTCATGTGTATATCACCAGATGAGAGCGGGTGATTTACACCCTGCACCCATTGGGGTTGTGATGGGGCGGAGGAAGTATGGTCCCTTTGGGGGGGGGGGGGTGTTCAATCTCTGATACAGGACAGGTGTTTGGTGACTGTCCCTCTCACTATCTCCTGGACAGCTAGTGAGGTGATTCATGATTGGGCCCCTGGCCTTAACCTGATGCTGTTGAACATGAGGTCGGTGGTTAATAAAGCAACAACTGTCCACGAACTGATCCTCGACCAGGTGGGTGTCAGGGCTGGGGCTAGAAGGGATCTTGGTCACACTAGGGGGTTACTCCGCAGCTTCCCGCCCCCGCTCGAGGGCCGAGCACAGCGAGGGATGCTTTCCCACGGCGCTCCATTGCCAGGACGACCAGCCCAGCAACGCGCAGCGTCCTGCCATCCTTATAGGGGGCGAGGCCTCAATCACAGCCATTGTGGCGCTCTGCGTGGCTCCAGACACGCCAGGGGTGTGCCTGATTCTATTTAAGCCAGCACAGGGGGTTCCCTGTTACTGGTAATCAGAGCGAGAAGCTGGCCCCTGAGAAATAAGTATTGTCGTTTGTTGTTTGAAGCATGTGGGTTCGAATACGGGTGGTGCTTGCGCATACAGAGGGCGTTGTGTGGTCTCTGTGTTCCTTAACACTTTCTCTTGGCAAGCTTGAATACCTGAAGCAAGTGTGAGAGTGAGTGACAGCGTGCAAGCCCTTCCCCCCCTTCCTCGTCCCGGACCTGGTTCCTTCCCCCCCTCAGGAGTGTGTGGATATTCCTTCTCCCCCCTGGCCCCGGGCTCTGGCCCCCGTGTTCCCACACTTCATCTGCACTAAACTTCTCGTCCCCCTCCCCGTGGTGTGAGTTTTGGGTGTGTGACCCTGTGGCAGGCATGGCCCGGACTGGGCTTAACCTTCGGCTCTGCGTCCAATGATGATGAGGGTCCTGTCTCTGTGAGACATATTGGGCCATAACTCTATACTGATGGGCATTTTCCCCTTCCCAGTTGGAGGCAGAGCGTGTGCAAGTGCCTAGCGCGTGTCACGTGGAGTGTGACTGAGACCCTTTCCCCAGGCCCCACTGATAGCAGGTGACTTCATGTGTATCACGGCAACTGGCTGGACACTGAGTCGAGGCCTATTCTGGCTGACCATGTCCCAGCTGGGTACTCCGTGCAGCATCAGCCACAGTCAGAGGGGCCAGGGGTGGGTGGCGGTGTAACCATTGTTTTTAGGGACTCCGTCCATCAGGAGATATCCAGTGCAATCTATAATGGGTATTGAGGGTCTCCATCTTGTGACTGATGTGGCAGGAGACAGATTGGAATTGCTGCTAGTATACCGTGCACCTACCTGTACAGCAGCCTCCCTACATGTCCTAATGGAGCTGGTGTCAGAGTTGGTATTGTGGTCCCAAAAAACATTAGTCTTGGGGGATTTCAATATTCATGCTGATGCCAGCCTTGGAGGAGTGAAGCATGAGTTCATGGCCAACATGGCAACCATGGGTCTGTCTCAAATGGTCATCGGCCCAACACATGAGGGAGGACATACCCTGGACGTTATTTTTTACACCGGCCTTGAAGCAGGGGATCCGTTAGTGGGCGAGATATCAGCTGTGCCCTTGTCATGGAAGGATCATTACCTCCTGCAGACCTGTCTCCCAGTGCGTCTGTTCCCGGAGAGGTGTGGAACCAGTTCGGATGGTTCACACACAGAGACTGATGGAACCGGAGCGGTTCCAGAATGCTCTGTGGGAGATACCGCCTGATATTGATGACCATTCCATCGCTGACCTTGTTCCTTTTTGGAACATCCTACTGAATGAGGCAGGCCATAGATCAGACGGCTCCTAGGCATCCTCTCCCTAAGTGTCAGCACCGCAGGTTTCCTTGGTTTTCTGAGGAACTGTGGTTGCTGAAGCAAGAAGGGTAGCAGTTGGCAGCTGCAGCCAACTGATTGCGCCATAGAGCCAGTTTAGAAGCCTATACTGCAGTTGTGGGAGCAGCAAAGAAGATTTCTTTGCTGCCCTCATAGTGTCCGCAAAGTCTCATCCAGTGGAGCTTTTCCGGGTGGAGGGGGCTGGCCTTCCTCTGCCTTGAACTGGATTTTCCAGTGCCCAATGTGACATGTTTGTTGATTACTTTGTGGATAAAATCACTCTGATTCAGTACAAATTCGATGCCACACTTATTACATTAGGAGAAATAGAAGTTATGGAAGCCGTGTCTTGTCTGACATTATGGGATTAGTTTCACTGGGTGCTGCCTGCCAATGCGGGGGATGTCCTTGGGGAAGTTAGAGCCACTTCTTGTGAACTGGCCCCATGCCCATCCTGGCTGGTTAAGGCCAGCCAGGAGACGTTGGGGCCATTGACGGCTGGGGTGGTCAATGTCTCCCTTCAGGAGGGCAGAGTGCCGAGCTGCGTTAAAGAGGTGGTAGTGTGGCCTCTGCTCAAAAAACCATTGCTTGACATTGACTCCCTTGCTGGCTATCAGCCTGTCTCTAACCTTCCCTTTTTAGGGAAGATTATTGAACGGGTTGTGGCTCAGCAGCTACAGGGGCATCTAGATCCCTCGCAGTCCGTCTTTCGTCCAGGTTATGGTACTGAGACTGCACTTGTGGCTTTGGTAGACGACCTCCACTGTGAATTGGATCAGGGTCACTCAACCCTGCTTGATTCTGTTATATCTGTCAGCTGCTTTTGATATCATTCAACATGAGATGTTGGTGACTTGCTTGCGGGACCGAGCCACAGTGGGAGGGATTGTTCTTGAATGATTCTTCTCTTTCCTGGCTGGGAGAACTCAGCGAGTGGTGTTCAGGGATTTTTTCTCATCGCCTAGGGACGTCTCATGTGGAGTCCTGCAAGGTTCCATCTTGTCCCCTCTCCTGTTCAACGTGTATATGCAGCCACTCGGAGAGGTTGTAAGGAGGTTTGGTGTGCATTGTCATCAATATGCTGATGACACCCAACTTTACCTCTCCTTTTCATCCGACCCAGACCCAGCAGTCTCGATGCTTAGGCCCCTTTTACACAGACACTCTAACACCCATAAAATGGGTGTTACATTTTATTATACATGTTTCAGGGCACCACTGCAGCCAATCACTATGGGCCCTGTGTACACATGATGCCTCCACCCAGTTCCTTTGGGTGGCAATGGGTGTTGGCTGGTGGGTGGGGAGCATTTCCCTGGGTGGACATGGGTGGGGGCGTCTGTGTAAATGCCACTTTCGGTGGGTGTTGGTGAGTGTTTGCTCCTGGCCAACACCCATCTCAACCCACACCCACCCACGGAGCAACCGTTTAATAAGAATCGCATTCCGTCTGCGATTCTTATTAAACAACTCGGAGGTGCAGATCATTGAGGATATTGCTTCTTTTCTTATTCAGATGGCCAATGATAGAAAAAAAAATGGAATTTAAAGTTTCCCCTGCAGACTCTGCCCTGGTGTCATAGTGGAAGGGATTATTGATCGCATTGGTACCCCTTTGTATAGTTTTTTAGAATTTTATAGTTTTTGATAACTCAGAGTTAGAATGCTGTTTCATGTTATTTTAGGTTAGGCTAATTTCCTTCTGTATGTGGCCTGTATTTTTATTATTTAATTATTAGGACCAGCTGGCAGTTTGTGGATACTGAGTGCTGTGTCCTCTTCCCGATTGGTCTTATGTATGTACTTATAATGCAATGGTCAATGACCACACAATAAATTAAACTGATAAGAGCAGGAGAGGTCCCATTTCACTGCTTCTTCTAAGTCAATACTTCAGGAAAGATGGCAACTAGTGCTGAAACTAGTACCCGACAAAACAGGTCTACCCGTTGAATTTTTGGTACCTGAATCGACTCAAAAATATCAAGTACTAATCGGTACCCGATTACAACCCGATTTGGGTACCCTATATCCCAGAATGTCAACTTCTGGTCCTGGAATATCAACTTCCAATCCCGATTTTTTGTTTTTCCTGTATCAATTTATCAATTGGTAATCAAAAAATCGGTACCAGAAATTACCAATTTTGAGGTATCGGAGTACACAATCGGTGATCAGGTAGCCTGTTGAATGCCTGACAGATACAAGTATTACCTGTGGGTATCAAATTAAGTACCAGTGTCAGCTCTAGTGGCAATGCTAGTATACTATACTATCTCTAGTGAGAAGCCATGCTCCTGTTTTTCCTGATCCATGCTGATCATAATACCTTAAACCCAATGCCCAGTCATTTTATTCTCCTCTCTGCATACTTGAACACCACTTATTAGTGATGGGAATGCAGCTGGGCTGTTATGAAGGTTTAATCCCATCCTTTTTGATCAAACAAATACAGGCACATTTTAAAACCATAAATCACATGCTTTACTGTGTTTATGGTCGTGTCAGGGCAACAGAAGGAGTAAGATGCTTTAAATTCAGTTGGGACCTTAAAAAAAAAAAAAGAACACCCCAAAAACCCAAGCCCAGTTTACATGGCACATTTTCCCAAGGACCTCCTTACTCTTGTCTTAATCTGTTGGAGAAGATCCATGTGGATATCCAAAAATGCATGTTACGTTTGCCAGTCAGGTAACTGCAGGCTTAGACAGCTGCCTCACACCTGTGCCATTCTCCACTTCGATTGTTCAGATGCAGGGAGCACAGTACAAATAGATACACTTTGCCAATATTTTCAGGGTGACTCAGGTGAGCCACGTTTTCAAAGAGCCCAATTGTTCCCAATGAAAAAACATAACAAAGGCTCGTTGTACAGTCACAGGCTGAGAGAAGAAGTCTCTGCCAAGATCTAGGAAAGAAAGGCATCAAGTAGCATTTCCCACCCCCCATTTAATAACAGAAAAATGGAGATCTGGCTTTGAATACTACAGGAGGCTGTCAGGGTTGGGTCTCAAACCCCCAATGCTGGGCTTGGATGGGGCTGGCCTTTTGCCCCTGCAATACTGTCTGGCTAATCTGAGGTGAAGATTTCCATATATTTCTCTTTCCCCCAGTACTAGTTGCCACACACACCCATCCCCCGCTATTGGCTCCCAGCTGTACTTAAGGCACACTGGGAGCACCATAAGGGGGAAGGAAAACTGGCTGGACACCTTTCTCCTGAGCAGAGTAGCTGAAGGGCTCCAGCCACTCCAACCTAGAAACTTCCTGGTTTTGTAAGCGCGGTTGTTCTAGGAGATGTGTTCATCCTGAACGATTAGGTGTTCTTGCCCATAATCACTTTTCAGTGCAAGTTCATTTGCAACCGTAATAGTTGTTTGGATTCATCAACAGAACAAAGAAGACTGAAGTCAAGACTCAAGAGTGCTAGGGTAAAAACAGAAGAGATGCCAGGCTGCCAAATCCTGGGCTGACCTGGGGACAGGCACGCACCCCAGGCAGACATGGTGCATGCTGAGCTGGGGCACAAACCAAACATGTGCCCAGACGGGCCGACAGCGGCACAGCCCGGGGGCAGGGAGAATGGGGAACATGCAGTCGGCCGGCTCCACCCCCATGCTGCACCCAGCACCCCCCTTCCATGGCGGGCAGCCATAGTGGCCAATGATGGCCAGCAATAGCTGCCTGTCATGGTGGACCTGGGTCAAGGCCAGCAGACCGACCCGGGAACACACATACAGCTCTGGGGTAGCTCAATGTGGCCCGATCAGGCAGACACTAGTCCAGGCTGTGACCTCTGAGGTCAGAGTATGCTAACTGCTAGCACGTCCCGAGATACCCGAAGTCAACATCTGGAGGTGCCTGCAAGCATGTGCAGGCGGGGTTCGTGGGCCAAACCAGTCCACTGTCACACTTGGTTTTACCCATAGAATCTCAGCTGCCTCTGCAAGACTCGCTTAGCTTTTGCCTCAGTTTACCACCTGCTTCCATTCATTCTTTTTTTTTTTTTGTATAATATTTTTATTATGTTTTCAAATTTTAACATCTAACACACTATTTTACCATTCTGGTTAGGGACCTAGGTTACAGAAGCGGTCCCAGTCTGAAAAAATTATAGTGTGTCGTTTCTCATCCATTATACATTTAACACTAAACATTTGACATTCTTTATATCTCGGTTATACAGATTGACATTTTAGGTTTGTCCGTTATTTGCTCTGCTGTTCAAAGACAAGAAGTCCCTTTCTTTGTTTTTCAGACAACTCTTTGAAGACCTCCAAGAAGGTTTAGCAGGTCAGTTGAAAGGGGGAAATTGCAGCCTTTTCCACAGTACTTTATCATTTCCTACCTTATTAGGGCCAAATGCTCTCGGCAAATGGCAATCAATCTAGCCAAGAAACACAGTAAGAACGTAAGAGTCCTTTGCTGTGTCATTTTCAGTGAATGAGTCTCGGTCTCAAACTGTTTGCTAATATAGATTTCCAAGCAAATTGACAAAACATCCGAACTCAGGAGCAGAAAAGTCATTCCAGCATCCTCGATTCCAGATACACTCAAGCTGAGACAATGCATTTTTAGATGGGAACACAATCTCCCGTATTTTAAAACTGTGGCTTGGGGATACCCCTGTGGTGGGGAGGGTATTAGATGCCTCTCCACGAACTGGAAGTCACCCAGGGACCATTAGAAACAGCGGCACCGGGTGACTCCTGGTTGTTTTGAGATGCAATAGCTGAGGTCTTATAAGTCCACATCTCAAAACACCCAGGAGTTGCCTGGCACCACTGTTTCTAATGGTGCCCAGGCAACTTCTGGTTCACGGAAAAGCATTTAAACTCCCTTCCCCCTGCCGGGCTGTCTCCAAGCCACAGGTTTTAAAATATGGGAGAAAGCGCTCCCATCTAAAAACAATCAATATCGAAGGGTCCAACACAAGGGTGGGGAATCTTTTCCCCCTTTGAAAATTAGTTCAAGCTCTTCTGGCCAGATAAGAGTTGGGGTGCTGGTACTTAAGGTGGTGGTCAGGATGGGAGAAGAAAGGGGAGGGTACAGATCATGGATCAATGCCATAGATCCATTCCCTATCCTTGAGCGCATGCCCTCATCTCAGCTGCTGCACCCTGAGTATATTTTTTCAGTATTTTAGGGGACTGGATCAGGCCAGATGATCCAGTCCCCAGATCCTCAGAAATGGGCCAAATAATATAAACAAATTTTTTTAAAAAAACAACACAGCCACAGGTAGATTTGCCACTGATCTATTTATTGCAATGGTATCCTTGCCCTTACCGATGCCTCCCATGCTGTCTGAAGAGTTTACTGCTTTGTTATTTTATTGAGCACCTTTAGCATTTAAAGTCCTTTGAAAGCCTTATCTAGTTCAACCTCACAACAACCCTGTAAGGTACGTCATTATTATTCCTGCTTTGTAGACAGGGAGCCCAGGCTGAGAGAGGGACTTGCCCAAGGATATCCAGTGAGTTTGTGTCTGGAACAGGATTTGAACCTTGGTCTTGCAAATCCAAGCCCAATACTTTATCCAGCAGGCAACCCTGGCTTCCACTGGTACTTCACTCCTGAAAATGTGCAACTGTGGTCCCAAGATGTTCTGCTGTTCTACTGGAATGGTATGCAATGCGATCGGTTACAATACATGTAATAGCATGACTGAGGAAATGAAACTGATGAAGCATCAGAGGTCTGGTTCTCTGCTGCCTTGCACTTTCTCTAGTCAATAATATCTGGGAGAAGTGGCTGGTGAGTCCATATTTAATGAAAATTGCACGTGTCATAGAACTTCACTCTCCCTTGGACAAGTGTGAATGACAACAGGATCTAGGGCAGTGGAGAACAGGCCGGCTAGAGTGATCTAAGACAGGAAGGAGCCTGTGAATCATCAGGAGTGTTGTGGCCAAAAGGCACCGTTGGTTCTGTAGTTTGCTTCCTATAACACATCCTGAAAGTCCGTGATTCTATACTCTAAGTCTGATCTCATCTAGCTGGATTTCAAATGCCCGAAGGTGGAGAAATGGCAGTTAAGAGCCACATGCCGCTCTCCAGCAACTTGTCTCTGGCCCTTGGAAGAAATGGCTGCCTAGAGTTGGCGTGTCCATGCACCTCTCTCCGTTCCATCTCCCTAACATGATTTAGCAGGGGGTGCCGCGCACATCTCCTGATCCCTTCACATCCCAGCAGGGGCTGCGCAGTACTGGGCACTTACAGCTGCGGTGGCAGTTCTAGGTGTCCCCTGCTGGACACACAGACACACACACACACACACACACACACACACACTTAAGCACAGATTAATGGCCACAACAGGACTTTTTCTAGGAGAGGAAAGGAATTTCAGGGGTTCAAAGATTTCACTTCTGTGCCCTGAGACACCCAATTCTAATCCCACATATGCTTTTGTAAATCAAACATATAAATGGTGAAATATAAAATATAAATGATGACATCAGAACCAGGCCCCAAGCCCAAGCTTCATACAGAACAGAGAGAACTCTTCTTGATTCAAAGAGCTGACCCAAAGACCCAGAGTGATGCTTCTACCCACTTTTTTTAGACATATTGTTTTGTTTAACACACGGCTTGAATTTTTATTCATCACGGATGGTAACTGAGCAGCGGCTGAGTTAATCTGTCCAAAAGAATAATAAGGCAAGCAGCCAGGATCTGAGATACATTAACAGAACAAATAAATCATAAATCTGTGCCGGATACATGAGAGCTGGGGTATGACAGCATGGCGCACTCCGAGACGGTAATGTTGCTAAATTGGGAGCCCTTCTAGGAACGCCACTGCATAAAAAAGTGAGTATGTATCCACCGAGAGGATAACTGCTCTGTCTGCGAGTAGGCAGATGCCAATAGAATCCATGTTAGGGAGGGCTGCATACTACACTAATTGAAAGACTGATCAAAGGCTGAGTACCTCTGGTATTGAAGGCGTGTGTGTGGATGTGTTTCTTTGGTACCTAGCTATAAGCGATCTCTTGGCCAAGAACTGCTCTCCTTCCTTGTTACACCTTGGTCCTGCAGCATGGGTGCCTTGTTTGAGAGCTTCTCTCTCTGTTAGCTTTATTCCTGATGTGTTCGTTGCAAGGGGCAGAGAACCCTAATTAGAGGAAGCAGTGGACCCAAGAGAACGCAAGCTGCATGAAGAGCACCCCAAAAGGGACATAAAAAGACAAAGGACAGAACAGGGAGAAGGAAGGGGGGGTCGGGGGTGGAGGATGATCTCGTGACAGGGTAGGGGACTGAGGAAAAAAAGAACAGGAAGGAGGCAGTGTAAGAAAGTGAACAGTTAAAAAGAAGAAAGAGTGAAAACGCCAGGGACGTTTTCAAACAGAGGCTGGACAGCCATCTGCCAGGGATGCTGTAGCTGACAGATTTCATGTCATCCATTCTATAATGTATTTGTTTATTTATTTATTTCAGAGTATTTTATCCCACACCCTCCTGCTCAGATAGCAGCTCGGGGTAGCTCACAACAAACCAAACAATAAAACAGATGATGAATGGATTTCATGCACTGAGCTACATGAACTCTGAGGTCCCTTCCAACTCTAAGATTTTATTATTCTATGGTCTCTACTTTTGGCAGATTTTTTTTAATGGTTTCTGTTTCGTGTTGGATTAATTTTTCTTGGTGCAAATGGTTAGGGTATTGATTCATCCTGTGGTGGTATACGGGTCTGGACTACGTGACGCGGGAGATACCTCTATGACCGTATGGCTCTCTGTAACATCTTCTAGCACAGAGTTCCGCAGGTTAGGTGTATGTTGAGTGAATATAGATTGCCTTTTATTTGCTTTAAACCTGCTGCCACTTCATTTCATAGGGTGTCCGCTAAGTCTAGTATTTTGAGAAAGGGTACATAACCTCCAAAATGGCTTGCTCCACTGCACACCACTTCTTGCTTAGATGATTTCCTGTAAACATTGTTTGCAAGATGGGTGTTTTTCTGGGTAGATGCAGAAGAAGAAAACAGGTCATTATCATCGCAAAGAGAGAAGTATTGTACCCAAACACAACTTCGTTGTCAGTTCGGTGGAGATACCCTGGCGGTATCAGGACAAAGGATGAATAACAGCAGCAAGAAGTGTCGGACTAATAGCTATGGTGATTTGGGGCTCAGACAGAGGAGCCTTATCACACCAGAGGGAAACCTTGGGTCAAGTGTGAAGCACATTGGTGTCATGGGGAAGTCTGTACTGGAGCTGCTCCTGCTATGTTCTATGCATTTTTTTTATGAACAAAAAGCCACCTGTCTGCTGCAATACTGTGCAATTGAGAGAAAAAATTATTCTGCTACTGAGTTCCTATTTTTCTCCCGCACAGGAATCCACGCAGAGCCTTAGTAAAAGCCAGAAATAATGAGCTGGAGAAAGAATGACAGTCTCTTCAGATAAAACAGTTAGGTTGCTTCATCTCTCTTTTCATCTCTGGCTTTATTCAATACAGAATTAAATGAAGAGAGAATAAAGAAGTTTTGCTTCAATGCAAGTGAAACGGAATGCAGAGCAGTCTGCGTCGTGCTGGTCATTAAGGAGCAAAAGCTTTAAAAAGTCACGTATCCTGGGAGGAAAAAAACCTGGAAGCATTATAGAGATGTATCCATCTCAAAGAATGGACCATTTAAAACAGTAAGGGCATTTTTAGATGAGACTTCATTTCTCCCGGACTTCTGAGTCCAGGAGAAACAAACTTGTGGGAGTGGGGAGGGGTTAGACGTTCACCTCCACTACCGGAAGTCAGCCAGGCATGATTGGAAACAGGGGCATCGGGGAACTCACACATGCTTAGAGATCTAGACTTGTAAAACCTTGATATCAGAGTTTTACTAGTCCAGATCTCCAAGCATGCGCAGGTTTCCCACTGTTTCCAACAGCGCCTGGCCAGCTTCTAGTAACGGGGATGAATGTCTAACACACACACAACCCCATGCAAGTTATTATTTATTATTATTATAAGCTTTTATATAGCACCAGCAATGTACCTGGCACTTTACAGATAATAAAATAGACACTGTCCCTGCCCAAGAGCTTACAATCTAAAGACGACAGGGAAGGGGGAACAGAGGGAGAGACAAGGGATGCAACATTCATGAAGATGCGAGAACTCAGGTACACGTTCTTGGCTTGGTTACAGTAAATTAGGAGTTTGCAGATAACAGGTGGGGGATAATCCTGGGTGGGAATGGTTAGCAGGAGTTAGGAAGGGCGGAGCGGAAGAGGTGGGTTTTGAGGAGGGACTTGATGTGTGGAGGGTGGGGGCAAGGCGGACGAGGGCAGGGAGGGAGTTCCAAGCGTGCGGTGCAGCGAGGGAGAAGGGACGAAGGTGGTTGGGGGAGCAGGGGAGGCGTTGGAGGGTGAGGGAAGGGATGGCAGAGGAGCGTAGTGCTCAAACAGGGGTGCGGAGGGAGATCAGGGCAGAGAGGTGGGGGGGAGCAAGGTTGTGAAGGGCTTTGTAGATGAAGACGAGGAGCTTGTGCAGAATATGCTCAGGAAGGGGGAGCTAGTAGAGGGAGGAGAGGAGAGACTGCGCATGATCAAAGTGACAGGCTAGGTGGATGACCCTGGCAGCAGAGTTTTGAACAGAGATAAGGGAAGCAAGGTGAGAGCGGGGAAGGCCAGCGAAGAGGAGGTTACAATAGTCAAGGCGTGAGATGACTAAGGCGTGGATAAGAGTTTTGGCAGAGGAGACAGACAGAAAAGGGCAGATCTCAGCAATGTTGTGGAGGGAGAAGTGGCAGGATTTGACCACGGAGTCAATGTAGGGTTTGAAAGTAAGGTGTGAGTTGAAGATNTTGACAGGGAAGAGGGAGAGGAAGGATTGGGAGGGAAGATAAGGAGATCAGTTTTCGCCATGTTCAGTTTCAGTTGGCGTTGAGACATCCAGGCAGAGATATCGGAGAGACAGTTGGTGAGATGAGCTTGAACAGAGGGGGAGAGGGAAGGAGTGGAGAGAGAGAGTTGAGCGTCGTCAGCATATAGGTGGTATTGGAAACTGTGGGAGGCAATGAGTTTGCCTAGGGATTGGGTGTAGATAGAGAAGAGGAGAGGGCCAAGGACAGAGCCTTGGGGAACCCCAACCGAGAGGGGTAGGGAGGAGTGGGGGGAGGAGTTAGGAAGAGATACATTGAAGGAGCAGTCAGAAAAGTAGGAGGAGAACCAGTTTGTTTCTCACAGACTCAGAAGTCCGAGAGATATAAAATCTCATCTAAAAACGCCCTAAGACTGGTATACACAGCATCTAGCCTAACAAAGCCCACATCCAAATTAGGACCTTTAGCTATTACCACAATACAAGCAAATGACATTTTTGGTTTCATATCCCATAAAATCTAAAGTCACATTTTCAAAAGATAGGGCAAAAGGAGTTGGAATCGCTTGCTGAGTTACATCACAAAACAAGAACAATTCAGACATAATTGACAATTAGTATTTTTTCCAATTTGTATATAGTCATTTAGCTTGTTCATCTTTTGGTTTTTTTTACACATATACATGGCCCTCACAGCCTGGGCCCTACACATCTGTGTGATTGCCTCACCCCCCTGGGCCCCTGTGGTCATCCGGGGGCACCCTCCTGGAAGTCCCACGTTATTGTCGGGTTTGACGGACAGGAGGGTGTTTTCAGCGACTGCGCCGTCCAGGGAACTCCCTCCTCGTGGAGTTTCACCTCAGCCCAAACCTTCTCACCTTCCGATCCAAGTGTAAAACCTGGCTCTCCCACCAGGTGTTTGGCGAGGAGGGTGGGATGGGTTTATTTGGTTAGGTTGAGGGTTTTATTTGACACACTTGGGGTTTATTTTTTGGCACATGATTAGAGTTTTTATACTATTAGAGTTTTTGTACTGTTGTTTATTTGTATGCTGTATTTATCTGTTTTATATTATGTGTGTTGTTTTTAAATTGTGAGCTGCCCCAAGTCACCTATGGTGAGAGGGGTGAGGTATAAATAAATAAAGAAAGAAAGAAAGACAATGTCAGTGTGAGAAGCATCGGTGTAGAATATGGGCCCCATAGAGCCTCAAATGCAGGGAGTCCCCAACTGAAGGACAGTCCACAGCTATTTAAGAGGATCGGGGCAACAAGTGTCCCATGAGTAAATTATAGCAAACAGCATATGCAGAACGAACAGGCCTGTGAGGCCTCCACTGAAGTGAGTCCTGGCCCTAAAGGGGATGGTATTTTTAATGGAATATCAACATACTGTAACATTTTCCTTTATTCTAATAGGCGAGTCAGTGCGTACCCACTCGACATTCACATGTTAGGAATGTGTCTGCAAGACTATTTTGCTGGTTCCAACATTGATCTACAAATAATAACAGGAGTCCTCTTTGAATTAGAGCTGAAACGAGCGCCCACAAAAACAGACATACCCGTCGAAATTCCAATATTCAGCACAACCCAGTAACATCAGGTACTGCCACTGTACCCAATTAGTGTGCGATGAGCTACCCATTTTTTCATCCTGATTTCCAGTACAGATTTTTCAACTTTTCATCCTAATTCCTGTACCAATGTACTGTTTTACCAGTCAGTACCAATCTGTAATATGGTAAATCAATAACGGTAATGCCTGGTGTTTTCGGGTACTCGGGTAGGCCGTTGGACACCTGGCATGGTATCACCTGCAGGTAGCAAATGAGTTACCTGTTTCTGCTCTACTTGGGATCCCATTGCAACCCTCACTTCAGGAGTCTCTGATGCAAACTACTGCCCTTCAGAAAACGACTATGGCTTTGTTCACACAAGCGAGTGATAGGAGGTGATCAATCATGAGCAATGGCCTTGGAGCTGCAATCCCTCCACCGGCACTTCTATCTGTTCACACCACAGTGGTGAGTGAACTTCCTCCCTCCATGGAATATCCATGGTTTTGTTAAGAGAGGCAATACCAATAATGACCTCTTTTGCCTCACTACAATTGCTCAGCTCATATGAACAAAAAGGTATGGTGAGTTAGGGGGTTATTATCTCCTATCACCTGCTCATAAGAACAAGCCCCAGGCTAGGCAAGACTAAAGATGCCTTGCTTGGGGTGATAACTTGGGCTGAAGCAAATAACTGAGATTAGACAAAGACAGAATTAATAGAATTTGGCAAATTTGTCTCTATTTAAACAAAACGGGAAGAGAGTGATATTCACTTTGGGGTGTAGCTGTCATAGGGACAAGAGGGACATTTGTCCCAGGGCCCAAGCTGGGGGGCTGGGAGGGGACACAGGGCCCAAGCCCCAGGGGGACACAAATCCTGTCTTCTTGTGGTTCAATCAGGCAGAAAGCGAAAGCACCCGCAGCGCTTGGTGTGCATGGGACCCACGCAGCCGGTGGCGCAAGACAGAACAAGCTCCAGTGCCGGTAGCGATACAAGGCAGGTAGCACAGCTGCAGCCTCCATGGATCAGGCTCAGCAAGCAAAGGGAGGGACAAGCGCTGTGGGGAAGGCAGGAGGGGAGGAACTGGGACAGGGGAGAGGTTGGTGACAGAACCATGGAAAATCAAGTCGATTTTCTTGCACCTGGGCCCATTCCAACCTAGCTACGCGCTTGATTTGCTTCCTGCTTTGTTTAATGATCCAAATATTCAGATCAGTAATTTTTTTTTGTTATCGTTGCTATTTTGTTTTGGTTATTCGTGTATCCATTATTCGGTATTCCTTTATGTTCCATGGTACTTGCTGGTGCTTAGTAGTACTGAGCAGCATTTAATACTACTACTGAAGTTAACAAAGTTAATGAAACAAAAAAAATAACAAAGTTACCAAAATACATGGAATAACCAAAACTAAACAAGCAATCCAAGGAATATGTACATTTTTCATACCTAGCAAAGGCAATTTCAGTACTCGGCTAACCCGTCGGGTCCCCGACTCAGTATTCAACGTTGTGGGTATTACCCACAGGTAGCAAAAGCGCTACCCATTTCAGCTCTAGTTGGAAACCCAACCCACCCTTTGGGAGTCTCTCTCCTAAGAGCAACAGTGCAAGCTACGGCTTTCAAAAAAATGATTGTGGCCAAACATGCAAATTATATTTTTGAAGCGGTTGCATATTCACTTCAGGCCTAGTGATAACCCCTTGTGTTGTTCCAAGAGAACAATGCTAGACAACCGTGCTTCAGGACCCCAAATGGAGCTGCTGCATCCCTGGGTATGGGGTCACAAGGCTGACCAATATTTGACATACTTTGCACATCTTTGTTGTCGGGGTTCTTAGATCTATATTTAAGTTTCAAAACATGGTGACAAGCAAAATTTTGGGAACTGATATAATAAAATGTTAATAATACATTTTACTTGTATACCACCTCTGCTCCCATCCTGCTGAATGGCACTTGGGGGTGCTTCACAACACAAAAATACAACAAACACCACAACGCCACTGAAAAGTCATATAAAAAACCATTTAAAACAGTTTAAAAGGGAACCGAAAAATGCATTACGGGGAAATGTTATATAGCATTGTACAGGTGATATTTTTTCAGTTGGCAAGATTTCATGCCCTCTTGGGTCCTTCCTTAGGCACATAAAAATATAAGCAAAGTAAACGACTAAGGAAGGGCACCCTGTGGCCTGAAAGCTTGCATGCTCTCACCAACAGTAGCTGGCTCAATATCATCTGAATAACTGCATCAATCTGTTGCAAATGAGACTAACTCAGGGCAGCCAGTGTGGTATAGTCGATAAGGTGCTGGACTTGGACCAGGAGACCAGGGTTCAAATCTCACCTAGACAATGAACTCACTGGGTGGCGGCCTTGGACAAGTCACCACCTCTCAGCCTCAGTTCCCCATCTGTAAAATGGGAATATGCGTGTGTCTGTCTCTCCCTGTGTGTTCTTAGATTGCAAGCCCACTGGGCAGGGACCGGTCTCCAAAACGCCTGTGACTGTAAAGCCCTGTGTATGCCTAGTAGTGCTACAGAAATGATTACTAGTAGTAGCAACCACACTCAGCCTCTAGATGTTATTCAACAGAGACATATTCCTCCGAATGCTCAGCACTGAGTCACAACTTAGATGGCGGGGGGGAAAGTCACAGACTCCCCTACAAAACTTCTACCTAATTCCCTAAGGCCAAATTCCTAACTATACAACATCACTGACTGCAGTGGGTCTTGGTAGCTAAGAGTGAGGGCAGAATTTAGCACCTTAGGATGTGGCTTATCCTGCAACGCTATAAAAGGCGACTACATAATTTAACCTGGTGAAGTTTCTAGGTTAATGGCATTCCAAGGACTTGCAAGACAATTAGCCCTGCTTATGGATGAGGTGTTATGCTGTTTAAACACGCTTCCAAATAATTCCAAATACACTCACTCTCCCCACCAGATCAAAATCTGACATTTTTAAGATTACAAAGAAAGTGACACAAAGTTAAACTTGCCAGCCGAGAGACTGGCAGATAGTTATTTTCAAGACAGCAGTTTAAGAGTACATCCAGGGGGTGGGGGAGGTAATCATGAGGTTAGGAGAGAGCTTCTTATTAGACTTAATAGACAGGCGAAAGCTTTGGCACATATTTGACCTGGACTTTTGAGAAATAATTAGCTGCCACTGACCTTCATGCTTCCAAAGTCTATGAATACAGTCCTAATTACTCTGGTTACAATATACTCATCAAACAGCATCAAGCATTATGAAATCAGTCTCTTTTGTGGAAAGGAATGATCAACTCCCATCCGCTCTTGCTTAACAGCAGCAGCATCTCACTGCCCCATCTCGGGCTTCTCTCGGTTCTAAACAAAATGCGAACTGCCACAAATGACTTCCCTACACAATTTCTCTCCGACAATCAAGGTTTCTATCTCACCCTCGGAGCCTCTCTCCAGCTACTGTATTAACACGACCTTTACTTTATTGCTTCCCCTGTCCTGAATTCATTTGGTATCCAGCGTAATAACAGATTGTAAATGAACTCATCCACAAGGCATTGCCACCAGGTATGGGGCTGTAATTCAACATTTGCAAACAGACACTTAGTGGCAGCAACGGCAGCAGCTAGGAAATCTTTACTGTACAGCAAGGTAGAGACAAATTCACAGAGCCACACCAAACAATACAAATAATGAATAGGACTCCTTACAGCTAAGGTAGAATTTTTTTAATGACACCCCCACTCCCCAATATTAAAGAAGAGCACAACTCACGATTCTCTGCTTTCCTGGTAACGCTGGCAGTAGAAGAGATCAGAAGCAGTGTCCCAGGAGTGACACCATCAAACACCCTGCAAATGTCTGAAGGGAATCTAAGCATTTAGGATTCTCTTTTGGAGGTTAACAAAAGAGCCCTTGGATGAAAGAAGGTCCTGCGGACCTGCACTTTCCAAACCGGCTGGCAAGGGGATCTGGAGCAGCATGAGCCTGCATTCTATGGCACAGCTGCACGACGGCTTAATCTCATTACATGATAAATAGTCTCGACCACATGTGCCCATGTGGTGCACATTCAACTTGCCACGTTAGAACATCCCAGGGTGACAGCAGAGAGGCATTCCAACTCCTGTGATCGCATCCCAAGGCCGATGAGAGGAGAGCAAGGGGTGCGGGGGGGAATTCAGCAGCACATATTACACAAAAGAAAAAGAGCACTCAGCAGCAAACAGTGAGATAATAAAGAACTCTGCCTGGCTAGTACACTTACACAGCAGTCAGCACAAAACTCCCCACTCTAACTCTCCCCAACCCCCAAATGATCTAGCTGGTGAATGTACAACTTCAAATCATTAACTCTGGTTTCGTCCGTGCAATCTCCGTGCTCAGTGTTACAAAGAGACAGTGTTAAACGTTCTAAAAGGAGACAGTGATGTGTAGTAAGAGCTGGGTACGTTAAAAGTTGAATTAGTGTCAGGGTTCGGCAGAAGGGTTTATGGCAAAGGTGGGAAACCTGAGGCCCAGGAGCCAAAGACACCCCAAGGCTAGTTTTTATTTGACCACTTTCCAGTCTGCTGATCTGGCCCCTGGATCCAGTTCCTACCCTCAAGTACAGAAAGGCTGCTCAGGATAAGAGGGCAGAAATGAGAGAAATGAACACATGGGGCACTTTCTGAGGGGCATTAAAGTGTACTTAGGAGCTCGGACGGCAGAACAAACATGCAGCTTAGGTGCAGCTTTGATAATAGCCGCACATGCTTGAAGCTTTTTGGTGCACTGACAAATGCGCTGCACTGAGCTGCAAAAATCCAGCTCGGTACAGCGCATTTCTTAGTGCGCTGAAAAGCTTCAGTTCTGCACGCCGCACCTTTCTGATGCCATCAAAGCTGTGCCTACTCTGCATGAATGTCTCCCCGCCCCCCCCCTCCCCAACTCATATGTACACTTTAATACATGTCAGAAAGCACCCAAGGGTAGGGGAAGGATTCATGGCACAGATCCATGAACTGGAGCCTCCTCTTCCTGGGGGCACCCTGTAAGCAACCTCTGCCCCAGTTTCCATGTGGCCCTCCGAATTTGTCCTAATTTTCACATTAGTGCAAGTGTCTTATAGCAATCCAGGTATCAAGCTTAGTAGTGTGGATCCCTTGCAGCTGGGCATATACAACTCCTGTGTTTGGAATGAGCCCCAGGAGAACAACTTGCCAATAAGATTATTCATCATCTCTTTCGTCCATAACCTGTTCCTGGAAAGTGAAGCTAGGTGACTTAATTAAGGTCCCATACTAAAGGGCATGTTCACGGTAACATTACTAAGCATGGGGTAATTTACCATTGGGAGTGAGCCTGCAACCACACTCGTGGTAAGAGTTAACAGGTGGTAATTTAACCCCGAGATAGGAGCAGTCATATGAATAGCTGTACCCCAGAGTCACCTAGCCTGGGCTAAACTTACCTGGGGTCATTTACCCCTGGGTATGCTCAGCTGCCTTTCACATGAATGACGTGCCCCAAGAAGATATGACCTCCTGGAAGGCACAGTACTTCCCAAAGTGTCTTCACATGGTATTAGTAGCACTCCGTACCTCCTTTGATCGGGCCCTCATTAAATATCATAACCGCCAGGGTTCCTGCCTGGACCAGAGCTTGGGCTGAAAGAAGGGACTGTCTGATGGAGCTCAAACCCATAGCATGTTGCAATATCAACTTGCTCCAAAGGGGTGGGTGGGGTGGCCATGTTGAAAAGGGGAAGGGAATCCCTTTGTCCCACCTCTTTATAGCATGGCTATCCTCCTTTCCAGTGTGGTCATGGTGTTCCAAACAGGTGGGGCCACATTGAAGCCAGGGAGAGAGGGGGAAGGCACACTTGTTCCCACCGCTGCTGTTCTAGGAATGCCAGGGCAAAAGCAGCAGTTGAAGCGGGGGGGGGAGTTCTGCTGGAGAAGGCTCTGCCTTGAGCATCTGGGGTCACAACCAGTGGGGCCACTGACAATCGCAATCTTCAAGATTCCATATTTCATGGAGACAATCTGCGGGATGCATTAAGCCAAAAACCTTTTAGTGAAAAGAGCAAAACCCTGTATGGCCTTAGAGACAAAATTTACTCCTAGAATGGAGCATTAAAACTTGATTCCGACAAGGCCATATCCTGCAAGAAACTGTTTTTAGCTGGAATCGTGTTTAAAACAAATTGAATCTTGGTTGCATGCCCATTGCAAAGCAGGAGCCTTGTTACATTTTCACCTGCTTTGCTCAATGCAAAGTAATTGCCAAGACACGAGTTTTACATTGCAATAAATAATGAGTGAGCATTAATTTAGCTTGTAACAGGGACGGTGTTAAATCTAAGACAGCATCAGAAAAAGTAACTATGGCACCTTCCATTTCACATAGCAGCTTCCCAAGCATTTGAATTATTTATTATTGTTTACTATGCTGAACAGGCAAATAGCAACATAGATCATGTTCACAGGAAACATTTTGGTATCTCTGGGCAAACCATTCCAAGACTAATCCAAGAGTAGTTTACCTGAATGCAACACTGTTCATGTGAGCACTGAAGAATGGGAGTTTGTTGCTCATGTGTCACATGGGAGCAGTCACATGAGCAAGTTACCCAGTGGTAACCCTGCAGTGTATGGTTACATACCCACTAACAGTACATTTTTGCTCCGTACAGTAATGGGTTTGCTTCCAGCATTGTTTGGTTTGTACTGGTTTCACAAGACACTGGGGGCCATTAACACCTCCATTAATCCAGCTGGAGAAAGAGCTAGCTGAGGGGCATGGAAATGAAACTGAATGTGAGACTGGAGGCTCTGTCTCATTCATTGCTGGGGGATGGGAGTGGGGCACCTTTTCATACTTGAACAAGCTTGGGATCAGCAGGGCTATCAAAGGCCCTTTTCACATGGGCTGCGGTGGGTGGGGAGATGGGTGGGTGGCACAGTAGGTGGGCGGTGCATGGGGGTGCATTCCCACAGACCCCCCCACCCACCTCCACGCATGGAGCATCGGGCATTGGTGCCTGTTGCTCCATGCGGGTGATGGGTGGAGCCTGTGGTGTTCCCAAGGGCGCCCACCCATCCACCCCGTACCTGCTGCAGCATTCACACAGGTGCCACCCACCCACATGTGCGGGGGGAAGGGCCAAAGAATAAAGAAAGAGAACACCCAGGCAGGAGTGTCAACTAAACAAGGTAGGACGGGGGTGTTTATGAGAGATTATTCTTGCTGGAAGAGACTGTGGCTGCTTCTACCTGGGATCCTCCAGGTGTCTTTGAAACTTAAACTTTAGAGCTCAAGTCAGTGCACCCATTTGAGAATTCTGACTTTTTAATAGGCTAAATTGTGACTTGAACCATCAGTCCTGCACGGATGGTTCTGTGGTCCTGCATGGCATGGTCCTGCACTGCACAGAGTGGGGTTGTTGTCCCAGTACTGATAAATCTTTATTTATATTTGTATTTCATATTTTATTCTATTTTTGTACGTGTGTTTTATTTTATTGTTGTGCCTATTTTATTGTTGTGCACCACTCTGGGTCACCAGAGGAGCAGAATAGAAAGCGCACATAAATAAATAATAATAATAATAATAATTAATTTCAGACCATGAAGAAACTTATGCACGTGAGAACCTGTTTGTAAGATCAGGGGCTAACTGTTAGTAGAAGCAAAGACTTAGTTACTAAGCAAGGCTTAAAGGAGAGATTCCCAACTGTGGCTCAGGAATCAGGACCTCAAATGGGGTCAGCCTATCTGTAGATGGGGGTCATTGGCAGCGCACCCCCCCCAATGAGACACAGAAACAGTATTTTGGTTTTCAAAATGGCCACACTCTTTATTTCCAATCCTCATCAAGGCCGGTGGGTATTGCCCAAGCAATCTGGGTCCAGTATGCTAGATTTAACGCCTTATTAACAACGGGTACCGACAGGGATGTGCCCTCCCTTGCCAGTACCGAACAAGATAACTCCCCCTTTCGACAGCCCCTGGCTCTGGCCGAAAGGGGACCATCCCCAATGGTGGGGTTGAGTAAGGAGGTAAGTACCCGCAAAGCCAGCAGACCGTGCATGTACATACTGACCCGTCTGGGTACCCTTCCCAGGGTGATAACCGCAGTGCATGCTGCGCCACGCATTGCACTAGGTGTCATCTCCCCATCTCTTAAGGAGATGACTCATCCTAACCTACTCTTACCTATTTATCCTACTGTAGCATACTGGACCCCCGCTGAGTGCGACAATTAATTACCCTTCTTTTCTTTCCAATTCAATTCAATCATCATTGCCTGATCCTCCTGTCGTATGCTGACATAGCATACTCGCTCAGTCTTCGCCTGCTTCCAATTAGTTAACTTTTATAATTCGTAAATTTGCCAATTCCCCTATTTCAAATAAACCTATTAAATTTACTCTGCACTGTTGAAGGGGCGAAATTCCCGACCCACAATTGGGCTAGTCGTCAAAATTCCCCTTCGGCTCCGTAATGGCAACCAGTAAATACCACAGTGCTAGAGGTGAGGTGGGTGGGCTGCGTTTTCTCGATGCCCTGAGCGAATGCCGCTCCACGCAGCTAGAGCGGCTCCGCCCTTCCTAAAAGGGGCGGACCCGCTCACTCCCCCAGTTCGGCGCGCTCTCCCTTTTCGCGCCGAACTGCACGTTGCCAGGCAACCTCTGCCCGGGTTCCTTCATTGCAAGCTGCAACTGCAGCTCCCCTGCTCTCCTTCCTCTGTATCCCCTGACGGGGGGGCGCGGCAATTGCGCCGTCGCCGTTATTTGCGGCGAAGGGGACTTATCACAGCTGTTGATAATCTTTGTATGTTTTAGTGGTTGGTGGGAATCACAGTATTATATTTAAGTCTTAAAATGGGATAACTCACAGGCTGTTTGGGAACTATGCCGCTACAGAGTCTTTATTACAGGCCATAATGTATAAACCAGAACAAACCCATCTTAATGGTACAGTTGGTCTGACCACACAGGATTTTAGAAAGGAAAAAAATATCTCCTTTTACCTTTATGTTTAAACTGAAAAAAGTGGAGATGGAAGTATATGACTGGAGTAGAATAGACACAATATTCTAGACCAACTACTATTGGTGAAAGCATGCAAGCATTCAGGCATTAAACCAGTTAGAACCTATCCTGGATTTACATACTGTAGTCCACACTTCTGACTTGTCATGTGTGTTAGGAAGGCTTGCTCTCCCTCAACAACAGAAGTTGGTCCAATAAAAAAGATCATCTGAATGACTTCCATTTTTAAGACATCCTTTCTTCTTATGCCCCCTAAATCTCACTCGTTTTTGCTTAAAACAAAGTCAACACAGACTTTAAAATGGCAAGTATAAAGAGGCAACCAGAGCATGCTGAATCTACCTTGATGCTATCAAAGTTTGAACTGTACTCCTACATGAGCTTTATGGCACACTTGGTTTCTCTGTCATCCATTCCAGTCAGGCCTGCCAAGAAATCCACCCCTTCCTGACACTGCCACCAACTTACTTGTATCTTGAAGAAAAAAAGAAAAAGGAAAAGAAAAAAAAGTTAAGAAGGACCTGTGGGAACAGCTGCACAAATATTGCAAGCTACCAGTGATAAGGATTCTTGTCAGGGTCCAGAGTGTGCTTTTCCAAATAATCACTTTGCTGCAGATAACCCCATTGACGAGCCATGCATGAGAGATTTTGATTTTGTTCCCAGAAAGGAGGAAAGGCTTAATTCAAACCCACTCAAACAAAGAAAAGAAAGCACACAGACACCCAAACACTCAAGGGAAAGAGCTTGCTGCCTACAGGATCCAGAATGTAGATCAAATAGGCCATCGTTTAACGGTGCCTTCTTAATTTCTGTGGGCTACCAAACAAAAAAACCTAACCAACCCCCACAGCTTGTAGTTGGCAATTACCAACCGAGACGCAGTAAGACATTTCCTTTCTCTGTATTATCATCATCCTCCATTCTCCACCACACAAACTTCCCCAAATTACCCAGCATGCCATCCACAAGAAAACTCTGATCATTAGGCAGAAACAGCAATGTATTATATTTACAAGCAGTATGTTAAGCCCTAGCTAGGCCAACTTTTGCATATTCTTCATACCAAAGCAAGCACACGGTTCACTCAATGAGGACGTTTTAGGAATTTGGTTTATCCTTTTCTGTACTATATGCCAATAAATACAATTGTTATTACCTGTTGCCATATCAAGGAAGGCAGGTAAACATGACTGGCAAGTCATTAAAATAATAATTAACTCAGTTTAAAGAGCCTGTCCACCATGATATTGCTAATGGAATCTTGATGGTATCACGGTACGCAAAGCTGTAGCGGAAAGTATTGTGTTTAATGTTTTCTGAACATTTTAAAATCTCAGTCATGGGCAAAATTAGACAAACAGGAGCCATTCCTCATGTGTGTGCAGGCGGCGCTGGTAAGACTTGCAGGTGTTCTCCTTTATTCTTGCTTGAGGAAGAGCTCTGTGAAGCTCTTCCTCAGGCTGAAGCTGAAAGTGACAATATGCCATTTTCAATTCTGAGACCCACTTCCTGTCCAACTCAGTTTACAATATCTTAGGGTTACTCTAAGTCACACCTGGGTCGTAGGGATTCGGTCCCAGAGCCAGCGAGCTTCAGAGGAGAGTGGTGCCTGTAACACGCCCTCTTTTCACTGCATTCCCTCCCAGCTGCTCATAGAAGCTCATAGACCAACTTTTACATCCGCCTTGTGTTTCCTCCAGGACTGGACAGCTAGTATCAGACCCGAAACCGTTCAGCTTCTGTCTTTTTAAAATAGATGCCAGTCATAATTCTTATGCCATTTCCTAAATGACTTCGGCCTAGGGTGGCCGTACCTCCCCTTTAAAAGAGGACGCTTATGAAAACTACATGTTGCAGGGTTGCATTGGTTCGAGTGCAGCCCTGCACCATGTATTTTTCATAAGTGTCCTCTTTTAAAGGGGAGGTATGGCCACCCTACTTCAGCCATACATATCTAACAGACTGCCTTCTCCTGTGTTCCATTGAGATCCTACAGTCAACTGGAGGCATCCTCTTGAGTCTTGTAAGTTCATAATTGCACCAAGCTCTGGAACCTCCTTCCCCTTGAGGTTCTCCAAAGCCCAAGCATCATCAGAAGGTGATGCAAGACCTATTTATTTAGCCAGGCATTAAGCAAGCAGGTTTAGGGAGTTGTTTATATTTTTATGAGTTTTATTTTTATATATTTCTGGTTTTTATGTTGTTACCTGCCCTGAACCTTTGGGAAGGGTGCATCATAAATATAAATATATTTCCAAATTTTTAAAGATGGCTTCAAAATAGAAAATCTTATGCCAGCTAAGCGTGAACACAGGAGCTTTGACACCAAAAGCACAAGCAGATCCTATCTGAGCTAGTGCCACCTGGCATCAAGCAGTGGATTCTTTCCCTAGCTGATGGCCCACTAATGATGGCAAACGAGCAGGTGGTGGCTCAGCAGTTGGCAGGGGCATCTCGGCCACGTTGGTTTTATTGATCTCTCTCAGTCAGGATTTCGTCCGGGTTATGGCCCGGAGACTGCACTTGTGGCCTTGGTGGATGATCTGCACCAGGAGATGGGCCGGGGTTGTTCGACCCTGTTGGTTCAATTAGATCTGTCAGCTGCTTTTGATACAGTTGATCACGAGACGGTGGCGCGTCTGCAGGACTGTGCAGGGGTGGGCAGGATTGTTCTTGAATGGTTCTGCTCATTCCTAACCAGAAGAACCCAGCGCGTGGTACTCGGGGAGTGTTTTTCATCATACCGACTACCGAGACCTTGCGTGTGGTGTCCCGCAGGGTTCGGTGTTGTCCCTACTCCTGTTCAACATATATATGCAGCCTCCCGGTGAGATGATCAGGAGGTTTGGCATACGGTGCCACCAATATGCTGACGACACCCAGCTATACCTCTCTTTTTCAACAGACCCAGACTCCACAGTCTCCGTGTTTACTTGGTGTCTGATGGCTGTGGGGTATTGGATGAGAGCTAATCAACTGAAGCTGAATCCCAACAAGACAGAGGTGATGCTGGTGGGTAAGGCAATGGAGTTAACAGCCCCCATCATTGATGGGGGTCTGTCCTCCACTGGTTCCCCAGGTGCGGAGTCCAGGGGTACTCCTCGATGCGCAGCTCCACCTGAATGCTCAGGTGGAGGCAGTGGCGAGGGGTGGCCTTCGCCAACTACATGTGATACGACGGCTTAGGCCGAATGTTTCGGACTCCAACCTGACCACCATCATCCATGCTTTCATCACCTCCAGACTAGACTATGGTAACACACTCTACGTGGGGCTACCTATTGTGATGGCCTGGAAGCTGCAGCTGGTGCAGAATGCGGAGGCCCGTCTTTTGGTGGGACTGGGCTGCCAGGATCACATTACACTAGTGCTCTGTTCTCTGCATTGTCTGCCAATAGTCTTCCATGCCCGATTCAAGGTGTTGGTTTTAACCTATAAAGCCTTAAACAGTCTGGGCCCTGCCTATCTGCAGGACCGCCTCACCCCCCAGGTATTGGACTGGCCCCTGTGGTCATCGGGAGATGCCCTTCTTGTGGTCCCCTGAGTCTTCCGGGGGGCCACGCAGGGGAGGGCATTCTCGGTGGCAGCACCGAGGCTGTGGAACTCCCTTTTGGCGGGGATACGTCTGACCCCGGACCTTCCCTTCTTTCGAAAAAAGCTGTAAGACTTGGCTGTTCTGTCAAGCGTTTGGCGAGGAAGATGGGTAGAGGGTGGGGGAGGAGAGGGATGGGAGGGTGATATGTTTTTATAATTTTATGGTTTTATAATTGTTGATCTATGTTGTTGTAAGCCACCCCGAGCTGTCTGTGGCAGGAGAGGTGGGATATTAAAACTTTTAATAATAAATAAATAAATGTTGGGCAACATCTTGTTTGTTAACACCCATAAGCAAAAACCTGATTAAAATCTTCTGCTTTAAAATCCCTAGATCTTCCTGTAATGTGATTACTGGCCTTTAAAGAGTGGATTTAAAAATAGTTCCATCCCCCACCCCCAGATTTTTCCTCATTAGGTTTTTGAAACTATCTGATCCACAAAGCCCTGCAAAAATGTATTATTGGGGGGGGGGGGGGCTTTTTCCTGTTCAAGGCATTCTCAAATGAGGGAGACGACATTGCTATCTTCACTAATTTCATCATCCTACGTGCTGTAGTTTTTGCATAGAAAAAGTAATCAGTAAAGATGTATTGGGCCCTTTTAGATTTTCTTCATGTTTCAATGGGCAAACTTTACAGGCATCTGGGGGGGTCTCCTAGGCCCCCAAGCACATGTCAAAATTAAATTAAAATAATTTAGGCAAATCATTGCCTCTTCTTGCTTTAAGTATTGCCAAAGAATGTTGAGGAAAACCTAATGTGGTTTTTGTGTAGTTCAAAAATGTAGCCATAGTTTTATTAGGGTCAGTTAGCCCCTCAGAGTGATAGAACAGGTTTTCCTAGCTCAGATGTTTTTATTTTTATGCAGAAAGTTTGATAAGATTGGTTTTGTCATCACGCAGATAGTACTTTTCATTTTGAAACAAAATTTCTTTTTTAGTTGGGGGTCTCTTAGATCCTGTATGCAAGAATCCTGAATGCATACAGGATCTAAGAGATCCCAACTAAATGTGTAGTTGAGGTCTCTTATGTACAGAGTGTGCCTTTATACAGAAGAGTTTTTAAATAGTTAAATAACTTCAAGCATAATTTCAAATCAAGTTAGTTTTTAATGCATTCCCAGAGTTTTTTAAAAAAATAAATAAATAATCAACTAACCTGGGGTCACCAATACAGAAGTAATGCAGTGCTCTTTGTGACCATTTATAACAGGGTGGCACTTGCCAACAGTAAGTCTTGTCAGGATCAAAGCCCAATAAGTTACTTACTTGGGGTAATCTGCTCAACAGCCTCTTTATTATCTCTGAGTCTCCACCTTAGATCTCTCCAAGCATCCCCTGTCTGCTATCAGGCTGTCAGCCTGGGCTTTGCTTCCTCAGCAAGCCCCCTCTGTAACTTATAGGCTTTCAGCCAGGCTCTCCAGCCTACCAGTTCCCTCTGGCTACTCCTTTTCAGAGGAGCTCAGAAACTAGCTCCTTCTCTGTAAGAAGCCCACGCTCAACTGACCTCTCACTGTCTCTTTGGCCTTCTTTTTTAGCCTGGGCCACGCCCCAAACACAGCTACTTCCTGTGGCCGCCATCTTGGGACTAGCCAGCAGCTATTTTAACACTCTCTCCAGTCACAGCAGTCTCTTGTGGTTCTTCCCTGCCACACCATTCTAGGGTTAGCTAAGCAGGATGGGACAAGGAAAACAATAAAAGCTTTTTTCCCCCACAGTCAGGAAGCCAGAAGGAGCAAGCTCTGTTGTTCAGAGCTCTTCATAAGAGGCAGACAAATAAGCCTTTTGTCCTTTTTTCTTATATTTTCTTTAAACTCTGGGTTAGACATATCTTTTGAGCAAGCTGCCTCACTGAACAGGGTGGAATTTGTTTTCCTATATGCTTCATACATGCACTTGTGCTGTCTGTCTAACTGGCCACCATCTGCAGTCAGCAGAACGCTCCATTGACTAAAGGTTCTTTAGTGTCAATACATTAAGGGTCATCCAGTGGTTCAAGCTTCAAAAATGGAGACCGAGCAGTGGCATCTGCCTGTTCCAGTACAAAATCTGATGTTGTACCAGGTACAGAAGCACTGTAGAAAATAAAGGTCTCTCTACATATGTATACTAACTAACAGAAAATGTGCCAGCAGATGGTATTCAAGAGTACACAACATTGCTCAAGGGTTTCATAAGCGCAGCTGGATCTAGATTAGTGCAGACTGTGTGGCTTCATGGGGCTCCATGTCTTTGGGGTTCCATAGGGGCCCTTAATACATGATATCCATGTATGAACTTGAAATGACAATGTGGGTATGGGAAGCACTGGCATAAGGTATCGGATCACACAGCCTCAAACACTAGGAGCTTTGGCCCACGGAGATTCAGGAGACGGCCCCTAACAAAAGGAGCCTATGAGTAAACGAGAAATAACAGAGCACACATAACAAACAGGCCTAAGAGGTTTGCAATGCAGGAAGCCCCAGCCCCTGAATGGGATGTTATGTTCAACTGAACTTCGAAGATTCACTACAGTAACATTTTTTCGTTTTCTAATGGGCAAGTCAGCACATACATCAAACATTCCTATATTAGGAATAGATCTGAAACGGATAGCAAATATTTATCCACAGTTAATATCCAGTATTCTGGGTAGCTTGGTGGTTACTGAGTAACTAATACAGGAGTGGAAGTCCATTTCTCACTGATTCCATTTTTTGACAGTTCTAGTTATTTTGACCAGTCTGAGTAAAAAAAAAATCAGAACAAATGATCATTCAGAATTTTGTTCACAAGAATGACTGAAAGGTTTGGAGCCATTTTGTGCATGCACAAAATGGTCGATTAATTCCAATAAACCAAAAATTCAACAGCCATTCCATTTTCACTCTATTTTTACAGGAACATTTTGCGAAAATGGAAGGGCTGTTTCAAACCAGTCCTTCTACCCAGTAACTGCAGAGGTTAACTGTCAAACCAGAATACTGGGTAGTAACTGTGGATAAATATTTGCTATCAGTTTCAGATCTATTCCTAATACAAGAATGTTTGACGGATGTGCTGCTGACTTGCTCATTAGAAAAATGTTACTGTAGTGAATCTTCGATGTTCAGTTGAACATAACATCCCATTCAGGGGCTGGGGCTCCCTGCATTGCAAGCCTCATAGGCCTGTATGTTATGAACATACTGAAACACCTTTTGATGAACCACCATTTAACCAAACCAGTCTGGATGGAGAGAAGGAGTAATAAATAAATTAAATAAATAAATGTCAAACTGTAATTAAATGGTATTGAGTCAAACTGGATAGTTGGTGGATACTAAAGCAGATTCAGGGACAAATCCCCAAATTGAAAAACAGCCAATTAAAATAAATAAATAAATGAATAAATAAATAAATACCACAGGATTTGGCCCAGAGGCCACAGATTTCCCACCCTGTTGTATGTTTGTTTCCATGCCCTTCTTTCCACACAGTCGATTTGGCGAGATGTTCTGCACAGCACTGTCATTTCAAGCTTCTGCCCCTCCAAGAGCAAATACTGTGATAAAGTGGATTTCTTAATTTGCCAGTGCCCTCCCCTACTACGCTTCAGTATGATCCACCTGTTTGATTTGGAACACTCGGAAGAACTATAAAAGGCAGAAATACCATGTAGGGAATGAAGAAAAAGACATCTGTAGAGAGTGGAAGACAGAATTCTTAATTCCCCAACCTGGAAAACTAACACATCATGTTCAGATACGAAGGGGGCTTAGGGCACTGAAATGCCAAGCTGGTTCTACAGTGAAAATGCCAGCCACAGTCTGCACCAGCTTTCTTATTCATGTCACAGAAAAACAGACTGGATGATTAATAGCTCTGGGGATAAAATGGACTTCAAAAGGCCAGTAGGTTACTGTAGAAATAATAAGGATGCTGCTAGTAAACACCAAACAGCGGAAAGTGAAGAGTACTAAAGTAATCGGATGCAAATCACTTTGCACCACCTGCTGTGAGTCGTCTTCACTTCCCATTTATTCCTGGTGTGTGTACGATCACATATTGAATAAACCCATGACAGATGAAAGCCCCCAAAAGCGGCATGTGTTCTGAAGCTGTGTAAAGCTAGAAGGCTCTTGCAGGCAACTTTTTTGTTGTTACTGTTCCCATTGTTTCCAGAGACATGATCATGTAAGGGGTTCACTTTATTAGCTTCACAACAATTGCCTTCAAGAGGCCTTAACATCTCACTCTAGGAGCCTGGCTTCCCTAGTGCAGACCGGGAAACTAATGAAAACGGAGCTGCAGGATCAACACTGCAGAAGAATTCCATTCATCAATCTCCATGCAAATCCAATTTTTTTAAAAGAACGCCATGCAGCCTTCCTTAGCCAAAAGTCAGAAAGGGTCTGGGATTTCCTGAGAACAAGCTGTCCCCAATCTGCAGACTGATGGAGGGAAGATGTTAAACCGAGACTTTTACACGAAGCCCATGGGAATTTTCTCCAAGCGGACACCCATACTAGCCCCAAGAGAGTTCACCTATTGTCATCATCTATCATTTCTATAATGCTTCCAGTTTTCAAAGTGCTTCACAATCCTTATCTAGTTCCCTTTTGCAACAGTCCTGTGAGGTAGAAAACTGAGGCAGAGAGAGAGCAAGAGATGCCCAAGGCCACCCAATGAGTTCATGGGTGATGAGATTTGAACCCTAGTCTCCCAGGTCCAACACCTTATCCAACTTCCTGTAAGGAAAAACAAGAACAGCCACCAAGTGGGAAAACAGAATTCATGGGAGTTGGGGGCAGGGGAAGTACTGAAGTGGCCAATAAAAATAATTTGAGTAAAACAAGATCCACACTAAAAAGGGAACTTGGAAAACAATTTTGGCTTTAGAGCATAACTCTCTGTTTCCTGTGCCATGAATTGTGTAATGCAAAAACAAAACTAACACCACAAAAGAGAACCAAAGATGTTGAGGACTGGGAATTAATACATTACTTCACTCTTAGGATAGAATCAAACAAGACGACAGCCCCCATTAGCCTTTACCAGACGTGTTCCCGTGTGTCCATCAATTAGGCATCCACCACGTGGCCACCATGTGGTTACCACAGAGCCACCACTCACAGCGGACTCCAGGGACGTCGCGGGCCCACCACACGGGCCAATTAGGGTTAATGGGTGCCCATGTGTCCGTCTCTCATCAGCTGGGTTCATACACAGCTTCAGCCGGCACATAGAGTCCCACCTAGCACACCTGGTCAGCTGAGAGACAGGAAAGGAGACAGGGAAAGGGAGAGGAGACCTTTCACGTGCCTCTCAGCTGAGAAGCAGCCAGAGAGAGGGAGATCCCTAGCACCACGGGTGGAAGCTGCTGCAAGCACCCAAAATATGGGCAGGGGATAGGCCGTTTATTAGGCTGGACGTGCTAAACATGTGATTGGGGGCTGCATGGAGGGTTGCATGGACCAGACACTGAATCAAGCAGGCTATTGTCTCATTTGATCGTATCCTTAATCTCTCTTCCTCCACCTCCTTTTGCTTGTAGTCATGCATGTGCACATGCTACCAATTAGTGATGCTTTGTATTTATCTGTAAATACGACAAGATTTCAGTTAAATTGTCTTAGTGACGGTATTATATATATAATTATTATTATTTATATAGTGACAACAATGTACCTGGCACTGTAATATGCCTTGTTCTGTTTACTGATAAATCCAAGTGCAATGTCTTCCTATATAAGAGACATACAGGACATTCCTCCACTGTTTAATCCAATGGAAGTTTTGCTATTGACTTGAATGGGTGGAGGATTGTGTCTTACTGGGTATCAATCATCCACCCCCCCACCGCCCCCCTTCCAGGGCAAGGTAATATCTGTTTGCAGGTACAAACTACATAAACACTGTGGCAGAAGAACTTATTCTCATAAACATGCAACTCTGCATGACTCCAGAGCAAGTGGTTTGAGAACAGCAGCCAAAGACCAATTTAATCCAGCAAAGTAATTTCAGTTACATGAGGGATGATTTTGTCCCTATATGGGATTGTGATGTTTATTTCTGGTTGACAATTCTGTCAACATAGAATACAGAGTAAACATCATCCTATGCTGGAAATCATGTTAGAGAATAATAAAAAAAACCAAAACTGCATTATGTTTTCATAGTTTCAATATTTTCTCCTTTTTCGTTTCTTTTTTCTTACGAGAAAGAAGCATATTCAATAAGTCCAACAGGAGTAAAGAAAATACAACGGCTGTAATTTTCTTATCTCTAAACATAAGCACTTGTGTGACCTCAAGACCCACTAAAAATTCCTTGACTTTTGTAATTGCAGTCAAAGTGCTTATTAGAAATACCACCCTCTTATCTCAGAAAGTCTCACTACGGTACAGACATTTCAACAAAGCTTAGAAAACCATTACACATCGGATGATGAATATTGACGTGGGAATCTCAGACCACACAAACGAGCTTTTATCAACTTTTATCATGCCAAATTGGATGACAGGATAGGATATTTTTATATTCCACAGAAAAATAAAAAAGGAATGTTGTTACTAAGTTTGCAACTGAAACAGATTCACAAAACAGAATCCTGCCCCCACTCCACTCCACAGCAAGAATAGCATTATCAGGCAGCTGCTATTGCAGTAGCAGCAAGGACCTTGCCCTGTCAGGAGGACCCCATCTCTTTCTCTACCGTTTTGTCACTAGCACAAACACGACTTGAATTTTACCTACCCTGCTTCCAGTTGCTGTGCTGATCCAGGCAAACAGTAGCTGCAGAACAAATCCACCAGAAACGAAGAAGAGATAGAGGAGAATAAAACCCTCTATGTTCCACAGCAAGGGGAACTAGTCTGACCCGTAAACACTGGAGCTTCACAAGGCAGTTTCAGAGAGGAAATATCATTGGTTAGGGCTAAAATAAGCTGTCACTGCAATGAAGTGGTGGTTGTTTTTTTGTTTGGTTGGGGTTTTTTGGGGGGAGGGTTACCACCCGTCTTTCTTGAATGCTCAAGATCCTCTGTAGGCTCAGAGTCCCTGAAGGTTCAGTTCCTTTACCACAGGAGCTCTGCAATAACACCACATGGACCTGAGAAATCCCAGCAGTCAGCCAAGGAATAGTCCAAGAAGTTAGAAAGAGTGACTGTGTGTATGAATGTGTAAATATACAGTAGAAGAGGCTGGATCAAGCTAATAGGGCCAGCCCTCAGACGCAGCCTTAGGTTTCAGATTTCATTGGCAACTGGCAGCTCTGAAGCAGACTAGCAGCACTACTGCGAGACTCGAGAGGATCCCTTCTTAGCCAACAGCTCACTTCTCAGATATCTCTGGAACCCTGAGTGACACTGCACCATCAGCTGTGCCAAGCTGCTCACAAGTGTCGACCATTAACTGTTTAACTGCATTCAGGGCTGCTGTCTTCTCCCTCTAGTGCTACTGAAAGTAACTTTGTGGAGCTTTCAAACTATTATTTTCAAATGCCATACCTTTTTACTTCCCTGTAAAAGTTATGCAACCTCAACAATCACTACCAAGCTTCCAGAGAAATCTTTTTTAAGTTCTCATTTTTAATCCTTATGAATTTCAGGCCAACTTTGCTGTGTTGCCACACGGCTATTTTGTTAAAGAACAGAGACTGGTTTTAAACAAGCAAGGGGGGGAGCGTGGCCACTGAGTGGCACAGCTGCGAAACAGCCACTCAGGTGGTGTGCATGGGGAGGGATGCTAACACTCTGCTCCCAGCGTGGCTACCACGGCAACCGTCTCAGCACTCCCCCATCCAGGACCAGGGGGAAGCATGCTGGCCTGGCCTTTGAAACTGACATGTCTCAGCGTCAGCCAGGCACGTAGTGCCTATTGAGAGATCCCGGCTTTATGGCGAGGGCCACCAGGCGTCAGGGGCCGCTGAGCCTGGGCGGTTACATTTTTTCCCCTTCCTTGGTGGGGCGCTCACTCCTGCTGCTCTCTACTCTCCCTGAGTGGGCAGATGGGCGGCCGCCTTAGGAAGTCTTGTGTTGCGTGCTGCTGCAGTCCGGCGGCCCCCCTCAGCGCAGCGGAGTATGGCTTGAATTTCCCGGGGCTGCCAGCAGCCACTAGATCAGCTGCTTCCAGAAACGGCCACTGGTGGCCCTGGGAAATTCAAGCCGCGGCAAATAGCGCCGGGGGGACGGCAGCAGCTGCAGTGCACAATACAAGGGTTCCTAAGGCGGCCACCCGCTCGGGGAGAGTAGAGAGCGGTGGGAGTGGGTGCCCCCCCCAGAGGGCTTGCTGGGTGGGGGAGCTGCCACTTTGCACAGTTTGGGGGAGGCAAGCATGAACTAATTATGGGGCTGGGCCCACCCCATAACCATTGTGCCCCTCTGCCCCATAATTAGCACTGGGCCAGGGGCAGCTGATTATTGGGGACACAAATGAACTGGTTATGGGTGGAAGAGTGAATTTATGGGAGCACAAATGAACTGGTTATATGGGTGGGGGGCAGTGTGAATTGATTATGGGGGCACAAATGAACTGGTTATATGGGTGCGGGGCAGCGTGAATTGATTATGGGGGCACAAATTGATTGGTTATATGGGTGGGGGCAGCATGAATTGATTATGGGGGCACAAATGAACTGGTTATATGGGTGCGGGGCAGCGTGAATTGATTATGGGGGCACAAATGAACTGGTTATATATCTAGAAGAATATCTTTTTGTATGGCATAATGTACTTAATAGGCTGCATTTTGGGGTCTTGTGTGTTTGATGGTGGCTTGGCCATTTGGAACTTAGTGCTCTGCATGCACGTTTTATTACTTGCTTTCTGCTGGTGAAATGCTTGTAGTTGGAATTGTGGGAAACACCCAGTTGTAAACCATCACTGAGGATGCAGTGAGCACAGACAGCCTCCATTTTGAGGAAGGGCAAAAGTGCCTTTAAAGTTAATTCACGTGCATGTGAGCTGTGCAGCGCCCCCAGACCCCGCTGACCCGGCTACTACCCCTAGGCCCTGCCAGCAGAAGACAAAGGAGACGGGGGGCGGGAGGGGGTTTCATCTTGACTTCTTGTCCAGGGGCCCATTCCACCCTAGCTACGTCCCTGGCATCAGCGCTGGGGAACTCAGGCTTCCCAGTGCTCCCGGCCCAATCCTGTTACTTGCAAAGGCTGTGTGTCCCCCACGCACAGTGCCTATGAGTGGTGGAGCAGTCCGCTAGCGTGGATGGCCGCCACAATTCATATGAGCAGGGGATGTATGGGTGCCCGTTGCCGTGCACGTCTTTGCCTTGCTCCACCCGGCGCATTCCAGATTTCTTGGCAGTGTGCCATGAATGGGTGCTGCATGGCTCATGGGAGTGCGCATTCCCCAGAACCACCTTCAGACGGGTGGTCGGTCAAGTGGCTCCTGGGTGGCCATGTGTGGTAGTATTGCTTTTAAAAACACCCAGAGACTCTCCGTTGTTAGGGTAACACAGAGAGAGCATTACCATATTATTTATTTATTCCTTCATTTATTTAAATTTCCCGAAGGCCCAGGGCAGCTAACAAATCGTAAGAACATTAAAAGCCAATATAAACCCTCCAGATCCTCCCACAACCCCCCATACTACCTCCCCACCCCACATCCAAATCCCCAAACCACCCCACTCTCCTATCCCCGCCTGCCAAATGCCTTTTCAAGAAGAAAAGTCTTACACTGCCTCTAGGAGACGACCAGGTCTGGACTCAAAAGCAGCAGGGCAGCAATTGAGAACACCTCCCTGCGAGCCCTTTATGCATGAACAAGGCTAACAAATGGAACCCACAGGGGGGCGCTCCCAGCAGGGGCCGCAATAGGGCGTGGAAGGACAGCACCTGGAATTGTGCCCAGAAAGCTATAGAAAGCCAGTGCAGACTTCAGAGCACCGGCGTGACGTGGTTCCGATGCCCTACCCCCCTGCAGGCAAGGCAAAGTGCCGCATTCTGTACCAGCTGCAGCTCCCGAACAGTCCTCAAGGGAAGCCCCACATACAGCACAATACAAACGATCTAGTCTCAAGGTGATGAATGAATGGATGACAGTGGCCAGATCCGAATCAGAAAGAAAAGGCAGAAGCCTCCTCACTAGACGGAGGTGGTGAAAAGAACTGCTGGCCACCGCCGCCACCGCATGGCAATCCAGGAGCAGCAAGGGGTCTCGAAGCACTCCAAGGCTGCAAACCTGATTGACTAGAGGCGGTTGAACTCCATCAATAACAGGAGTCCTAATCCCCTCCTGGTTACGAGGCTGGCCAACCATTATCACCTCAGTCTTGTCTGGATTATATGGTAAGATGATTGTTATTATATGGCACGTATTTATATAGCACCAGCAACATACCTGGTGGCTTACAATCAATTACAGACAGATCCCGGTCCCAGTAGGCTTGTAATCTAAGAGAGACAAGGGAAGGCAGATGAAGGGAAGGGAAACAGGAGGAGATGCAGGGATACATCCATGAAGTTGCAGAGTTGCAGGTGCATGTGCTTAGCTTAAGTTACAAGAGAGAAGGGGACCCTAAGAAAATCAGGAAGGAGACATATTCCAGCGACCAAGCCCACTTTCATTTTAAATCTTTATATTCTCACTAATCATATTGTACCTGAACAAATAGTACAGAGATGTTCATCCTTAACGTTAATCTAATGTATTCTTCTTGCCAGAAATGCATTTGTCTGAATAAATTTGTCTTGTCCCACACATTATTAGGGATGTGCAAACAGAACCGAGTTCAGAAATTCAGTTCGGTTCAAAAATCGAGTTCGGTTCGGTTGACTGAACTAATCGAGTTCGGTCAAATTCCAAACTTCCGAACCGTGTTCGTACATTCAAAACCGGTGTTTTAAACTGTTTTTGGCCTTCCGTACTGGTTCAGATTCGACCGAACAGTTCAGTCGAATTCGAGTTCGGAAGTTCGGTTCGGTCGACCGAACTAGTTGAGTTCGGTCCAAACTCCGAACTTCCGAACCGTGTTCACACATCCCTACACATTATTTTGTAGACAGTACTTCATTCGTTCTTGTTTTTTAAGAGGTAACAGGAATCACAGGGTTCAAGCCTGCCCCCAAATCCCAAACCTTTCCCCCCCAGAAACAAGGGAGGGGGGTATTCAAAGGGACTGGTGAGTTTGCCCTCACAGACCTTCCACTCGACCAGGGCCTCTTCCCATCCCCACTTTGCCAGTCCTTGCACAGGATCAGATTAAGTTCAATGGGTGCCAGGACTATAACTACTGATCCGGTGTTTGACACCCCTGATCAGCCCCAACCCCATCAAGGGAGTGACTAGGGATGAGCTAAAACTATCCGCCCAAACTCCCAGCTGTCTGCACTCTATGGTTCCAAGTAGAACCAGAAGTGACAATGACAAAATTACAAAGAACATTTCAGGAGGTACGAGAAAGGGGAATGTGATCTCACATGATTTCCAGGTCAATCTGGTAGACTTAAATAAATAAATAAATAAATAAATAAATAGTGCTCATTTGGAAAACAGTCAAACATCACTTAGGAAAATTTATTAAACTCTTGAGTCAAAACATTCTAGTTCATAACACTAACACAGCTGCTTCGAGAACAATGATTAAGGAATGCACTGTGCACACACACACGTGCGCACACACACACACACACACACACACACACCCATCCCTCGAAGGGACTAGCCAATCCAGGGTTTAATCCTTTGTGCCAGGACTCGGCCCTGATACCTCCATCCAGACCCTGTCACTGCTGGTACTCTGCCAGACCCCACCTTTGGCTTGATAAAGTATGATGGGGTGAGGCCTGGGGATTGGTTGCCACCCATTAGCTGTTTGGTGGCAAAAACACCCCCAGTGTCAAACAGCTGACGGGTGGCAAGGCAACAGCAGCCCCTCCTCACCCATCTGCTGGCAGAAGCACCAACCTCAGCTTCCCGTGACCAGGCTGATGCTGGGATTGCTGTGGATGGGCAGGGAGGGGGCTGCTACTGCCGCTCATTAGCCATCTGGCAATGAGTGTTCTGGCTGGGGGGGTGGGGTGGCTCGACAGGGCAGCTCTTCTGAATGTCCCCTCCCCACCCCCACCCCCATGCATCCAAGCTGTAGAGGTAGGATTTCTCAGACAGGCTTAAACCTTGCACCTTTTATGTGTTTACAAATTAAGCACTGAATCAGTCTGTGGTCCCGGATTCTCCTGCGAAGAGGTATAGCTGCCTGTTAGAAATGGAGACAAACTGTAGTTCTAATATCTTTTATTTGAGCCTTCTTGTAGAATTGTAAAACTGGAAGGAACCGCAAGGGTCACCGAGTCCAGTCCGATTGGTGCAGGATTTGCCATACCTCTTTCATCCCAGACGTGGGCGCTTTCCCATGTTACTTACCGTGCACGATTTGCCTCCGGGAAAGAACCTGGAAGGCAAAGCATGCACGGGGTTTGTAACGTGTGACAACCCCTCCACTCCCCCTCCCCCCACATTTTTGCGGACAATCGTGAGGGGGATTGCAGAATTTGGAAATCCAGTTCTGCAATCTTCCACAGGATCACCAGCAAAAATGGGGGGGTGGAGGAGCAGTCTCACGTTACAAACCCCGCGAGTACTTTGCCTCCCGGATTCTTTCCCGGAGGCAAAACGGGCGCGGTAAGTAACCCGGGAAACGCACCCATCCACTCCATTATGACCTGTAGGGTATTTCTCTGAAGGGATCGAGAATGGCCAGTGTCAGAGACTGGATCTGGGCTCAGTGGACCATTGGCCTGGCCTATGGCACCTATGTTCTTATACGCTCCCTCAACCTCTTTTGAAAAACCTCCAATGGTGGGGGATCCTTGGCTTCCCTGGGTAGCCATGCCATTGCCTGACTGCACTTACAGTCAGGAATTGTTGCCGACCTCCAAACTAAATCTCCCGTGCTGCAGCTTGTACCCATTGCCTCTTGTTAACAAGGCCCTCCTTAACAAGGAAGAACAATTCTTCTCCATCATCCTTATGGCAGCCTTTCAAATATTTGTAGGCTGTTAAGTATCCTCATCATAGTAATCCTCCTAGAGCCAGGGTGGGGAAACCTTTCCCTCCCAGAAACCTCTTTGAAAAAATTAGTACATGCTCTGAGGGCTGCTTAGAAATTGGGAGTAGCAGTGCTTAAGGGGTGTTTTCCGAAAAGGAGGGTCCAGATGGATTTGTGCCCTGGATGGATCTGCCCCCTCTCCCTGTGTGCATACCCTCATCTCTGCTCACTTACCCGCAGCTCAGTTTTACAGCAGTTGGTGGTAGGAACTGGATCTAAGGGCCAGATTCAGAAACTGGAAAGGGGCCACATAAAAACTTGTCATGATTTGTATTTGGCCCCTGGGCCTGAGGTTCCCCACCCTTGAGTAAGACACTCTAAGAGGCACGGAGCAACTCTTACTATGTCACTTTGGCACACAGGCACTAACCCAACAAAGCCGGCTGGGTGGCCAAGGAGAGCATGCACCCAGCGAAAGGTTTTAGCCTCAAGCACGCTCTCCTGGTGAGCGTGGAAGCTTCAGGAGGTGCCGCCCCATCGTGAGGCCTCCAGTGTTGCTACACAGTACAGGCATCATCAGTGAGCGTACAATGGTATGCAACAACCAGGAGGCTGAGAGAGAAACTGTTTATGTTCTACAAGGGGCGGCAAAGTACGAGATTAAATGCACGCACAGCAGGGTACCTGGGCTTGCTTTAGGCTTGGTTTGCTGCCAAACAGGGTCCCACAGGGAGACTGACTGAAATGACATACCAAAAGAACCATTTTTATTTTTCTAAATGGGTTGGGAGGCTTTCCATCCTCCGGGGGCAAGCCTGCTCTGCCGGTGCACATGGAAGCTTCAGATTATGGATCACAGCCAGGGATATTAGACATCAAATATACAAGCAGATTCTCCTCATCACTCCAACCCCCAATATTTTCTTCTGTCCCTTTCTACGAATGAGCTAGTCACATGAATAGGCAAAGCTTCTTGTTTAAAATAAGAGATTACTATTCTGGTGTTAAAAAGGAACCGAACCACAGGGAGCTTTCCACTTACACAGAAAGTGGCCAGGGGCACAGCATACTTCCTAAACACAACAGCAGGAAACATGCAGGAGATGAAATAGAGCCTTCAGTGCCAATAACAAGCAAATACATATCCAGTGGGTTCTGTGCCAGCTAGCTTCATTTATAGAAGTGGAGACTGTTCAGTGTTCAGCATATCTGGCCCCTACCTTACTGGCCCCTACCTTATTTAACCTGTTTATTAATGATCTGATCCCGCTGATGGCACATCCCTCATTTCATCCCCCTAACTTGGCAGATAAGGTGGTGGGATGTTTGCTGTTTGCGGATGACCTGGCCCTGGTTTCTCAAACCAGGGTCGGGTTGGGGAGGCAACTAAACAAACTTGCCTTATACTGCAACCAAAATAATATGGAAATTAACTATGGCAAATCTAAAGTGATAGTTTTTTCCAACTCACGTAAGACATATCAGTGGGGAATTGGAGGAAAGGAAATCCAACAAGTTGCAGTGTCTAAATACCTGGGCCTTTGTTTCCAGGCAAATGGCAAATGGAACATACACGTACAGAGAGTACTGGATGCTGCAAAGCCTCCAACCAAGGCAATAGTAAAATACTTTTACAATACAGGTAGGCTGGCAGTGGTGCTGGCTCTCCAGGTAGGAAATGCCAAGATTAGAGCTAAGGTATTGTATGGGGCAGAAATTTGGAAACCTCTTACAAAGATCAAGGTGGGAACTTTGCAATTTTATATGCTGCAAAAGATACTTCGTATTCCGCCCGGCACTCCAGCTGCTGCAGCTCGTTTGGAAACAGGCCAAATGAGCTGGGATGCGCTGGGCTGGGAAGCAGCAAGAAAGTTATGGATAAAGATATCCCATGGCTCCCAACTAGGACTTCTTGCTTTCTATGCTAGGGATACATCTAAAAACTCTTGGGATCGGTCGCTAACCAGTTTTTTGAAACATCTGGGTATACCAGTGGGACAGCTCCATACGCAGTCTAGGGGTGTAGTGAAAACCATAGTCCTGACGAGACTTAGGGATGTGTATAGGCAGAAGGATATTGCGTCAGTAAGGCAGACGCGCCATCTAAGAGATTATGTTGGATATATGCCAAATGGGGGGGAGGTTGCATCTTACTTGAATGAAAAGATATCAGCACAAGGGAAATATCTGATGATGTGCGCCTGATTAAATGCTTTACCAGTAAAAGTCTTGCAGGGGCGCATCCAAGGGATAGCATTTGAAGATAGACTGTGCCCATTTGATGCATTAGAAGTGGAGACTGTACAGAATATCTTCTTATCCTGCCAGATGTATAATAAAATCCGCAAGAGCTATCTTTCCCCACTTATAGAGAAATATCTGGGAAGGACCCTACTAAATTTACTCTGGTATGCACTGAACGACCCAAAATTCATGTTAGCTACCACAAAATTTTTAATCCAGGCCCTTGCTATCAGGAAACGATTTATGGAGTCTAAGCCTTTGGAGGAGGTTGAGGAGGGCACTCGTGGCACACAGTAAAGGAGATGATATATTAGCTCTGAAGTACATTGGATAAATATAAGGAGCCATTGGGGATATAGGAAATAAACCAAGAAAAGAAATAATAATAAATGTATATGAGTTCCCTGCATTAGTGATTTTGGGTACCTAGGCTACTATATGTTTTATATTTGATTTGGGGTTATTTTTTAATATTGATTGATATAGAAACAGGATTGCCTGCATCGTGTGAGATGATGTGATGTTGTAGCGCTTATTTGGGTGTATGAAGTAGTAGGGTTAAGTGCTTCTCTGTGAGAAACTAAAATTGTTTTAACTGGTATGTATGTGCATTACTATGGCCTAAGGCTACACAAATAAAATTTTATTATTATTATTATATGTTTACACAGATGGTGGGTATTTTGGTCATGCAACTGCCCGAGTGGCACAGGCGAGTATCTATGTGGGTATGCAAAACCTCTGACAGTGTATTCAAACAGTTCTGACATCAACGGTGGCCATGCAAAAAGGGATGCTATAACCAGGCTCCTGTGTTCACAGTGTTTTCCCCACTGTTGTTGTCGTCAGTGGGGAAAACAATGAGCACGGGTACCCTGGGCTTAACCGCAGAAAGATTTTAAATGGTAAGTGGAGTTCAAGAGGGGGGGAAATTGTTTTACCTCAAAAATTTTACTTTGAAGTTAACTAAGGCCACTTTCAGACATTCCCCCCCTCCCCCCCCCCCCACGCGCATATTCTGGCTGCGGAGGGGGGGGCATGTGCAGCCAGAACATGCACGGGGATCGGCTGGTCTGAAAGCCCCCCCATCCCCCGTGTGGCTTTGCTGGCAGACATGTGCAGGGATGCTGAGCAGGAAATCGAGGGGGTTTCAGACCAGCCAATCCCCATGCATATTCTGGCTGCACATTCCCTCCTGCAGCCAGAATATGCATGAGGGGGTGGGGGGATGTCTGAAAGTGGCCTAAGTCAAGAAAAGGTACAGGTAATTCTTACCTCTGGTTAGAAAGCCAACGGCGGGTGGCTCAGCATGTTCCTTGGTTTGTTACTTCAAGATAAAACTCGTCCTCATCATACTATTAGCTTGAGGCAAAAACACACCTCATTTCTTAATATAAACAAAGCTTTGGAATAGTTGGAAGACTTGTATTCAGAATATTGCAATCAGTGATAAACAACAGTGGGATAAGGGGGGAAAGGGACCCTGGGTCAGTGCTCCAAATGGGATTTCAAACGAGACTTAAGTGATGATGGTGGTTGGCCGACCCTGTGACTTGGAGGAGATTGGCATCCTTGGCTTTGAAGGGGCCTGGCCCCCTCTGGTTACCCAGATTCACAGCCTTGGAGTGCTTCTGACCACTTGCTGTGCCTGGAACATCTGGTTGCACCAGCAGCGGTGGCCAGGAGCACTTTTCACCAACTAGATCTGGTGAGGAAGCTGCAGCTCTTTCTTTCTGACTCAGATCTGGCCAGCATCATCGATGCCTTCATTACTCAAGGATAGGTTACTGTAATGCACTCTACGTGGGGCTGCCCTTGATGACTGTTAGGAATCTGCAACTGGTGCAGAACATGGCAGCCTGGCTTTTTTTGGGGGGGGTGTACTTTGAGCGCATTACATCTGTGTTAGTCTGCACTGGCTTCATATAGCTGTCTCGGCACAATTCAAGGTGTTGGTTTTGACCCTCAAAGCCCTGAACCACCTCGGCCCCAGCTTTCTGAAAGACCATCTTTCCTACCATGCTCCACTGTGACTCCTGCGATTGGCCATATACCACCTGCCAATCTTGTTCATATGACAAGGACCCTCAGAGAGGCATTCTCGGTTGCTTCTCCAGTATTGTGAAACTCGCTTCCCATGGAGGCCTGCCAGAGCCTGAGCATATTCCGGAGGCAATGTGAAACTTTTCTTTTTGGCAAAGCATTTTGCTGGCAGGCAGGCAGGGATGGGGAATGGGGCAGGTTAGTTTAGGGCAAGGGTGGTGGAGTTTTTTTTAAATGGGATTTTTATTGTTTTGTGTGTTTTATTAGGTAAGCCACCCTGAACCTTAGGGGAAGGGCCGGGTAAAATTTAGATAGATAGATGGATGATTAGATCTAAAATGAATGTTTCATGCAAATACTGAATTCAACAAATTCAGTGTATTTCTATCCTCTAGGGATGTGCGAACGTGGTTTGGAAGTTCGGACTTCAGACCGAACTCGACTAGTTCGGTCAACCGAACCAAACTTCCGAACCAAATTCGACCGAACTGTTTGGTCAAATCCAAACCAGTTCAGTTTGAATGTATGAACTCTGTTCAGAAGTTTGGAATTTGACCGAACTCGACTAGTTTGGTCGACTGAACCGAACTTCCAAACCAAACTCGATTTTTGAACCTAACCGAACCGAATTTCCAAACTCTGTTCTGTTCGCACATTCCTAGTATCCTCTTAGACAGCAACTGGTGCAGAATGCAAAAAAAAAAGTGAATACAAAGCAGTATTCACTTCCCACTTGGTTTGTGTAACCCTTACACCTTGGGAAGGGTGGGAAGGGTGAGGATTTAAATGGGGATCTCAGCTCCATCTGCATGAGCCTCTACCCTCTAAGCTAGAAGACCTGGGTCTGTTAGCTCCGAGAGTAGCAGGTTCATGGACCAGTGGGTGGTTACACACCACTAGCGGAGTCTCTGTGCGGTTGGCTACATGCTCCCTCTAGTTGAGGAAGCATGACGCCGAGCGTCACAGGTCCACTCAGATCACAATCATGGACAAGCCCCCACACTATGCAACTCTTACACCATGGGAAGAGTGGTCGGGGTGGGGATTTGAACTGGAGACCTCAACTCTATCTGCATGAGTCTCTAAGCTAAAAGAGCTGGATCTGTTAGCTCTGAGAGTAGCAGGCTCATGAACCAGTGGGTGGTTAGCCGCCACCACACCACTAGAGAAGGCCTCCATGCCAGCTCTCTGGGGCTACATTTGCAGTTCCAGATTTTGCTTTCTATTACTTCATCTTCCATATTTTGGTTACTTCATTTGGAACTCTGCAATCAGGGCCAGCCTTACCTCAGGGCAACCTGGGGTGACTGCCCGGGACCCTGCTCTTTGCAAGGACCCTGCAGTGAGGCCTGTTTTCCCTAGGGCAGAGCATGGGGCCCCACTCCCTCTCAGTGTGGCCCCAAACATGACCACCTTGAGGGCCCTGTGATGGAAAAGGGCCACAGGGAGCAACCACCAGGGGCCCTGCATTTTATCTTCACTCTGGGCCCTGAAAATTATAAGGCTGGCCCTGACTGCAATATTTTTTATGATCCTGTATTTAGGAGCCAAGTCTGATACCATGTTATATAAGTTTTAACCCAATCCAATAAGTGGGCTTTGTACACGTAAATTTATTTACAACTGTACCTCTCATTTTCAACCGACCCAGGCCCGGCTGTCTCGGTGCTTACCCGGAGTTTGGCAGCTGTGGGGACTGGATGAGCGGTAATCGACTGTGACTGAATCCTGACAAGATGGAGGTGATGTTAGTGGGTAAGTCAGTGGACTGGATTTGACGGCTCCCTCGATTGATGGGATCTGTCCTCCACTGACTTCCCAGGTGCGGAACCTGGGGGTGCTCCTCGATGCTCAGCTCCACCTGGATCTCCCAGTGGAGGCTGTGGCGAGTGCCTTCCGCAAGTTACATCTGGTGTGGCGGCTTCAGCCGCTGATTTCATTTCCGGACCTGGCCATGATCATCCATGCTTTTATTACCTCCCAGTTAGACTACTGTAACGCGCTCTACGTGGGGCTACCTATGGTGACGGCTTGGAAGCTGCAACTGGTGCTGAATGCGGCAGCCCGGCTCCTGGTGGGGTTGGGTCACAGGGAGCACATTACACCAGTGCTCCGATCTCTGCACTGGCTGCCAATAGTCTTCCAGGCCCGATTCAAAGTGTTGGTGTTGACCTATAAAGCCTTACACGGCCTGGGCCCTGCCTACTTGCGAGATCGCCTCACTCCCCAGGTTCTAAACCGGCCCCTGCGGTCATATGGGGGTACCGTGTTGGAGGTCCCTCGGGTTTTCCGGGGGGCCACACAGGACAGGGTGTTCTTGGTGGCCGTGCTGCGCCTCTGGAATTCCCTCCCGAAGGGGGCCCATCTGGCCCTGGACCTCCCGACCTTTCTCAGGAATTGTAAGACCTGGCTGTTCCGTCAGGTGTTTGGCGAGGGAGAGGGGTGATGGGTGGGATGGCTGTCTCTTATACACATCTAGATGTGTATAAGAGACAGGCACACACACACGTGCGCGCACACACACACACACACACACACACACACCCATCCCTCGAAGGGACTAGCCAATCCAGGGTTTAATCCTTTGTGCCAGGACTCGGCCCTGATACCTCCATCCAGACCCTGTCACTGCTGGTACTCTGCCAGACCCCACCTTTGGCTTGATAAAGTATGATGGGGTGAGGCCTGGGGATTGGTTGCCACCCATTAGCTGTTTGGTGGCAAAAACACCCCCAGTGTCAAACAGCTGACGGGTGGCAAGGCAACAGCAGCCCCTCCTCACCCATCTGCTGGCAGAAGCACCAACCTCAGCTTCCCGTGACCAGGCTGATGCTGGGATTGCTGTGGATGGGCAGGGAGGGGGCTGCTACTGCCGCTCATTAGCCATCTGGCAATGAGTGTTCTGGCTGGGGGGGTGGGGTGGCTCGACAGGGCAGCTCTTCTGAATGTCCCCTCCCCACCCCCACCCCCATGCATCCAAGCTGTAGAGGTAGGATTTCTCAGACAGGCTTAAACCTTGCACCTTTTATGTGTTTACAAATTAAGCACTGAATCAGTCTGTGGTCCCGGATTCTCCTGCGAAGAGGTATAGCTGCCTGTTAGAAATGGAGACAAACTGTAGTTCTAATATCTTTTATTTGAGCCTTCTTGTAGAATTGTAAAACTGGAAGGAACCGCAAGGGTCACCGAGTCCAGTCCGATTGGTGCAGGATTTGCCATACCTCTTTCATCCCAGACGTGGGCGCTTTCCCATGTTACTTACCGTGCACGATTTGCCTCCGGGAAAGAACCTGGAAGGCAAAGCATGCACGGGGTTTGTAACGTGTGACAACCCCTCCACTCCCCCTCCCCCCACATTTTTGCGGACAATCGTGAGGGGGATTGCAGAATTTGGAAATCCAGTTCTGCAATCTTCCACAGGATCACCAGCAAAAATGGGGGGGTGGAGGAGCAGTCTCACGTTACAAACCCCGCGAGTACTTTGCCTCCCGGATTCTTTCCCGGAGGCAAAACGGGCGCGGTAAGTAACCCGGGAAACGCACCCATCCACTCCATTATGACCTGTAGGGTATTTCTCTGAAGGGATCGAGAATGGCCAGTGTCAGAGACTGGATCTGGGCTCAGTGGACCATTGGCCTGGCCTATGGCACCTATGTTCTTATACGCTCCCTCAACCTCTTTTGAAAAACCTCCAATGGTGGGGGATCCTTGGCTTCCCTGGGTAGCCATGCCATTGCCTGACTGCACTTACAGTCAGGAATTGTTGCCGACCTCCAAACTAAATCTCCCGTGCTGCAGCTTGTACCCATTGCCTCTTGTTAACAAGGCCCTCCTTAACAAGGAAGAACAATTCTTCTCCATCATCCTTATGGCAGCCTTTCAAATATTTGTAGGCTGTTAAGTATCCTCATCATAGTAATCCTCCTAGAGCCAGGGTGGGGAAACCTTTCCCTCCCAGAAACCTCTTTGAAAAAATTAGTACATGCTCTGAGGGCTGCTTAGAAATTGGGAGTAGCAGTGCTTAAGGGGTGTTTTCCGAAAAGGAGGGTCCAGATGGATTTGTGCCCTGGATGGATCTGCCCCCTCTCCCTGTGTGCATACCCTCATCTCTGCTCACTTACCCGCAGCTCAGTTTTACAGCAGTTGGTGGTAGGAACTGGATCTAAGGGCCAGATTCAGAAACTGGAAAGGGGCCACATAAAAACTTGTCATGATTTGTATTTGGCCCCTGGGCCTGAGGTTCCCCACCCTTGAGTAAGACACTCTAAGAGGCACGGAGCAACTCTTACTATGTCACTTTGGCACACAGGCACTAACCCAACAAAGCCGGCTGGGTGGCCAAGGAGAGCATGCACCCAGCGAAAGGTTTTAGCCTCAAGCACGCTCTCCTGGTGAGCGTGGAAGCTTCAGGAGGTGCCGCCCCATCGTGAGGCCTCCAGTGTTGCTACACAGTACAGGCATCATCAGTGAGCGTACAATGGTATGCAACAACCAGGAGGCTGAGAGAGAAACTGTTTATGTTCTACAAGGGGCGGCAAAGTACGAGATTAAATGCACGCACAGCAGGGTACCTGGGCTTGCTTTAGGCTTGGTTTGCTGCCAAACAGGGTCCCACAGGGAGACTGACTGAAATGACATACCAAAAGAACCATTTTTATTTTTCTAAATGGGTTGGGAGGCTTTCCATCCTCCGGGGGCAAGCCTGCTCTGCCGGTGCACATGGAAGCTTCAGATTATGGATCACAGCCAGGGATATTAGACATCAAATATACAAGCAGATTCTCCTCATCACTCCAACCCCCAATATTTTCTTCTGTCCCTTTCTACGAATGAGCTAGTCACATGAATAGGCAAAGCTTCTTGTTTAAAATAAGAGATTACTATTCTGGTGTTAAAAAGGAACCGAACCACAGGGAGCTTTCCACTTACACAGAAAGTGGCCAGGGGCACAGCATACTTCCTAAACACAACAGCAGGAAACATGCAGGAGATGAAATAGAGCCTTCAGTGCCAATAACAAGCAAATACATATCCAGTGGGTTCTGTGCCAGCTAGCTTCATTTATAGAAGTGGAGACTGTTCAGTGTTCAGCATATCTGGCCCCTACCTTACTGGCCCCTACCTTATTTAACCTGTTTATTAATGATCTGATCCCGCTGATGGCACATCCCTCATTTCATCCCCCTAACTTGGCAGATAAGGTGGTGGGATGTTTGCTGTTTGCGGATGACCTGGCCCTGGTTTCTCAAACCAGGGTCGGGTTGGGGAGGCAACTAAACAAACTTGCCTTATACTGCAACCAAAATAATATGGAAATTAACTATGGCAAATCTAAAGTGATAGTTTTTTCCAACTCACGTAAGACATATCAGTGGGGAATTGGAGGAAAGGAAATCCAACAAGTTGCAGTGTCTAAATACCTGGGCCTTTGTTTCCAGGCAAATGGCAAATGGAACATACACGTACAGAGAGTACTGGATGCTGCAAAGCCTCCAACCAAGGCAATAGTAAAATACTTTTACAATACAGGTAGGCTGGCAGTGGTGCTGGCTCTCCAGGTAGGAAATGCCAAGATTAGAGCTAAGGTATTGTATGGGGCAGAAATTTGGAAACCTCTTACAAAGATCAAGGTGGGAACTTTGCAATTTTATATGCTGCAAAAGATACTTCGTATTCCGCCCGGCACTCCAGCTGCTGCAGCTCGTTTGGAAACAGGCCAAATGAGCTGGGATGCGCTGGGCTGGGAAGCAGCAAGAAAGTTATGGATAAAGATATCCCATGGCTCCCAACTAGGACTTCTTGCTTTCTATGCTAGGGATACATCTAAAAACTCTTGGGATCGGTCGCTAACCAGTTTTTTGAAACATCTGGGTATACCAGTGGGACAGCTCCATACGCAGTCTAGGGGTGTAGTGAAAACCATAGTCCTGACGAGACTTAGGGATGTGTATAGGCAGAAGGATATTGCGTCAGTAAGGCAGACGCGCCATCTAAGAGATTATGTTGGATATATGCCAAATGGGGGGGAGGTTGCATCTTACTTGAATGAAAAGATATCAGCACAAGGGAAATATCTGATGATGTGCGCCTGATTAAATGCTTTACCAGTAAAAGTCTTGCAGGGGCGCATCCAAGGGATAGCATTTGAAGATAGACTGTGCCCATTTGATGCATTAGAAGTGGAGACTGTACAGAATATCTTCTTATCCTGCCAGATGTATAATAAAATCCGCAAGAGCTATCTTTCCCCACTTATAGAGAAATATCTGGGAAGGACCCTACTAAATTTACTCTGGTATGCACTGAACGACCCAAAATTCATGTTAGCTACCACAAAATTTTTAATCCAGGCCCTTGCTATCAGGAAACGATTTATGGAGTCTAAGCCTTTGGAGGAGGTTGAGGAGGGCACTCGTGGCACACAGTAAAGGAGATGATATATTAGCTCTGAAGTACATTGGATAAATATAAGGAGCCATTGGGGATATAGGAAATAAACCAAGAAAAGAAATAATAATAAATGTATATGAGTTCCCTGCATTAGTGATTTTGGGTACCTAGGCTACTATATGTTTTATATTTGATTTGGGGTTATTTTTTAATATTGATTGATGTAGAAACAGGATTGCATGCATCGTGTGAGATGATGTGATGTTNTACGTGGGGCTACCTATGGTGACGGCTTGGAAGCTGCAACTGGTGCTGAATGCGGCAGCCCGGCTCCTGGTGGGGTTGGGTCACAGGGAGCACATTACACCAGTGCTCCGATCTCTGCACTGGCTGCCAATAGTCTTCCAGGCCCGATTCAAAGTGTTGGTGTTGACCTATAAAGCCTTACACGGCCTGGGCCCTGCCTACTTGCGAGATCGCCTCACTCCCCAGGTTCTAAACCGGCCCCTGCGGTCATATGGGGGTACCGTGTTGGAGGTCCCTCGGGTTTTCCGGGGGGCCACACAGGACAGGGTGTTCTTGGTGGCCGTGCTGCGCCTCTGGAATTCCCTCCCGAAGGGGGCCCATCTGGCCCTGGACCTCCCGACCTTTCTCAGGAATTGTAAGACCTGGCTGTTCCGTCAGGTGTTTGGCGAGGGAGAGGGGTGATGGGTTGGATAGGGGTGGGGGATTGGGGAGGGTGGGGTGGGTTTCTTTGTGTTTTTTATTATTGTTATTATATTGGGGATATATTTTAATTGTTTTATTGCATTTTATGTGTATTACTGTTGTTAGCTGCCCCGGGCTGCCTGTGTTAGGAGGGGCAGGATACAAAATATGTAAAATAAATAAAATAATAAATATAATTTATGATGCTACTCATTGGGAGCTATGCCTCACACCATGTTATAACCAAATTCACACTGAAGCAGCACATGTTATAGGAAGGCTGCACTTTATTTCATTCACTTCTGTGATAAAAATTATTGTTATTTCTTTATATCCTGCTCTATCTCAGAAGGTTCAGAGTGGCTCACAACATATTAAAAACAAAATATTAAGTGACATAAACACAACATAATCTCCTCATCTCCTCCACACTGCCAACTATCCCTCGGCCATCCCCACCCATGAGGCTCCCCTGATCTCCCCCATTGGGTGAAAAACTGACATGCAGGTAACTCCACTTTAACATCTCTTTAACACTTCTTATTCATATTGCAGGACTGTATTGGTGCCCTCTGCAGCCCTGCAACATGCATAAGAAGTGTTAAAGCAGTGTTCTAGAGGAGTGAAGGTGCATGTCTGTTTTCACCCATACCTGCTTCAGCATTCCCCAGATCCTGTCATCCCCTCAACAATCCCCCAACCACCTCTACTCCTCCATCCGCCATACACCTCCATAGCCTTTTCTGTACCCTGAGCCCAGCACAAATGGAAAGAAAATTAGCACTATTTAGCACAGAAGTGAACCTTGTACTGAACTCGAAGAAACCAAAGCCATATTTCTTTCATCCCTAATCCTAAGTTTTATCACCTCTCATTTCCCTCACATCACAGAAGCTAGAGAGCCTGGTGTGAGACCTCCCATGCTTAGTCAATTCAGGTCACATTTAACCTTTATCTAATCTTAATTGAAATGAGAATTGGTTAAGTTGGCTTGCGTGTAGTAGGATGGAATGAAGATGGTCTGGAAGATATGCACCCAGGAACTACCTCAGGGTAGTGTGTGTGTGGGTGAGAGAGAGAGAAATGCATCCAGAACTTATTTGTAGGGATGGGCGAACAGAACCGAGTTCAGAAATTCAGTTCGGTTCAGTTCGGAAATTCGGTTTGGAAGTTCAGTTCGGTCAATCGAACTATTCGAGTTCTGTCCGAACTTCCAAGCAAAGTTCGGAAATTCAAAACCCATTGAACTAAATGGAATATTATTTTTTAGGGATGGGCGAACAGAGCCGAGTTTGGAAATTCGATTCGGTTTGAAAATCGAGTTCGGTTCAGAAGTTCAGTTTGGTCGACCGAACTGCTGGAGTTCGGTCCGAACTCCCAAACCACGTCCGCCCATCCCTACTTATTTGTGAACTTGTAAACCCAGAAGATTGAAAAATCCAGAACTTTAATGTGTGTCTAAAAATACCCATTATTCTAATTTTGATCCTTATTGTCATCTTAAGCTACCTCATCAAACACAGCCTACCTTTTTCTTTATGTTTGGAGCTTGCCCCACCAGAAGAGAGCTGAGTTGAACAATTTTATGCGGAAGGTAAAATGAGGGCAGTTTAAATTGCAGAGCATTTAATCCAGGCCAGGATTTAACTGCAGGTTCAAATCTGTTTCAAGAGCTGAACCAAACATCCCAAATGGAACCCCTTCTATAAATGATGGAATTTGGAATCTGGGTCTGAGCTTCAGCTAATCCCAAATGTTCAATGGCCCCCACTTCCAAAAACCATAAGATATTTTATGAAACCAGTTTGAGTGGTGTGGGGTTTTATGTTTTTTCCTTCTTGACTTTAGGGTTGGGTTGCTGCATATGTTCCTCATATCATATTTATAGAGCTTGGGCCCTAGGTAACTGAAAGTCTGCCTCCTCCTCCCATATGTCCTGCGGTGATCTTTAAGGTCAACCGAGACAACCTTCTGCAAGTTTCATCATTGTGCCAAGACCCACAGAGAGGCATTCTCGGTAGTTACCCACAGCTTTTGAACTCTCTTCTCCTGGAAGTTCAGCAAAGCCACGAGACCGAGCATCTTCTAGAGGCAGTGCAATACTTTTCTATTTGGCCAAGCATTAGGTGATTGGGGATGCTTTGGGGGATTAGGGGAAATCATATTTGTATTGGATTTTATTTTATATTCCTGGAGTTTTTATTGTATATTTAAAATAACCCTGAGGGTTAGAGACCTATATATTTAATTAAAAAATTGAAGCAATTTTCCATGATGTCAATTGTTGCGGCTTGAAGACAAACCTCAAGTAACATGAGAATTGGCAAAGCTGGAATATTGTGTGCAGCAGGGTATAGGGTAGTGCCAGCTAAAAGGAACAAGGACATATAATAGTAAAGAATCGTGCAATAAGCTGGTGCTACAAAGGTGCAGGCGCTAGGACAATAAAGGATGGTGCCTAGTACAATGAGAAACAAAAAACCCAGAGGTCTCTGGGTACTTAAGGAATGGCTTTCAGTGTGTGTGAGAGGGAGGTGGAGTGAGGAGGGTGAGCTTCACACCGAGGCTGGAGACCAAGCCTGGCTTTGGAAAGGCAGATCGCTGCTGGACTACTTAGCTTCTGGTCCAGGCATTCAGATGGCAAAAGCTGGTTTAGCAAGGTCACCAGCATCATGGAATGGTGATGGGGATTGTCCTTTTGTTATGCCCAAGAGAGCTACTTGGACTATTTGTATAGAGACTACATGTTTGCTGAGCTGAATAAGAATAGACAGCCCCCCCCTGGCGCGGGGAACGCCAACCAGCCAGTGGGTAAGGGCACCAACTCCGGTTCGGCATGAGGCCTTACTGGAAGCGGCCCGAGATTATCCTGACCGTCTGACCGCCAATTACGTTATCGAGGGATTTAGGCTCGGTTTCAGGATTCCCACCCAGGGCCCGCGTTATCATTTGGGGGCAAAGAATTTGAAATCTGTACAGGGCAATGAGCGTCTAGTCCAGCAGAAGATCGAGAAGGAAGTGAAGGAAGGTAGGATACAGGGCCCATTCAATGAACTGCCGATCCCCACGTTGCGGATATCCCCTCTGGGCATAGTACCAAAGAAGACCCCGGGGGAGTATCGCATGATTCACCACTTGTCCCACCCCAAAGGGGAGTCAGTGAATGATGCGATCCCTCCCGAACTTTGCTCTGTAAGGTATGCATCTTTCGACTCTGCAGTCGAAATGGTGCGTTCCTGCGGAAAAGGCGCCCTTCTCGCGAAATGCGACATCAAGTCAGCTTTCCGCCTCCTGCCAGTGCATCCTGAGGACTTTGAGCTCCTCGGGATGCAGTTTCAGGGCAAATTCTATTTCGATAAAGCAATGCCCATGGGATGTTCCATCTCATGCGCGGCTTTCGAAAAGTTCAGTACAATTTTGGAATGGATTACGCGACAGCGCGCAGGGCGGAGCTTAATCACGCACTATTTAGACGATTTCCTTTTCGCGGGAAGGGCGGCAACCGGGGAGTGTGCAACAGGAATGAGGGCATTTCAGAGTGTAACCGAGGAGTTGGGGGTACCATTAGCACTGGAAAAAACCGAAGGCCCAACGACCCGTTTAACCTACCTAGGTATAGAACTTGACACAACACAATCGCTGTCTCGCTTACCAGCTGATAAACTACAAGCACTTAAGGAAATGATAACGGCGACAAGGGCAGCCACCAAGGTAACGATTAAGCAGTTGCAATCCCTCACAGGCAGCCTTAATTTTGCCTGCCGAGTCATTGCACCAGGAAGAGCCTTTATGTCACGATTGTATGCCCACATCGGGAGCGACCGTCCCCCGCATCATCACGTTCGAGTGACGAGGGTAATGCGGGAGGATTTGGCTACCTGGGAGGCCTTCCTCCAGGGTTATAATGGGGTGAGTTTCTGGCGGCAACGACTCCTGCTGGAAGCGGAGCTCCAAATACAATCTGACGCAGCAGGCGGATGCGGCTTCGGTGTTTACTTCCGAGGAAAATGGTGTGCTGCCCCGTGGCCGGATGACTGGGAAGCAATGGGGCTGACCCGGGATTTAACTTTCCTGGAATTCTTTCCCATAGTGGTGGCAGTCGAGTTGTGGGAAAAGGAATTTTCCAACAAAAGGGTCCTTTTCTGGTGCGATAACTTGGCTGTGGTTCATGTCATTAACAAACTGTCGTCAAAGTCAGAAAGGGTCATGCGGCTGGTCCGGCATTTTGTACTCAAATGCTTGAGGGCAAACATTTTGTTCGTGGCTAAGCACGTGCCCGGGATCGATAACGGCATAGCCGATGCCCTTTCTCGATTTCAGACAGACCGTTTTCGCCAGCTCGCACCAGACGCTGTGAAGGACCCCGAGCCGTTCCCGAGGGACATGTGGAGCCTTGGATTCTAGACCTAAACCAGGCAGTGCAGGGATCCCTCGCGCCTAGAACCAGACGGGCGTATGAAATGGCCTTTAAAGAGTTCCAGGATTACAGGTCAGGGAAAGGTTGGGGACTAGGATTCCCCATTCCTGAGGGGCAGATGCTTCAGTTTGCGCTCCAACTCAGGGAGCGAGGTTTAGCACCAGGCACCATTGGAGGAAAAGTATCGGCCATCTCCTTTATGAGCCGCTTGGCGGGACACTCCTCTCCTGATAACGGCTTTTTTATGAGCCGCCTGAAGGAGAGTTGGACCCGTAGTGCCCCCCAGACTCAGGACTTGAGGGCTCCTATCACCCCACAGGTCCTCATGGCTATTAACCAGGCGTTACACACCGTGTGTCACTCGGAAAGCGAGGTGATTCTCTTTGATACGGCATTCCGGGTGGCACTATTTGGAGCATTCAGGATCAGCGAGATAGTCGCCCAGTCACGGCGAGATAGGTCAGGGGCGGCCCTGCAGATCCAAGACCTGGGTTGGCAGGGGGACACCCTGTTGTTGCATCTAAGGAAATCTAAGGCAGACCAGAAAGGAAAGGGCAGAGTCGTGAGACTGTGCCCTTCGGATGATACCAGTGTATGCCCGGTTGCAGCAATGAAGCAATATTTAACATCCCGCCCAACTGTTGAGGGCCCGTTATTTCTCCACAGAGATGGTACCCCGTTAACTCGATATCAGTTCGGGTCAGTCCTCAGCATGTGCGTTAGGGTAGCTGGCCTGGACCCTACTTGTTATACTGCACACTCCTTTCGCATAGGGGCGGCATCGGTAGCAGCAGACATGGGTCTGCCTTCTGAACGTATCCAGCATATAGGGAGATGGCGGTCGACAGCTTATCGCTCGTACATCAGGGACACCGAACCGAGAAGGATAGTGAATCAGAGTAAACGACAGCAATTGCATAAACATGATTTCTTTTCCAGACCCGGGACCTCCAAGGGGACGGCAGGTGGTGTGGATCGTCGGCCACAGCATCGTTCACTGGGCAGGGAAGATGGCCGCGCGCACTGGATGGGGCACCCAGCTGGGCATAGGAGATAAGGCAAACATAATTTGGCTAGGATGTCGGGGAATGCTTTGGGAGCAGCTGCTCCCAACGCTGACCGCGGCAGCAATTAAATTTCCACCCCCAGCAATAATTATAATACATTTAGGAGAAAACAACCTGCCCAAAGTTACGGGGCTGTGGCTAACAAAGAGGGCCAAGGCCGACCTGCAAAAGGTGCAGGATCGATTCCAAGAGTGCACCTTGGTTTGGTCGGAAATGTTACAGCGGAGGGTATGGGCTAATGCCCATCACCCAGGCAGAGTGGACCGGGCTAGGAAAAGGGCTAACATGGAAATTAGCAATTGGCTTCAACGAATGGGGGGAATAGCAATTAAGCATACAGCAATTAGGCACGATAGGGACGAGTTATACCGGAGCGATGGGGTCCATTTATCGGACGCTGGATGTGACATATATCTTGGAGCCCTGAAAAACAGCCTAACAAAAATCCTGTGAAGTGGTATTTTGGCGGCGAACCAGCCAAGCAAAGCTGGCGGTTCTGGTGGCGGTAGCCTGATTTCAGGCCAAGGGTTAAAAGTTTAAAAGGTTAACATAGCATAGGGTAGCAACATCTCCTTAAGAGATGGGTATAGGCCATCCATAGCCGCTCAGTGCGGCCCACTGTATGGTCAGCCCAAGGGTGAGAGACGAGCGGCCGAGCCTGCTGGGCGGACCATGTACCAAACAGGAGGTTACGGTGTCCTCATCCTTGTTGTTTAAACCCCCGCCTTGGTAGGCGAGAGGGGATAGGAGCGAACAACCCGCTCTGGCCCGGTGAAACCGGGATGGGGGCAGGGTGTAAGTTGAAGAAGTTTGTTAAGGTAGGGCACAGGAGGATTCCCCTCGGGCTTAACCCGAAGACGGCAAAATGGGCAACAGGGCACAAGGACAGCGCCTGCTACAGTAAGGGAACCTCCTGCGGCGATGGTTAACAGTTAGGAAGAGATTGATGGACCCCAGTTTAAAGGGGGAAGTGGGAGGGTCACCTCTTCCCCCTTTTTATCGACTAACAATAAAGAGTGCGGCCGTTCAAACCCATACAAGTGTCCGCGTCTTCCTTGGGAGGGGTGCGTCGACAAAGTCAGCAGGTGATCGATCATTTGCTGCAGCGGGCCACTCAGCATGAAACTCGCTCCCTTCAGGTGTCTGTCTTAGTTCCTTCGTTCCGCATCTTTAAATAAGCACCTGAAGACTTATTTATTTTGATTGTGAGCCGCCCCGAGCTGCTAAGTGGGCAGGAGGGAGCAGGAGTTTCTTGAAATAATAAATAAATAAATTTAATTTCCAGGTGCTTTTAGGATCCACTGCTGGTTTCCTTTTATGTGCCCTTTCCCTTCCCTCTTTCCTCTTCCCCTTTTAAATTGTTTTAAACTAGATTTTTATTTTAAATGTATTTTATATTGTTATATTTTTATGTTGTAAAGCATTTTGAGTTTGATTTTACCAGAAATAAAATTAATTTATTAATTATTATTATATTTTCTAAGACAAGAAAACACCAACATTTCCTGCCAATTTACTCCTCCAGCCCACACAGGTATGAGGGTAGCAAGGCATAGAAGCACACGTGTAACTTGGGGCTAAAATTTGTGGCCTCTTAAGCCCTGCCCTCACATCATTGTGTAGGGAAGAAATTGGTCATTCCCTGATATGATTACTCCCGTGCATAGAAGGCATTTACACACACACACACACACACACACACACACACTCCCTTCCACTACTCCACTCGCTGGAGAGGCACAATAGCTTCATACTACCTGCAACAATTAACAAAATCCTCCCTCCCCCAATAGGGCTTGCTGCCCCTTTGCTCTCCTGTACTAATTATTCTAGTGTCACCCCTGAGCTCACAACTCTCCCTTAAGAAGGACCCATTCAAATGCCAGGCCTCTTACCATCGAAATTTCTCTGTTTGCACCTATGAAAAAAGCTCTTAATTCACTGCTGACTTTGAGACAGGTTTTGGTTCACAATAGCCAAGATGTCCAACTCATCTTGGGGGAGTTATGCCATTATGGAATGTCCAAATGGTATTTTTCATTGTCACTGTAAACACTCACGGCAACAAATTTGTTTTAGACTTGCCTCTCTTCTGGTTACAATCTGTCTCACATACCCAGCCAGCACATACCCTTCACTTCTCTGCTCTTCTGGGTAGTCATTATTACTGGCAGGTTCTCTACTCCCTTCTCCTCTCTATCTGTTGTCACATATGCAAACAAGGAAAGATTTGTAATTCAAACCTGGGGGGTTTACAGAACTTTAAATCAGCAGAAGGGAGGGTAATGTACGGCTGTAGTTTGCAAAATAAATATCCTGTGATTATAGTTTGCATTCACTCGCATGTAGCAACAAGCAGGGCAGGCATTGCCCTCTACTTCACCCGTAGCTGAGGGGAGGAAAGGAATTGGCTGAGGAGTGGTGCAGTGGGAGCAGGGCCTCGCTGTGCTTGGAGAGGCAGAGGGAAAGCTCAGGCTCCAGGAATGAGGGACAGGGGTTCAGCACACGTCCCAACAGCCCTTCTATAGGAGGAACGGCACCTCTTTGGGTGCTGGATTCCGCTGCCCCTCTTTCAGGGGATCAAGTCCCTCTTTCAGGAGAAAGCCACAAAAAGACCAATATTCAAGGCTCGGGCATCTTTTTCCTGGTTGTTTCATAGGAAAAAACACTTGACAAGAGGACAATGGGACGATGATGGAATGACAAACTAAGTGGACTGATGGTCTGGAGAGCGTCTGTCCCGCCTTATGCGCTTGGCACGCTGGGAGATGTGTACTAATGGAAGTGCCTAAGGGGGCGGAGCTGATTTCCAGAGAGGCGGAGCTTGTCCCTCTTTCACCACTCCTAATATTGGGACGGTCTGATTCAAGTGAGAGAGACTTGTTGGCGTGGTTTCATGCCTGGCAGTGAATACGCGCTGGAGGCGGCACTGACTGCAGCAAGAAGGGAAGCAGAGCAATTGCTGTGGCCTCATTCCAGTCCATTCTGCCGCCAGGCAGCTATGTTACGCTAGGTGAAGGCCCCTGGCATGCCACTCGTTAGCACTAACGTCCAAAGCGAATGCCACATTTGGGTATTCATATCTGTTTTATTGAAGCAACATGAAGCAGGATTCACTTCTGACTCTGTTTGCTGTTTCAAATCTTTGTTCTGGTATTTTCACATGCATGATGGGGGGTTTTAATTTTAGAATGTGAACTGATTGGTCCAAAATGAGACGATCAATTTTATTTTTACAAACCACCAAATAATAGGACCACCAAAGTAAATGAAGTACTAAATACCAAAGTATCCAAATAACTAAAGTACAAAGGCAAAGGAAATGAAGAGTCAAAGATGCTTATTTCACAATGGTAATAAAGACAAATTTAGATGGTCATTTGTACAAATGACTATGCAAATTATCTTCATTTCAGCCCTGATGAGTAGGGTATCTGAATATGAAAGCAGAAGGAAATACAGCACAAAACCTTTCTGAAATGTTGTGGGTGATACTCTGAGGAGTAGTTCTTCCTCAGGGCCAAATCCTGTAAATACATACTCAAGGAAGTCATGTTATAAGAGCAGTCTAGGAAAAACAGTCCTCCTCTTCCCTGTAACTAAGTGAAGCACATGCACCAGTGACTTCTCAACTTTCTGAAGTTTCTCCCAATGTTCCCCTCTCCTTTGCCTCCCCTCCCTGGATTTTCTTAGATTGTAACTAGGGCTGAAATGAGATTTCATCCAATCGAGTAAACTCAATGAAAATCCCAGTGCTCGGTTCATCTCGGGACGAAATGAGAACCTCGGGATAGTCACAATTTCTCGCTGGATGCTCAACAAGGTTGTGGTTTTGGGGTTTTTTTTTTTAAAAAAAAGAATAGATAATTGCGCATGCATAAATGTCCACAGCCCTTAACCAACATAGCAGTGATATCCCTTATTCTGAACACCATGCCTCATAATGGATCTTGAGTTCCATTTCAGTGTCCCATATTTCTGAAATTAAGATCTAGCAACCCTATCTAGAACCGATATTGCCAATACCGAGAATTATCAGTATTATTGGATTAGAACCGAGAGTGCCATTATTAGCCACTCTCAGTTCTTGGGAATACCGGGAGTCCCATCCCTAAAAGAAAGGGAGACAATGGGATATGGCCCTAGATCTTCAATGGGCCTTGACACCCAGCTGTCACTGTTGGACTCTAGCGTTCTCCCCAGGACCCAGCCTCATCTTTGACCAGTCTCTGCTGATCTACTAAAAGGTTCCCCTTCCTCCAGTTTCCTCCATGACCTACCTCACAGAGCGAACTAGAGAATGATTTCAAGCATTTAGTACACTGCAAATGCTATAGAAATAATATTCAGGATGATGATGTTTACAAGAAGAATTCTTGAGTCTAATAAGCCCTGAAACTGTGTTTACTGTCATTCCGCTACCTACTCGGTTTCCTTTGTTTTCCCACAAGGCTGCTTCTTTATATTGCACTGTCCTTGGCTATTCAGGACAAACATCTTCTAAGTGCAGTGCAGCAGTTTGGGGCTGCTTATTTATTTATTTATTTTTTCTTAACAATCAGTATTCTCTATTCATAGCAAACCAAGTACCACGTGGGAGAGAAAGGCAACCACAGAGACCAAGGATAAAAACATATGCAGGCAGGGAAGCTGTGGGAGGAGTGAGAACAGACGATACACCTGGCAACGCACTAAGGCCAATAAATCAAGAGCCTTCTACAATTCTCCATCTATTCAAGTCTGAGACACTTTGTCAAATCTACTAAGTTGTATAAATCAGCTTATCCTTAAATGCAGAAACGGTTCTCAAAAGGGGTGAAAGTGGATACCTGGAAAAATGGGCACCCCAATCAGTGCCCAAATGCGATTCGATGGGCTACCCACACACTCCCCAGGTTGACTCACCTACTGGGCTGCGCTACTGCTCCCGCTGCTCCTCCTGGCCCAGCCTCCCGCTGCTCCTCCGGCTGCTGCTCCCGCTGCTCCTCCTGGCCCAGCCTCCCGCTGCTTCTCCGGCTGCTGCTCCTACTGCTCCTCCTGGCCGAGCCTCCCACTGCTCCTCTGGCTGCTGCTCCCACTGCTCCTCCTGGCCCAGCCTCCCGCTGCTCCTCTGGCTGCTGCTCCCACTGCTCCTCCTGGCCCAGCCTCCCGCTGCTCCCTGGCTGCTGCTCCCGCTGCTCCTCCTGGCCCAGCCTCCCACTCAGCGAGCCCGACAGCATGCCACAGTCCCCATAGCCAGGATGCCTATGGGGCTGAAGGAGCAGTGGCAACTGCAGGGCAGCTGGACAGGTGAGTCAGCCCAGGGGGCATACATGGGCAGGAGCTTCCTAGGGTGTTCCAAAAAGACCCGCATTTGGGCTCTTTTTGGAACACCCTAGGAAGGTTACCCATTGCAGCCCTAGTTCTCTTTCAAATTGCCCAACTCCCAGCTTTGCAAGCAGGAAATGTAGTTGCTTCCCTGTAACCAGAGGAAAGTGGTGATCCCCTGGGAGTAGCCTCTAAGGAGCAAGTTCTATAAGGCCTTGACTGAGTGCATCCATCCCACTAGTCCAAAAGGACAGAGCCACTCTAAGAAGTGAAAGTTACCCCCCTCTCCCAATTCTCTATACAGAACTCTGGGGGGTCTCACTAGAAGAGGAGGGGTTTCTTACCAAAGGGGAAATTTACCCCTCGAAAGAGATGCCACCCAGAAGGAGACATCTGCAACACTTGAGCCTTACATGGATCACTGATCTGACCCATTACAGCAATTCTACCTTCTTTAAACTGAAGCAAGAGACACATGTTTATTATTTATTAACAAATTTAGTTGAAGGCAAGAGTGGGATGGTGAACAGCAGCATTACAGCAGACACCAGGCTCCTAAGAAAGAAAATAGAAATGGCAGCCTCCTACCTAGAATTCCATAAACTGCCTCTCAGTCCTCTCTGGCAACTAGACGTTCAACAAATGTGGGAATCCAATTTTTCTCTACACCTCTCCTTTTTAATTTTCAGAGAGGGAGACAAAGTAGTTTGAATTATATCTTTTATTGGACCCACTGTTGTTGGTAGAAATGTGCACGCTTTGGGATTTCACAGGGTCCTTCTTCAGGCAAGTAGGACTCCTACTGTCTGACCACATTCTGACTCCTGTTTGTCTGAGGAAGGATCCTGTGAGGTCTGAAAGCTTGCACTTTTCTACCAACACTTGGTCCAATAAAGATATCAGTCGAACTACTTTCTCTCCATCTCTGTCACTTGGGACCATCACGGCAACTACATTCTCTTTGGATTATAATTTTCAATTTTTTTCTACCTAAAACATAGGAAGAAACAAAGGAAAATTCAAACAATTCAAAACCTATTTACACTATCTTGATTTACATCTAGCTTTTTCTACAGAACAAGTAAACACTAAGGCAACAATCCTCAAAGCCTTTGCTTTAGACTATCGACACTGAATTATGATGTGGAAGAATGGGATTAATCCAGAGGAAATGGTAGGATTGTAGTTGGAGGGAGAAAAAAAGAAAGATGGATTCTAGCAGAAGGGAGACAATGGATCCAATTTATGCACACACACAAATGATCCCCCAGTAAAGTTTTGGTTTTAATTTCCCCTGCATTCAGGGTGAGATGCAAAGTCCTTCAATCTCAAATTTTGTTTTCATTTTAATTCTGCAGTGCTTTTATCAGGACCCCTGACAAAAGGCTTACCAATAATGCTTCTGGCAAAAGATGCAGTGAGCAAAACCAGGGAAGATTTCTTTCTAGGATGTGAAACCAGTATGGGAAAAGTCTGTCTGTCTGTCTGTCTATCTCTCTCTCTCTCCTGAGAACCTTGAAAACCTATTTGGAAACATTCTTTCTCTTAGAGAAGAAATGCAACCTGCAGTTGTTGGTTTCCTCTAGGCACCTTATTATAATTTCCTGACACCCGCTAATATTGAAGATGCCAGCCCTTCTGACAAAGTGCTTCTTCTCATCTTCCTGGCTTCAAAGAGCCTCAACATTAGTGTTCTGACTACATCACACTATATAGAGAAAGGCCTCACACCATCATTCAGCCGGCAGGCATTCCACTGAGGTTCTGACATAAAATTAATTATTGGGAGCTATGAATTAGCTGGTACCATAAAGAAAAGTATGTTAGTGCCCTCCTATCACATGTGTATCCCTGACCTGAGGCTCCTCTACTTTTTCCTCTTCCTCTTCTGTGACCTTCAAACTCCAAATGCCTCTCAATAATTCAGTTCTAGCCAGGAATTCTCCAAACCTTTCCATGGTAAATATAATCTGAGATCTGTTTTGCAAATGCTCACATTGATTTATGTATTTATCATTACAAAAGCCAGCTTGGTTCCCCTGCAAAAGCCTTTTGATGCGAGTAGGACTTCTGAACCTCGGGTTGCTTAAGGTGGGGTGGAGGAGAATGCAAGACATTTTACACATGCTTCTCAGTGGGAAAGAATGGATTTTAATTCATTTTTAATTCCATAATAAAAAAAACTCCGCTTTACAATGATAGGTTGTTTCAGGGGAGAGATAACCTTGTTACGCAATGTCTCATAGAAGAACTCGAATATAAAGGGGCATTGAACTACCTCTGGCTTTCCTAAGTTTTATTTGCTTTGCCTAGACTGGGTTTATCAACTTCCTGTTTGTGGGGGAAACCTGTTAACTACCAAAAAGCATTAATATCTACTAGGATCAACGCCCCGTGCAGGAGGGGGACGCGCATTCTTTTCCGGCCACGATTTGACTGGGTCGATGATCGAGGTAGTCAAATCGTGATCGGAAAAGAATGTGTGTCGCCCTCCTGTGCGGGTGATTCGCGGCAGCGTCTTGTGTATTCCCGTCTCGTGGGATTTTGGAAACCATGCGCGAGCGCACCGCGCACTCTCTAAAAACGGCTTTAGGCTCCATGCACCCACACTTTGCCTTTGTCAATGTGGCTCTGCCACTTTTCCTTGTTGGGAGGGGAAGATCCCCGCGTCTGCCAGCTGGAGCAGAGGAACAAATGTCACCCTGCGGTGCACGGCAGACAGCTTGACTGAATTTAACATGAATGCGCTGCATAAGACACGATGTTTATCCAATGGTACCAAGAGCACAGACAAGAACAGACACAATGTTTATCCAATGGTACCAAGAGCATGGCAATGCGCATGCATAACATAAATTCCCTTCTGAACTTTAAACTTGCTTTGTATTAAAACAGGAACTTTTTCAGATTCCCCAAATCAACTGTGATTGCTCAAGATTGGGCTTCCTTTTTCTAAGCAAGCAATGTTCACGTTGACCCCCAATTGAAAGAGAAATTCCCAACAAAAGTTTTCAATGAGTCTCAATGGGAAAGTCAATGGCTGAAACCACCATGTCACAGATAGGTGGAGAACAATGGGAAATCCATCTTGCCTTATTATTATTATTATTATTATTATTAATATTAGCAAGCATTTATATAGCGCGAGCAATGTACCTGGCGCTTTACGAAGTAATTGAATAGACACAGTCCCTGCCCTAGGGTTTACAATCTGAGAGACCGGGAGAGATGAAGGAAGGGGAACAGAGGGAGAGACAAGGGGTGTAACACTCACAAAGATGCAAGATCTCAGGTGCACGAGCTTGGCTTGGTTACATCAAGAATGATGGTTGGTTGGTTGGTCCATGTGGTGAGGATATGAGGTGAGGATATGAGATCTTAGGTAACAGATTGTACTGGATGAAGGGTATCAGCAGGAGTTAGGTGAGGGGAGCGAGGAGTTGAGGAGGGCAGAGTGGAAGAGGTGGATCTTAGCTAACAGATTGTACTGGATGAAGGGTATCAGCAGGAGTTAGGTGAGGGGAGCGAGGAGTTGAGGAGGGCAGAGTGGAAGAGGTGGGTCTTCAGGAGGGATATGAAGGTACGAAGAAGGGAGGGGGAAAGGCGGATGTGGACAGGGAGGGGTTTCCAGGCATGGGGGCAGCTAGGGAGAAGGGACGAAGGCGGTTAGGGGAGCAGTGGAGGCATGGGAGGGTGAGAGAGGGGGCAGAGGAGGAGCGGAGTTCACAGACTGGAGTACAGAGGGAAATTAGCACAGGGAGGAGAAGGACAGGGGGGCTTGAGGAGGGAGTCAAAAGTGGAGAACAGGCGGTGAGGGTCCTAAGAACAGGACTCAGTGCGGGAGGCATAGTAATGCTGTCTAGAAAGGGAGATAGCAGAAGTAAGGGAGGAAAGATAGAATTTGAAGTGAAGGAAGTCAGCATGAGTGGGATTTTCGTGGATACTGGGGGTGAGCTAAGGACGGGAGTTGTGGGAGTGGGCAGGGCGGAAGGAGATAGGGGCAAGAGAGTCAAGGGTGGAGGAGAGTGGGGCATTGAAAGAAGAAATGTTAGAGTCCGAGGAGGAGGAGACTGAGGGGAGAAGGGGGAAGAGAGAGGAGGCAAAGTCCAGGGTATAATTATAGAGGTGTTAGCACACCGCTATAATGAGGTGAAAGTAGTGGGAACTTTTGCAGGAAGTGATCATTAAATGTTGGAATTCACGATCTTAAGAAAAAGTAAAGGTGAGACTAGTCAAACATGTTCCTCGGGCTGTAGGAAAGCTGATTTTATAAAGTCAGAGACATGCTAGGCATGGTTAGATAAACTAAAGGATAAAGGAGTCCAAGATGGGTAGGAGTTTCTGAAAAATTAAATACTGAAGGAAAAATCACAAACAATTCCAATGAAAAAGAAATATAGGAGACATCTAAAGAAAACAATGTGGCTGCACAAAGACCTTTTTGATGAGCTGAGAATTAAAAAGGGCTAGGGATGGGCAAACAGAACCAAGTTCGGAAATTCAGTTTGGTTCAGTCCAGAAATTCGGTTTGGAAGTTTGGTTCAGTCAACCGAACTGTTCGAGTTCGGTCCGAACTCCGAACTTCTGAACAAAGTTCAGAAATTCAAACCCCATTGAACTAAATGGAAAATTATCTTTTAGGGATGGGCGAACAGAGCTGAGTTCGGAAATTCGGTTCAGTTCAAAAATCGAGTTCGGTTCGGAAGTTCGGTTCGGTCGACTGAACTGGTTGAGTTCGGTCCAAACTCCAAACTTCCGAACCGCGTTCGCCCATCTCTAAAAAGGGCATGTATAAGAAATGGAAGACGGGACAAGTCACCAAGGACGTATACAAACAAGTAGTCCTAGCCTAGTCTTGTAGGGACGGACTCAGGAAGGTAAAAGCACAGAATGAGCTGCGGCTAGTGAAGAGAGAACAACAAAAAGGGGTTTTTTAAGCTGTGTTAGAAGTAAGAGGAAGAAAAAGGAAGCGGTAGGTCCGCTGCTTGGTGAAGATGGTGAAATGTTAACAGGTGACAAAAAGAAGGCCCAGCTACTCAACTCCTATTTTGCCTCTATCTTCTTCCAAAAGGGAAACTGTCTCTAACCCGGTAAAAGTAGCATGAATGATGAGGGGAAAGGATTGCAGCTCAGGATAAAGCGTTGTTCAGAGAATAGCTAGCTACTCTAAATGAGTTCAAGTCTTTGGGGCTGGATGAATTACATCCTCAGGAGAAAAAGGAGGATCCGGGAAACTATAGACCAGTCAGCCTAACATTGATAGCTGGAATAATTCTAGAACAAATTATAAAGTAATCAGTCTGTGAGCATCGAGAAAATGCAGTGGTTACCAGAAGCCAGCATGGATTTGTCAAGAGTAAGTCATGCCAGACTAATCTTCTCTTCTCTTTTGATCGAGCTACTAGTTTAGTGGATCATGAGAACGCCGTGGACAAAATATATCATGATTTTAGCAAAGCATTTGACAAAGTATCCCATAATATCCTTGTTGACAAGCTAATAAAATGATAATATCATTAGGTGGATTTACAGCTGATTAAAGAACCAGACTCAAAGAGTGCTCATCAGTGACTCCTCACCAATCCGGAGGGAGGTGTCGAGCCGAGTGCCGCAGGGCTCTGTTCTGTGCCTGGTACTGTTCAACACCTTTGTTAATGACTTGGATGAGGGAGTAGAGAGAATGCTTGTTAAATCTGCAGATGGCACAAAACTGGGAGAGATAGCTAACACCTTAGAAGACAGAAATAAATTTCAAAATGATCTTGACAGGATGGAAAACTAGGGTGAAACGAACAAAATGAAGTTCAACAGATAAATGTAAAGTTCTACCCTTAGGTACAAAATATCAAATGTACAAATACAGGATGAGGAATACCTTGCTTGGCAGCAATTCATGTGAAAGGGATCTGGGCATTGTAGTTGATCACAAACTGAACATGAGTCAGCTGTGTGATACAGCCACGAAAAGGCTAATGTAATTTTAGGCTGCATTAACAGAAGCATTGTTTCCAAGTCATGAGAAGTAATGGTTCCACTCTATTCTGCATTGGTCAGACCTCATCTGAAGTACTGTGTCCACTGTCCAGTTCTGGGCACCGCAGTTTAAGAAGGATATTGACGAACTGGAACAGGTTCAGAGGAGGACGAGGAAGATGGTAAGGGGTCTGGAAACCAAGTCCTAAGAGGAAAGGTTGAAGGAGCTTGATGTGTTTACCCTAGAGAAGAGAAGACTAAGGGGAGACATGATAATAGTCTTCCACTACCTGAAGGGCTGCCACAGAAAGGATGACCAAAACTTGTTCTCTGTTGCCCCTGAGGACAAGACTAGAAATAGTGGGCTCAAATTACAAGCAAACAGATGTGGTTAAACATTAGGAAGAACTTCCTAGCAGTAAGAGCTGTTTGGCAGTGGAATAAATTGCCCCGGGAGGTGGTGATCTCTCCTTCACTGGAGGTTTTCAAACAGAGGCTAGACAGTCATCGGTCAGGGATGCTGTAGCTGAGGACTTCCTGCCCTGAACAGAGGGTTGGACTAGATGACCTCTGAGGTTCCTTCCAACTCTGTGATTCTATTATCATGGCAGGGTTTTGTGGTAAGTTCCTGCATGGGTAGGTCCTTGGAGGGTCAGCACTTTGGCCACACCTGATCCTGAGCTTCACTGACTCTGTACACTTTTTGAATCCTCTGTTTGACATCTTCCAAAGAGATTCCATTACCCTGTGATAACAATGAGGTAATGTGTATGAGCAGCCACTAGAGGGAGTAGGAATTTTTAAGAAGATTCTTTGTGTCTGAAAGTGGGTGAAAGTTTATTGTGGTTCACTTTCTGTTACCCCAGACCTATGGAAGGATCTCCCTATATGCTAAATAGGTAAGAGTTCATGAAGTAAACTCTTGTTGAACTCATAACTTGAGACATAGGTGGTTCATGACGTCTTACTGTATAAAAGCACTGGACCTTGTTTTCCTTTGAACAACTCCATGCAAGGTTGTTTGAAAGAGAACCACTTTTGCAAAAGATAAACTTTATTTATCCACCCTTGTCATGGACGGACCATTACCTCCTTACGACCCGTCTCTTAGTGTGTCACCCCCAGAAGGGGAAAGTACCAGTTAGGATGGTCCACCCTCGGAGGCTGATGGAACCTCAACGGTTCCAGGAGGCCCTGGGGGAGTTAACCCTGGACCCCGCCAGCCGCTCTCTTGATGAACTCATCGGGGCTTGGACCATCTTGCTTGGGGAGGCCATTGACAGGGTGGTGCCGAGATGTCCTCTACCCCTGTCTCGACGTCGTGTGGCCCCTTGGTTTACTGAGGGGCTGCGAGGTATGAAGCAGGAAGACAGGCGACTAGAGCAATGCTGGCGTCAGACTCGCTCTGAATCCGACTTCTCCATAGGGCCCATTTGCAGTCCTACGTTGAGGCTGTGAGAATGGCAAAGAAAGAATTCTTTGCCACCCTCATAGCGTCTGCAAAGTCGCGTCCAGCAGAGTTGTTCTGGGTGGTGCGGGGGCTGGTCAGTCTGGCCTCCCTCTGCCTGGATGGGGCTTGTCCCAGGCCCGCTGTCAGGAGTTTGCCATCTACTTTGCAGACAAGATCGCTCGGATCCAGAACAACTTCGACACTGGATTAGAGACAGTAGTAACTGAGCGTGAGGTGATGGGGGTGCCATCTGGACCATCTTTTGGGGATGAGTTTCGGGAAGTGATGTCAGCCAATGCTGTGGAGAGCCTGTGGGCAGTGTGTTCTGTTGTGCGTCGGTTAGGGCCACCAGCTGTGAATAAGATCCTTGCCCGTCCTGGTTGGTGAAAGCCACCAGGGAGATACTAGGGCTGGTGCTGATGGGGGTTGTCAACGCATCCCTTTGGCAAGGAGGCTGTGGTGCACTCCCTATTGAAGAAGTCATCCTTGGATGTGGACACACTCGCCAGTTACCGACCTGTCTCTAACCTTCCCTTTTAAGGGAAGTTTACTGAACGGGCGGTGGCCTTGCAGCTCCAGGCTCACCTAAACAGCATCCGTTTTTTCGACCCATGTCAATCTGGGTTTCGGCCCGGCCATGGTGCAGACACGGCATTGGTAGCCTTGGTGGACGATCTCCGCCGGGAGATGGATGCAGGACGTTCGACACTACTGATCCTGCTAGATCTCTTGGCCACGTTTGATACAGTGGACCATGGGCTGCTGTTGAGACGGTTGTGTGACCTAGGGGGGTCTGGATGGGACCACTTATGGTTGGTTCCAGTCATTCTTCTCGGGGAGGACCCAGCGGGTTGTCCTGGGAGCAGAAACATCTAACCCCCGGGCCCTGGACTGTGGCGTTCCGCAAGGTTCAATCCTGTCTCCTTTACTGTTTAATATATATATGCAACCCCTGGGGGAGATTGTGAGATGGTTTGGTGTGCATTGCCACCAATATGCTGATGTACCCAGCTTTACCTCTCTTTTTCAGCCGACCCAGGACCTGCCGTCTCCGTGCTGTCTCAGTGTTTGTAGGCCGTGGCGAGTTGGTTATGGCAGAGCAGACTGAAGCTCAATCCTGATAAGACAGAGGTGATGGTAGTAAGCCAGGCAGGGGAGGTGTTGCCCCCTCTTGTAGGGATGAGTGAATGCGGTTCGGAAGTTCGGAGTTCGACCCGAACTCGGCCTGTTTGGATGACCGAACCCGAACCCGAATTCAAACATGAACTGACCAAATCAAACTCAATTCCGAACGTCAAAATGACCGAACAGTTCGGTCAGTTCAAATCGCGTTCGGGTGAGTTCAGGTGGCAAAAATGTGTCACTGGAAGGTAAAACATGACAGGGAGGGGGAGTCAGCTGAGGAACAGACTTCCAGGCACCAGGGGTGGAGAGGCTTGGTGTAGCAGCCAGCCTGCCCAATCACCATTCCTTTTCACCTCAGACCACTGGCTTCGCAGTCTGTGATTGGCCACGGGCTAAGCTGCACGGAGGCAATCGGGCTTACGGTGAGGTGGGCGCAGCAAGAAACAAAACTGATTGCCTCCCCCCTTCCCAAAACCTTCTAGCTAGTCACTGTTCCTGAACAGCAGGCATTTCAGAAGACTCCCTCTCCCATCAGTTTTTGTTCCTTCCTATTCCTAAACCATTGCCATCCTCCTATTTCACCCATCCAACCCATTTACTTCCATATTATCATTTATTTAGCTTAGATTAGACAGATTTAGGTGTTATTTTTTGTTTTTACCCCTCCCTGTGTTCCCTGTGTTCAATCTTCCTTCCTCCCTCCCCGCTCTATTGAATCCTTTCCCACTCCCTCATATTCCAGCCCTGATTCCCTTCCCCGGTTTTAAGTTTTGGATTTATTTAGAGTAGGATTATTATTAGATTGATTTAGGTTTCATTTCAGTTTTGTACCCCTCCCTGTGTTCTTTGTGCCTTCCTCCCTCCCCGCTCTATTGAATCCTTTCCCACTCCCTCATATTCCAGCCCTGATTCCCTTCCCCGGTTTTAAGTTTTGGATTTATTTAGAGTAGGATTATTATTAGATTGATTTAGGTTTCATTTCAGTTTTGTACCCCTCCCTGTGTTCTTTGTGTTTCCCCCTGTGTAATATTGTATAGATAGATAGATAGTTATTAGATAGATAGTTACTAGATAGATATACATAGTAGTTAGCTTAGTTATAGAGATAGATAGAGATACAGTGTGTTTGTAGGACAAGGCCTTTGTAGTTAATTATTAGGATATTCCATTTAGTTCAATAGGTTTTAGAATAGTTAATAG
>QEPC01010396.1:62314-81086 GCA_003113815.1 Sphenodon punctatus | reverse complement strand
CTTCCTTCAATTACTGTCTGCCCTCCCTGCAGACTCCTGCCTAACTGCAACCAAGCCAAACACGTGCACCTGAGACTTCGCATCCGCTTGAATATTATTGATCCCTTGTCTCTCCCTATGTCCCCTCTCCTTGTCTCCCCCCTCCATGTCTATTAGGTTGTAAGCCGTAGGCAGGGGCCGCGTCTATCTTATTGTTCTGTAAAGCACCAGGTACACAGCTGGTGCTACACAAATACTTATAATAATAATGAATAATCATTCACAACATTAAGTCAATAAAGGAAACCCCTTTATTTAACAGGGCAGAACCTACAACAATGCTAATATTTTCTGCTAATGTACATAACGTGTATTTTATTTTTCCTCATTGGTAATGGTGGTAAGATGAAGCCTGAGAAAGCAAAAGGAAAATCATGCAGGAAGCTTGAATGTCCTGCCATCAGGCTGGCCAGGTTTTCAAATTGCATCCAAGAGAACTGTCATTGACAGAAAACCTGAGTTCCCAAGTTACATCAACCCTTAACATGATGGATGGAAAAAATAAAAGCACCCAGCTAGCGAAGCAGCAGTAAATTGAATAGGCAAAAAAATTAGCATCCCGTAGTGATTCCGACTGAAGGAATAAATGCTTCACACCTGATGAATTTTTAATACACTAATGTTGACAGATAAAGAATTCAAAGGAATGCCAAATAATGAAGTTATAAATGTGTCATCAGATCTGTATTTCAGAATTCCCTGGGTTTTTTGCTCTTCTCTATGAAGATTCTGTCCAGAGGGCAGCTGTTCAACTATCTGTCAGAGTTCATCTCTCAAAAGCAGGAAAAGATGAAAAGACCACAGAGAAATAGCTACTCCACCTTTGTAAGAGACAGGTGGCAGGGAGCGGGGGTGGTTGGTACATACATGTAGTACAGTTATACATTTCTAAAAGATAAATGCCTATGACGGGGTGGGCAAAGTTTCCTAATTCCGAGAGAGCTGCATCCATTTACCATGATGAGGCCAAAGAGTCTCATGTGGTTCTTATGTTTCTTTTGCCCATAAGCACAGATATGAAAATGAATTAATAGCCATCAAAACTCATGTGTCCACATTCAAAGAGGATATCAATCTATACTGCACAGAATTCTTTGGGTAGCCATTGATTATTCATTAATGTATGATTATTAATTAATTATTATTATTATTATTATTACTTATATAGCACCAGCAGTATGCCTGGCACTGAACAGTCATGATTAGAGTGGGATCCCTGCCTCAAGGAGCTTACAATCTAGGATGGTAGGTAGGTAATTGGGAGTTAACGATGCAGCAGCAACAAGGCCGTATTGCACCAAACACAAGGTTAGAATGTAGGATGGACAAGGGGATTGGGCACATAGGGAGAGAGGGGGCATACATGTATGAAGTTGAGAAGTTGCAGGTGTCCCTACTTGGATTAATTACAAGAAGGTGAGGAAGGGAATCCTGGAGGATAAGATGATATAGGGGGATAGCCCCAGTTGTGAGTTTGGTGTTTCAGTAAGCACAGGATGTGGGTGACTGTAACCTAACAAACAGGATGTGGGTGAGTGCAACATGCACATAGCTCCATGCTGCTCTTGCCGCCTTCCTGGCTGGAGCTCCGAGTGCCACCAAGAGCCAGTTCCCCCAGTGAATGGCAGCCCTAGATGCTGGTGTGCATTAGCCTGCATGGCATTCCCTGTGTTCCCTGGCAGGCCGCTGTGCGTGGGCGCCGGACTGTTAACACTTGTTGAAGTAAGTGGCAAATCTAACGACCAGGCACACGCCCGTTCACGCGTGGCTATGATGCCATTTGTTTTCACCCAAAAGGAGAAATCTATACGGGTGAGGAGCTGGGGAAGGCCTGACAGAAGAAAGAGGTTTTTAGGTGGGATTTGAAGACTGGGTGCGGGAAGGTTGGAACATGCAAAGAGATAAGTAAGAAAATTAGTATCTAACTTATTACTTTTACAAGCACCGTTTCCATATATTTTGGACTAGCTTGCAACTGAGAAAGTTAATGTAGTCATTTTCAGCCTCGATCCCAGCATCTCTAATGGAAGATTAAAAGGAGAATTTGAAACCTGACATATTTAACAGCACAAGGGCTATCAGAGGGCATCTTCTACAAGCAGGGTGTCCATGACCTTGTGTCTGGATTACTAGCCTCAAACGATAGAAGAATACAATTAAAGAGGAGAAGGAAAACAAGGGAAAGAGAGGTCTCTGTCTACATCATTAATGAATAATAAGGAAGGAAGAGCTGAAGGAAACATTTCTGTATATGTGATAGGATTTATTAACAAACAAACACCTCTGATAGTGAGGCTTGGCACAAAAGCAAAGGACAAATTAGTTTTCTGTGTAGCATGTGAGAGATGGTCTGCTTTTTAAAGCTTCTTGCACAGAAGTGATCCAGAAGTGATAACGAGCAGCCCTACAGCAACATACGAATAAGCCTCCATGATAGAAAGACACTCACTTTCAAGAGACAACTATTTCTTTCATATTACCCAGACTGATTGTTATAAATCAGTTCTTTTTTAAAAAAAAAAAAGTCTTAAAAGTATTATTAATGCTTTGTCCTTCGAAATATATTATAAAATTAGGATTGCTGCAGTCATTATAGAGAACCCTGTAGTATGTGCATAAAAATTCAGATGCTACTATATAGCCAAGATCTTTTTTTTAGAAATTCTGTTAGGAATTAGCCTATTCCTATTAGCACATCTAGGAGGCTAATTCCAGACAGAATTTCTGCAAAAAGATCTTACCATAGCAGGGGTGTATGTAATAGGCACAGCAGGTGCAGCTGTCATGAGCTGGAAGGTTCATACGCAGGTAGAATACATGTGCATACTGGAGTGGAGGGCCCCAGTAGGGGGCCCATTTCCCCTTTCGCACCAGGGCCCTTTCCCATCCTAGCTACACCCCGGTATCATAAAAACATTCAAATGCCAGCATCTCTGTATTTACATATATATTCCTTTTCCTGTTTTATCAATTGGGGTCCCCTTCTCCCCTGTAACTAAGCTAAGCATGTGCACCTGTGACTTCTCAACTTCATGAATGCATCCCTGGGTGAGGCCACCCTGTGGGGCAAGCATGGGGAGCCGGGCACACGGTCCCAGGGAAGTGGGGCAGGACGGCCCCTGTGCCACCTCCCTCCCCCAGCCGGACCAAAATCCCACCTCTGGCTGGGATGTAGCCACAGGCGACAGCACCCACCGCTCACAGCCCTGCCACAGAGTTTGCCACATGGTGGGGCAGAAGGGGTCCAGCCCCACAAGTCACCCTGCCCTGCACAGCCTTACTCATGTGGGGTACGGGTGCTTCGTGATGCGTCCTTGGAATTTTTCTGAGGATGCGTCACAAAGCAGCCAGCTGTTTGCCTCGCCCCAGGGCAGGGGGTAAATCTGGTAGCCGCCAGCCACACAATGCACCACAATGTGTGGCCTGGCTGCCTAGTCTACCCAAGGTGTGGTAGCCTCCCCTGCCTCTATCATGTGGCTGCACCCCCTGTCTCTATGTTCCCCTCTCCCTCCTAGATTGTAAGCCCCCAAGGCAGGGACCTGTCTCTAACGTAATGATTGTTCAGAACCAGACAAGTTGCTGGCTCTATCTAAATAATAAATAAATACATTTATTATAGAGTAAAAATTCTGTTAGGAATTAGCTTCTTCCGATTAACACATATATAATTTACATAGAGACGCACAGCACAACCTTGTTATAAAATGTCTCATCAGCCATGAATTGGGTTTTAATGCAGTGTTGAAGCAAGGCTTCCAACACAGGATAAAATGTAGGATACTTAAAAACACAGTGTGATGTTTTACTGCGGGAGTAGGGCTGGGGCAAGTCTGGCTGCAAGGCACTACGGCTGCCCGGAGGTGAGAAGAGGGAGGTAGGGGTGCAGGATGCAGGCCACTGCCCCCATGCCCAGCCCACCAGCCTCCCCAATCCAAAGACATAGGATTTAAATATCCACATCTTAATCTAAATTCAGTTATAATGCAGTGTGAGGCCTGGCTCCCAAATAGCATGTTAAATTGAGGTTACGCTGTAGTATAAGGTCAGTATAAGAAGCCCACACTGGACCAAAGAAAAAGCTCCTTATACTAGGATATTTACTAAACTAGGGTTTGGAAATATAAAATTGATAGAAATGCTTCTTGAAGTTACTAGGATTGTTATAAACAGGTTCATTATAAGCAGTGTTTGCTATGGTGAGGTTTGACTGTATATAATGAAAATGCACACGCCCCCATGTATAGTACATAATTATTGTGTTTATATATAAATATAGATATGATTGGCATTATACACACATTTGTGTTAACAGGAGGTGACTAAAGAAATTTTAAAGAACATGTATGTATGTGTGTGTATTATATATATATATATATATATATAAACTTAATCATATATAAATTTAATCACAGCTGCATATACTTCTAATGACTGTTTATATATACATTATGTTATACTCCTATATATGCTTCTACTTAAAATTAGAACATGCATCTCTGGAGACTCACCTCTGGCAGCTCCTGGGAAGGATCCCGGCTCTCTCCGCCCCAACACAGCAGCTCAGCCTGTGGACAGCGCAACTGTGCTGCAGGCACTTCCCTGGCCTGGCCCAATGACATAATCAGGCTGCAACAGATTGCCCCTGGCGAGAGGATGTCCCAGGAGGAGGGGGCGGAGCCTAAGGCCTGGTCAGGAACAAAAGCCTTGAACCACTGGCAACATGGGGTCGGCAAATGGAGGAAAGGATGCTGAGCCAGGAGAAAGGCAAGAGACTCTCGTGGAACCCTTCCTGCTTAGACCCAGGGGTTTGCAGACCAGCTGCTGGGAAACAGATGCTTCTGGCATGCTGGAGTATCTGTAAGGGAAGGTCTGCAGGACTGGGGAGACCCCATCCAGGGGCCCCAGTCAGAGGTAAGGACAAATATTGAATACCAAGGGGAAGGACTGGGAGTTGCCACGACCTGGGCCTGGGGTGACCGTCCCCATGGCCCTATCCTCAAGGATCCGATAGCCCTTCCAGGGCCAAAACCCACCCAAGACCGGTCCTGGGACATACGTAGTGGGGCCCAGCCCCAAGAGCGTATCACAGCATGATGTAAGATTCCTTTAATTAGCCTCTTCTTGTCAACAACAGTAGCATTCATTTAGTGCACACATGACCCCCATTCACTTCAGTGGGATTCGTTTGCACAAGTTATCTGATGGAGGATCAGGCTGTATATGCATTGTCAACCTAGGACGGTCTCTCTCTAATAATAATAGTGTAAAATAATCGTCTTAAAACAAAAACAACAACAATAAATGCATTATTTCAAATTCTTTAGTTAGCCTCCTCCTAGGAACACAGGTATGCATACGACAGAGATATGGAAAGGAAGCCCAGGCACTTCAGAACTCCCACGAGTGGGATATACTAAGAACATAAGAAATACCATATTGGGCAAGACTTATGGTCCATCTAATCCTGAATCCTCTTTCTAACAATGACCAGATTTAGTTGCTTCAGAGAAGTGCCAAACGGGTCACAACGGAGTGATCCATTTCCTGCTATTCATTCACAGCCCTTGACAGTCAGAAATTGGGTTGCTCCATTATGACCAATTGCACACTTGTCGGAGCGGGATTTCAAGATGGCTAGGCTGGAAGGATTCAGATGCAGCGCATCCCTAGCTGGGGTTGCTGTTTTGCATTAAACAGCTGATTACCTGTTACTGCCATTCAGCTGATCAATGCTACTCTGGCTATAATACATGGACCCATTCTTGAAAATACACACAGGTTCACACTAACTGGCTGCATTGCAGGATTTCTGTAGAATTGCAAATAAACCTAGCAAAATCTCTTGCTTCTAAGGAATACAACATCAAAGGCATACCTGCTTATGTTAATGCAATCTGCCAGATCATGGAGATGTATATATTCACTGCCAGATAATTGTGAAATAAAGAGAAGAGATGCAAGTGCAAGGTTGCCTGCTCCCCCTATGCCAAGAACTGAATAAAATGATAGTTTCTTCATCTTGATTTTCTGTTGCTTTTTTAGCACTTACTAATGTCTGTTTAGCATTTACTTTTGTTTGACAATCTTTATACCATGATGGAACATAGTGGAGGAGGTGCTCTTTCGGGGATGTTGGGCCCAGGTCATTTAGGGCTAAAAAGTCAAAACCAGTACTTTGAATAGTGACCAAAAAGCCATTAGGAGCTATTGTTGAGGGGATATTGTTACCAACTGGACAATTGATTAATTATTATTTACTATTTGTGGAGGCTCTAATTATGTTTGTGTTTTGGGGGATTTATTCCTGAATTATCAATGGGTTCCCCGGTTGGCTAACAACTAATTTAATTCAGAGACATTGAATGAGTCAGATTTGTTTGAATAATCAGCTGTTTTATTGAAAGTAAGCATCAAATAAAGTCCCCAAGAATATTCCACTATTGCATATGTGAATACAAGGATTATTGAAACACACGCAAAAAGAACGTACAGTCTCAAAACCCAATATTTCTCATACAACTGCTCAAAGTATTCGTGGATATTATCTAATTCTGGTCTATAAACTAAACTTGGCTTCCTATGCTTTTCTTATCAAGCTAAATATAGTTACCCTCCATTCAGTAGGCCAGCCTCTGAAGTGGATATGGGAAGTCAACAGGTCTGGACCAAAAGTAAAGTATGGAAAAGAAGTGGAGAGAGATGGAAAAGAAGTAAAAAGTGCTCTCCGCCATTCAATCCACAACTTTTATAACCTTTATTCTCCTCCCATGTCCACCCAGGAAACCTACGTTTTCCAATAACAAATTATTAACCTTGACCAATTAAAAGCTACAAGTCTACCAATGTAAATGGAACATTTCTAAAACATGTCCAAATTCTGTGGTGAGCTAGCCTCCTAACGTAACAGAAAAGTTGCCATATATTACTAAACCTGTGGTGAGCTACTGTTCATATTTCAATATCATAGTTCCAACAACTTTTCCTGTTATATTAAAGTTACAAATTAGTAACTTAAATTCTACAATGGTTCAGATCTTCACCACACAATTCAACCTGAAGTAACCTTGCTTTGTTTCCAGCTCACTTAAAATCTAGCACTTTCAACTTTAACATACTTAAAATCCTATTTAATCAAACTACAAACTCCTACATTAAACATACTACTTCTAATTAAACTACCATACACTCTAAATGAATATATGTGTAAATATATGTGGTAAATACTTGGTAATATGTGAACTACTATCTAGGCCTCAAAAGCCTGAACCTATTAACTCAAGAATCCAGGCAACAATATTTTAGTGTCTTCTTCCCTGCCCTCCCGCTCAGAAAAAGATCAAGAAAAATTTCCTAACAGTAAGAGCTGTTTGGGACTAGAAAAAGTTGCCTAGGGAGTTCAAAGGCTCTCCATCAACTGAGGTTTTCAAAAAGGTTGGGCAGCCATCTGTTGGGGATGTTGTAATCATCTTGCATCTAAGCAGGGGGTTGGACTAGATGACCCTTGAGGTCACTTCCAACTCTATATTCTATGACCCTACTCACCACTTCCATCCAAAAAAAATTAAGCCTCTACTGGCATTTGGCCGTTGTCCAAATTCAAACAAGTTGTCACAAATTCAAAATACAAGTATCACCCATCCCACTGCTCTGCTTTGTCATCAACTGTCCCCAAAAGAATTTTCTAGCCTCCTCCTTGTCTTCATTTAAGGAGTCCTTTTCAAATTGCCTTCTGTTCATTCAAACCAGAAGGAATTCAGTTTCTATTTCACACCAACTTGCTGTCTAATAAAACCCTTTTCATTTGGGATGACTCCAGAGTTATTTTCTCTGGTGTGTTCACTTTTGCAATATCTCTTTCATCCATTTGGTTTGGTTTTGGAGGCCCATAATGAATAGACCCTCCTTCCACATGACCTTTAGTACTAGATTGCATTGATGCTATCAAGCCAATGTGGTCAAATGGTGGCTTGGGAGCTGCAAGTGCCTCCAAGATATCACTCTTGCCAGAAGTGGCTGCCTGGGGGCATGGCCATGTGGCTCCCTTGGGAGCAAGAGAAGACAATTTTCACTAGTGCTACTCATGGAGCCTTTACACAGACACACACACACCTCCACCTACCTCCACCCACCTCCACCCACGGAGCATCCTCCATTCTGTTGGAGGGCTCCGTGGGTGGAGGTGGGTGTGTGGCGGCGGCAGGTATTGGTGGGTGTGCAGTGGGAGCGCGCATGCACAACACCCACCACCCGTGGCTTTTTCACGGGCACACACCCGCCCGAACACTGAGCGGCAGGCCTTCTGTGTAAAAACGGCCCATAACTCAGTATTTAAGTCCATGGGTAGTACAGAAGATTAACTTCTGGCACAAAAACGTTTTTATTAATGATCCAGAGAGCTCATCCCTCCATCCATTAAAGTCAACAGGAGCTAAGCCATTGACCTTAAATGGATGGAGGATGGCACCTAATGACTTGCACTGAAAAAAAAGAGTATTAATTAGGGGTGTGAAATTTGTTTTCATTATTATGATAACAAAAAGGAAGATTTTCATTTTATTTATTGTTATTGTAATAACAAAAGTGAAACATAATAATAACAAAATAAAAATGAAAATGAATTTTTGTTTTCAGAATAATGGGGAAATATTGAAAAACACATTTCTGGATATACTTTTTTTGTTTCTTATTGAATTTTGATGAACCTTGGGGGAATTTGTACCCCCAACAGAGAGCACTACATGCACCAAACTTGTGAACGATTGGATAAAGGGAACCAATTTTATAAGCGATTGAATGTTGTGATTTTAAGAAAAGCTGCATACACATTACTGGCAACAACTTCTTTTATCTTCCATCCAATTTGCATGAAACCTGGAAAAATTATGTCACTGCACTAATCTACCAATCATGTCAATTTTCAGAAAGATTGGCTTAAGGGTCCTGATTTTATAAGCCATTATATGGAAAATGCATTTCTGACTAACATTTATATATTCCATTCTGTTTACAAGACATTTGGCAGGAATGTATCCCACACCTTCCCTGTCATCTCTGTCAAACTACAGGACAATTTGATAAAGGGGCCCAATTTATAAGCAATTGAAATTGTCCCCTTAAAGACCATTATTCAGATAAATAGTAACACATGCAGTGCCAGTCAGAGGGAGAATGGGGGGTGGGGGGCAACCCAAAAGACCAACAGACAAGTTCACTGACCAATTACTGCATGCTTCCAGCTTTAGAGGACCAATCGGTAGTGGCTTGGCTTCGAGGCGGGCATAGGGGGCGGCCCTGAGGAAAGCATAGAAGGGACATAACCGGGACTTTGGGGATAGCATCCCAGCAATCAGGAGACATAGTTTACACATTCAGGCTGGCCAATTATCATCAGAGTCACATCCTGCAGCACTGTGACAGAGGACATAAGAGAATCTATATTGGCTCTTTCCTAAACAGATGCTTCCAACTTCCCAGTAACAAGTGGGGGAGAGATGTTGGGATGGTCACAGCACAGAATGACGATATTTGGTTGGCATTTCTGCTGGCCAATTGGCATCATAAACAGATCTTATATCACAGTGGGTGTTTTTAGACACACATTTCTCCTGGATGTTTGCTGTAACATCCGGAACTTTCTGTATGTCTAAATCACTCATCCAGATTTTAAACATCCGGATGTGTGAAATTTCTTCCAGAGATTTTGTGTGTAAAAGGTTTTCCTGGTAAACTGCTTTGCTCCAGGCAGCTGTGGTCACTTGGTTTCCATGGCAGCCTGTCACATCTACAGCTGCAGCTACTTTAGGCTGCCTCACGGCAGTGTTTGTATGAAGAATGCATCCAGGAACTGCCTCAGGGCAGTGTGTGTGTGAAAAATGAATCCCGAACTTACTTGTGGACTTGTAAACCCAGAAGACTGAAACATCCAGAACTTTAACATGTGTCTAAAAATGCCCAGTGACACGTAAGAGAATCCCTGGCATAGGCTCATTCTCTGCATATGCTGTGCAGGTCTATAAAATTGGGACCCTTTATCACATTGTTCTAATATTTGGCAGAGATGATTGTGAAGGTGTGAAATACAGCTCTGCCAAGTTTCATGTACACTGGTTGGCCTACAAAGATGTTACAGACATACATTTATAAGCTAATTGCTTAAACCACCAGGACCCTTTATCCAACCCTTCTGAAAGTTGGCAGAGATAGTAAACTTGGGGAGAGGTATAAACTTGCCAAACTGCATCCATATTACATGGGAGACAAAGATGTTACAGTCAGGAATGTATATGCAGAGTTTTGCAAAATAACATAATTCAACTGCTTATAAAATTGGATTTCTTTATCCAATATTTCTGAAATTTGGTACATATAATGTCTTACATTGGTGGTACAAGCTTTCAAAATTTAATCCAAACATAATGAAAAATAAACACATTACAGCCAAAAATGTGTTTTCCATTGGAAACAACTGGAAATAAAAAATGAAATTTTGATATTTATGAAAACAAAAGATTTAAATTATGAAAACAAAAAACGAAAATGAAAAATGACATGGGTTCCTGGTGAAGACCTCTAGTATTTATTGGTTCACTTAGCTACTTATGCATGTAGGGTCTGCAATACATACATCACCATTAGGCTGCACAGCCAGTTGCATATACCCTGTTGCTGCACCTCTTCCACAGCTTCTTTGGGGAATTAACTAACTTTCAGCTAGATCCAGCCCTCCTTTGCACATTACAAGGGTTCTGAGAAATTTGGAAGTTCACAAGCAAATTTCCATGGAGTCTCATTATTTGGCAGTCACATGTGTGGGTATTCTGTAACTCTACATTCTGTAGCACTTTCTGCTGTCACTGGCTTTGAATGGCTTAGATAAAAAATACAAAGCAAAACAAATTAAAATGTTTTGCTTTGAACTAAGGCTGTCAGAAAAAAAACACCAAAACCCTAAAACCCTAAAATAGAAGTAATTGAAAGGTCATGAATATAAAATAACCTAACATAACATGGTCCAAACTTGAGCCACATTAGAAATTCGCAAAGGATGTAAGCCCAAATTTGAATATTCATTAAAGGAATATGCATTCAGAAATCCAACACAGTTCACACTATCCCTGGCTGATGCAGTGAGTAAACCCATGTGTCCTGCCATAGAGCTCCTTGAAAGTATGCTGGCTGCTTCTCTCCATCCGGCAAGCACACCCAACAATCGTGTCAAAATGTAGCCAGAATTCAAAAGAACTTCGCCCCCTTATCTTAAGAAGTACTTTGATGCATGTAAGCCATTGTCCAGCACACCATGAATGCAGGCACGCAAGCTGTGAGGGACTGATCCCCACACAGCCCCGTAGCGTGCAGGTGCAGCTACCACACTGCACGGCAGGCATGGAGACCTGGGCAGATAGTTGCAGGGAAACCAGGCGGGCCTGCTGCTTTCAGAGTCGCTGTCATGGCCGGGTGGGCAGAGGCACTGACCACACAAACAGGCACCTGGCCCTTCCCTGCCCCTCCCAAAATCCTGCCCAGGCCATGATACCGCAGCGTGATGGGGGCTAGCAGCTGCTGCTCAACGCCCATGTCGTAAAGCAACCATCCGTTTGCCCTGCTCCGGGCATGGGGGACATCTGGCGACCGCCATGCACATGAGCTACTGCATCTCATGGCCTGGCGGCCCAGAGTGTGTTAGGACTATACAATGCATGGTAGCCAGGGCCGGTGGGAGGATATTTGCCACCCGAAGCAGCCTCAGGCAGCTGCCACCCACCCTCCCCCCTCTGTCGTGAAGCTTGGCAACATCTGGATTAGGGTGGCAGAGCTGCCCTCTTCTGCCCACCCCAATCTAGCTGCCACCATCCTTTCCAAGCTCCATGCACCGTCAGAAGCTTGAGTTACCTGCTCACAGTTAGGAGGCTAAGTTCTTACTAAACTTTCTCCCCCTCCCAGCTCTGGGGATGATGGAAGAGGAAGCACATGTGAGGAGCTGCAGCCGCCGCATGAGTCCCTCTGCTAACACATGTGGCGTTTCCTCCAGCCCAACCAGCCCTAGCTCCAGCTAGAAACATGACCCCTGTTTGCTGCGGCAGCTGCCCCAGAGGCTTCCACTTTGTCATTCTGCCCACTTCAACTTCACACTCTGTGCACACACACACACACACACACACATTGATTCCCATGATCTCTCATGCGCACGCACACATTCATTCACACTCTCTCATATACACACACACATTCACTCATTCACAAATAGTTAAAAAAAATTAATTCATGAGTATTTCCAAGGATCGGCTCCGAGTCTTTGGCTGGACCTCAGTAACTGGGCCAAATACTCAATGCTCGGTACTCAGTATAATACTCGGTAAAATAAAACTAAGTACCAAGTATTTTCTGAGTTCCGAGTTCCCTTATATAAGACCAGGAAAAGCCCCATATGTTGCCCATCCAAGGATTTACCTGAGTACCAAGTACCGGACTGAGTATCGGGCCAATTCCCCAGTTACTCGGTTCTAGGTAAAACCGAGTCCAATACGGAGATACTTGGTAAATACCGAGTCATCTTGAATACCAAGTTTCAGCACTAATTCACAGCCCAGCTGGCCCTAGCTCCTCCTAGAAGCACAAGCCCTGTCTACTGCAGCCCCTGAGGGGACACATCCCTGAGCTCCAGGGTTGAAGACGAGAGCTGTATTCTAGGACAGGCTTAGCTCGCTGAAACAAACTAGAGTGGGCCCCAGCTACTAGTCACCCTCAGCAGCGCCCTTCCTGTTATTCCACCCAGTCCTCATCCTTCCTGATGCTCCTGGCAACCTCCTCTCTGTCATAGCCAGACCCTCATCATTTCAGCCACCCCCAGCAGCCAACTCTCTCTCATATGCAGATATCATTCATTCTTCCTCTCGTGCACGTACACTCTTCCCCTCCCAGGCTCTCTCTACTCTGTGCTCAGTTGTGCTCATCTGTCGCAGCTGCCAGGAGCCCCATTTGCCAAGCACCTGCATGGTGACCCAGGTGCGCTGAGCCAAGTTTCAGGGAAAACAATGCAGGGTCCCATGGAGTAAGGACTCAAAGGGAGGGAGCAAGTGAGTGAGCAAGGGGCCCAGCACCTCCTGCGGCCCACCATACCAGGATACCAGCAGGCAGGGCAGCACCATGTATGCGAGTGTGAAGGCAATAAACAGGAATTCTGATTTAAATTATCGCTTAAGGTTCCGCACTGGATGACGGCGCCCCTTTCAACTTGCCACCCTAGGTGCCCGCCTGAACTGCCTAATGATAGCTCCAGCCCTGGGGGTAACCTGCCCACAGCGTGTCATGTGGCTGCACCCCATGTCACATCTACTCCAGGCACCAGGCACGCCGCAGAGGCTGCACAGGAACAGACATTCACATAAAGTCACCTAATTGGACATCTAATCATTGAAATGAATTCTGCTGCAATTGTCCCTATCTGCTTCATTTAGCTTTATAACTACCTTTCAGAAATTAATTTATATTTGATGACCTGTGTGCGCAGAAAAGTTTTTCCTCCCGTAACTTTTAAAAGGAGATGTTGTACAGCAAATGCCTGGCTTCTTCCTTTTTATAATTGCATCAGGGGAAAGGATCACTTCTTATGGGTCTTGGGGTAATTAGTGCTATTAATTCAAGAAGAAAAGTGATGTCTCTCTTACTTGGTTATGCAACGTGCTGTCGTCAAGGCACCAAGTCAAAGGAGAAGGAAGTTACAGGATTCAAAACCATTATGACTGCTGCCATTATCTAACTCCATGGAACTGGTCAGGATGACAACCAAGGTCAGTAGCCAAAGAAAGGTCAAAGTTCAAGTCAGTAGCAAGGGACAAACATATTTTAGTTTGGGGACAGTGCCAGGCTAGGAGCCAAGAATCAGAAGCTACAGAATCCAGCTGAATGAGGAACCAGAAGATACAAGCCAGGAAAACCAGAGCTGACTTGAGAGCCAGGTGATGAATCAAGAGAGGAGGATTAGGACTGGAACAAATATGCAGTTTTGTATTTACAAAGGTAATTCACATATTTGTTCCCATGAATGAGTATCCAGATTTGTCATTGCCACTGTAATTGGCCAGTATGTGCATGACACTTCAGGACTGGAACCTCACTAAGTCCTGTCTGGACCAGGCCTGGCACTAAGGTCCCCAAAGCCGAGGATGAGCAGCAGGTAGCATAGCTTGGGAGAGCAGGAACTGGCAGATGGATGAGGCTAGCAGGAGCTGGAGTGTAGAACCTAGAGAGTGGATGAGTCTGAAGGTATCGAAAGCAGGAACCAGACAGCAGGTGAAAGGGGACGGAAACAAGGACTGGAGTTCAGGAACTGGAGACGGAGAAGCTCAGGGCAGTGAGAGCTGGAGTGCAGGAGCCCCAAGAACTGGAGCATGGGAACTGGGAAGAACCAAGCCGGGGGCAAGACTCTGATCTGTCCCTGCCTTCAAACCACAAAAGAGAAGTGTGTCTGATATCCGGGCTGGTTCCAGGCAGGTGCAATCTCTGCTATTGCACAGGGCCCCATGGGCTGAGGAGCCTTGCTAGGGTTCCCCAATACATTGACATCCATGAATAAACTTGAAATGACAACACTAGTGTGAGAAGCACTGGTGTCAAATACAAGCTGGCAGACCCTCCAGCGTATGTCAGGCCCAACAGTGATTCAGAGGAATTGCCCCACCTTATTTCTGTTGTTGCCCCAGTGCTAGGGAGCGTACTGACAGAATAACTTCAGGCTCAATGCCAGGTTTGTGGTGAATAAACCCAACACTCTGTGTGTGACTGTATCTCAGTGTCACCCAGAGTGACCTGGTACGTATCACTGAGGCTTGGCTGGTTGATGCTGCAGGTCCTGTTTTGGATGGCTAGTCCTTCCCGAGTTCTCGGTGATCCACCACGCTCGTGTAGAATGATGAGGTGGGGTGGGAATGACTTGTGACTTTGGTTTTTTTCATCCCACCTGAAATTCATGAGGTGGCCCACATTGGAGGGGTGTGTGGATAAGGTGCTAGACAGAGCCAGTGTCGTGTAGCAGATAAGGTGCTAGACTTGGACCTGCGGGACCAGAGTTCGACTCTTACCCTATCCAATGAACTCACTGGGTGGCGTTGGGCAAGTCACAACCTCTCAGCCTCAGTTCCCCATCCATAAAATAGGAATATGTGACTGTGTCTGTCTTTCCCTGTGCTTACCCTTCATCCTTGTCCATTTAAATTGTAAGCCCACCAGGCAGGGACTCATCTCTGAAAATCTGTGACTGTAGAGTGCTGTATATGCCTAGTAGTGGTATAGAAATGATTAGTAGTACATTTGAATGCTTGGCTTTGTCCTGTACCACTGGGGCGGGATCAAATGTTATCGTCCTGCTGGTGTATAGAGCCCCAGACAATATGGTGGCATTCGGCGCTGACTTCCTGGAGCTAGTGTTGTCATTGCTGGTGGAGTGTCCCAGCACGCTCATCCTTGGGGACTTCAACTTGCACAGTGACAGTGGCTCCAGGGGGCCAGCTTCCGAGTTCCTGGATGCGATGGCATCTCTGGGTTTTACCCAGAGCATCCAGAAGACCGCCCACAGGACCTTGTCTTTGAGCTGGGTTTTCCAGTCTCAGATATGCAGTCACCCTTGTTCGGTGGTCCGGCCGTTACCTCATGCATTTCAGCGCAGGCACCGCTTTATCTAACCAACAGCACCACAGCCAGTCGACTGTTGTACATCCATGGAGATTGCAGAAATCCATTGGATTCGGCAATCTCATTACAAGTGCTGTAGTTTATACGTCTGCCCCGCCCTTGTGAGTGAAAGTCTGGAGGGAGGTAGTAACCCTAGAAGGGGATGTGGAACTTTTCTTTTTCTAATGTATGAATCAGTGGCTGTACATCAAATATTCCCAGTTTAAAAGGGCCCCCTCCATCATTTTGCATAGGGCCCCAACCTCCCTGAATCAAGCACAGTCTGATACAATGTGCCTTTTGGGATCATCGTGGAAGGGCATTGCCAATGTGCTCACGCTCAGCTGAGGGTGGGCTCAGCCACAAACACTCTTGAAATCTCAAATCCTCCCACCACTTCCCATAGGGGGAGGATGTTTGTCCCCACTCCCCTTCAAGAGGAGGAAGCAAGGATGCCGGCGGTGGCCACTTGCAGGGAGGACAAGGAAGAGTAGTTAACTAGGGTTGGTATACGTACAACCCCCCCCTTCTGATGTGGTTCCCCATTGCCATCTTAAGCTGCTCAGCTTCCTCTACATTGCTGCTAAGTGGGGGAAATGGCAAGACACCCATGCGCCTGCCCACCCTATATGCAGCACTGTGGATGAATGCAAGCCATTGCAAGATTGGGTCTGGCAAGGAAGTTTTTTAGGAACTTCTGATTGGCCTGGAGGATCCTGGTTTTCGCCTTTCCTGTAGGGCCTGGCTTGAGTGGCAGTGCATTTTTCCCCCATGTGGTTAGTTGTAAATCATTGGACTCTTTGGGGCCCTGTTAATAGTCTCAGGTTTCAGAGGGTTACAACAACATTTCCTTATGAGTTGGTGAAGGGCAGGGGGTGGTTTAGTATAGATACATCCCGGGGGGTGTGTGGTTGAAGAGCACTGACAATAACACCCGAGGACAAATGCAGTCCCAGGGAATTCGAGTGCCCCTTCCCCTTGTTTCCAAGTCTCCTTTGAGGATCCTGCAGGCAACTCACCCCCCATCCAACCACAACCCCAAGTCAGGTGACTTGGGAGAGGAGTGGGGAGGTAAACTGGGTAGGGTTTATTATGGAGAGACTGGAACATGAGCTGTACCTCAGGCAGCCCCCCAGCCTTTAGCTAAGTTTGGTTTTCAAACTGGACCCAAGTCAATGAGGGACATTGCTCTCAATGTGGTTTGAATTGGTTAATAAAGGATATAAGGCACTGACCTGAGTCAGACCATCAGACCAATGGTCCATCTTAGTTCAGTATTGTCACAACCTGACACGGCAGCAGAGTTTCACATCCAGCTCTCCAGGGTCTCCGGCAGAGGCCTCACCCAGGTGTGCTACCAGAGATCCTGAAATCAGAGATGCTGGGAATTGAATTTGGGACCTTATACAGGCAAAAGCATGCACTCTACCACCTGAGCCACGGCCAACCCAAGTTGATACCTTATACAAACAGTGTGGCCTTTAAAACCCACAATTGTGCCCTTGCCTCCTTCCATGATAAGGTGATATAAATTTAATGTTGAAGGCAATTTTTCTAAATCTCTGCAAGGTCATGATAAATGAATCTCACTCGGAGTAGTGTAACCCTGGGCTAGATACATGGATTCCCTAAGACACAATTTAAAAACGTTCTTACACATATTACTATTATAACCACATTTCTTACCTAACCTCATGGGTTTACTGGAGCATTCCCTTTTGACAGACCCAGGGCCAAATTGTGTTTTAATATATACCCTGTGGAACCTACTGCAATGGAGCTAAGAGACATGTAAATCAGGGCAGAACACTCATTCTTTCTTCTAAAAAAGAAAAAGTAGAAATGCAAATATCAATCACAGCCACGGGAAGCTCAGTAAAAATGTGAAACATTTGACCATAAAGTTTCAGTTTTCTAAAAGGGAACAAGTTATGCCACGAGTGGTGAACCTTTTCCCTCCTAGGGATCACTTTGAAAACTAGTACACGCTCCGAGGGCTACACAGAAGTTGTTGGTGGGGAGGTGTTAAAGGTGCACTCAAGAAAAGGAGGGTCCTTCCAGACCATGATGTAAACCATAGATCTGTCCTTGGGTGAAAACAGATGTGATGCAGGCCTGCTATGACCTGGGTCTTACTGCACCTCTGTTCCCGAGACAACCCGCTACTGCCCTGGACTGGGTAGGTAGCTGGACTGGAATGAGTTCCTCGGATAATTCTGACCAATCATTATGGGCTAAAACCCACCCACCAGGCCAATGCAGGCCACGGTGTCTGTTTGGTCCCACCATCCCTGCCATGGTGCAGGGCCGCCATGCCTAGTCACCATGGTGGCCTGTCATGTCTGGGGGAGGGGGCTTTGGAAGCAGGGCAGAGGCAGGACCGGCTGCCCGCACATCTGTTGCAGCCCCATCTACCTGGGGCACGAGGGTGGTGGGATGGCTCTCCTGAAGTTGTGCACCAGGGACCCACGTCATTATTCATTTTCGTTTTTCATTTTTGTTATTTAAAATCTTTAATTTTTGTTTTCGAAAATATTGAACTTTTGTTTTTGCTCTCGTTTTCAATTTCCCTTGGTTTCAATGGGAAAACACATTTTTGTCTGTACTTTTCTGTTTTTCATTATACTTGGATGAACCTTAGAGGGATTGTACCTCCAATGGAAGGCATTGTGTGTACCAAATCTCAGAAATATTGGATAAAGGAATCCAATTTTATAAGCATTTGAATTATGTTATTTGCAAAAATCTGAATATACACTCCTGGTTGTAACTTCTTTGTCTCCAATCTAATGTAGATGAAACTTGGCAAGTTTATACCCCTCCCTAAATTTACTTTCTATGCCAACTTTCAGAAGGATTGAATAACGGATCCTGGTGGTATAAGCAATTAACCTATAAATATATGTCTGACTGTAACATCTTTGTAGTCCAACCAGTGTACATGAAATTTGGCAGGGCTGTATTTCACACCTTCACAATATCGGAATGATGTGATAAAGGGTTCCAATTTTATAAGCCTGCACAGCATATGCAGAGAAGGAGCCTATGCTAGGAATTCTCTTAC
>QEPC01010396.1:17342-42832 GCA_003113815.1 Sphenodon punctatus | reverse complement strand
TAATAATGTCTGTCTAGACACACCAGGGTTCATACAAGAGAGTTCTCTAATTCAGGAAACAGTATCATCTTAGATCCTATATATAGGACTGGTCGACCCAGGGCAATTGCTACTTTCTTTACCTCTGGGGCTCCACAGTGGACACCGTTTTCATGAGGTCAGCATATAGGGGCTGCATTCCATCCCAGTGGAGCCCCAAACGTAAACACTTCTAGGGTCCCACAGAGGGCACCTCCAAAAAGGTAGTGCCACTGGGAAGGGGGGTAAGGTCACCATGGGCCCCACATTTTAGCTTTGCCCTGGGCCCCATAAATCCTAAGGCCGGTCCTGCATACATAAATGTAGCCCAGACACTACACGCGAGGTCTATTATAGAAATGCATGGTTATAAATTAACTAAATATAACAGCAGACCGAGCTTTGTTTCATGGGAGATATTATGTGGGGAAATGTTGCTTATATTTTGCATTAAATCCAGAGGCATTTAGCTCCGGGGATACAACGACAAAGCTGATTCCATTTCCCCTACAACTCTTGTCTCCTAACTGCACATTATTTTTGTTTCCCAACAAAATTGATTGGAAATTATGCATCTTATATATTTAGCTGTAGACATTTGTGTAAACAGAAATCCAATTCTGCTGGACTGTCAGCAAACATAATTGCAAGGAACAAAAGAAATTATTAATATTGAATAATTCAGAGAATATTTGTGTCAGAGTTGGAATGACATTGAGACATGTTTGCAAAAAAAAAAATTATTAGAAAGCTCCTTCCTTATCTAGGCCTTGTTCATCAGGCCTTGTCACCTGTCTAATGAATTGATCTAAAGCGCACCCAGTATTCTACCTGCTAAATCAAATCTCTAAAAATTTTATTTGCTGGATGATTCAGGGTTTTTACAAGCAGTAGGAGGATCGTGTATGTAAGATAAAAACATGTTTTGGTAAATTATTAATCTCAATAAATTTCCCTTCTTCCCACTCCCCCAGTGGCTCTTCTGGAATTTCATTCTTCGGTTGAATGACTTACAGTTGGGTTCTCAGACAGCCAGAGTTACAAATGAGGTATATGAGAGGGAGAAGGAGCTGGAAAGCGTGTGGAGTTGTTACGCTCTCACTCTGCACATAGGAATCTGAAGATGTGAGAGAAAGCAACGTGAGTTTACAGTGGACAAAAGCCAGACCTGTCGTAAATTAATACAGTGCTCAATAAAGTAGAAAAACAGATCTTACACCTTTATAAAACTATTGTTCTCAAAGAGCCCATTCCGACAGTCTATGCAGCAAGAACCCAAAGCTGAAATGAGCTGCCAGTCCCCTATTCTCAATATGGAGAGAAAAACAAGAGAAGTCATCAGATACAATTACAAAAGAATGGTACCCAGGCCCATTTAACTTGAAAAAGGGAAATGACAATGTGCATTGTATATATGTAACTCTGCTCCAACAAGTCTAGAGAGAGAAGGCAGCTGCTGTGTTTGTCCCCATCTCTTCCATTTGGGATTAAGTAGTTCAGATGAGATCTTCTTTTGACCAACCTCTGTTGGTGAGAGTCTGCAAACTTTCGGGTGAAACCAAGCCCTTCCTCAGGCATGTAACCAGTCAGAACTATATAGACTGCACAAATGTAGGATAAGTATTTATGAGGCAGCAGTGGCTTGGGGAGAATAGACTGGAAAAATAACTTGCTAGGAAGCTGAAGGTGGGGAAAATATATATGTCAGCTGAACTATTTGGTTTCCATCACCTCAAATGTTGTCATGAGCTGAGCCAGGGAGAACAGCACTTCCAAATGACAAAATAACGTGAAGGCTAGGAGTAAACACCAAACAATGCCTACGGTACAATTTTTTCTTGCACTTACACCAGAAAAGCAAACCTAAACCATCTTTCCTTAGAACTAAAAGTGGGGTGAGTAAGGATTTGCAGAATCAGGCCTTTGACCAACAGATTTTGAGTATCTTGAAAGGCTTTCCCAATGCCAGGTGATCCTCAAGCCTCTGCTATGAGATTGGTGAAAAGAAAATGCTAGTAATAGTCAAAGCCAATGATGGCCATTTGTCAGAATGGCAGCCCCAGTGAGAGACAGTATTCACACAGATGGAGACCCAGGGTTCAATCCTGATTCCATTTGAATGGGAATTTAGCCATTGATTTAAATGGAATCAGAATTACACCCACATCGCTAAATCACTGGACTATGCTGCCTACCTAACTATCAGATAGTTTCTACCAGGGGCCTTATCAACCATTAACACTGTCTAGGGGTAAAACAGACATGATAGTGGCCCGTCAAGGCCCGTGACCTGCTGGCATGTCGACTTATGTGTTGCCAGATGTTAGTCCGGGACTGTCTGAGGATACAGCCTGAGCTAAGGACTGCCCATGCAGGCTAACACATGCTCCTACACTGGGGGCGTGGGTGGAGTAGGCCACCCACACATTTAACTTCCTCCCTTCCCAGGGCGTGTCGGTGGCGGAACAGCTCTCTGGCTACGGACACGTTTATTTGGTGCCCCTCCCCAATCCTGGCTGTGTTGGCTATGATTTCCTGCCCCTAGCTGGGGAGCTGCCATGCCACCCACATGTCTGTTTTTACTAGGACTGAAATTCTATCTGGAATTTTTCTCGGTTCTCTCCGAGAATCCCAGTTCTTGACTCATTTTAAGCAAGAAACAATTGAGAAAAATGCTAATTCTCAACATTTCTTGGCCAAGAAATTTTTCTCAAAATACCGTTTACCATGATTTACCATATACTGATGTAACCCAGGACTTTGGAACAGTCCATTGAAAGTGAAGACTCTCTGGGCGTGTTCCCTTTGGGTGTTTGTGGAAATCCATTGTAATGGAAAGCAGTCTGCTTGATGAGTGTGCCCTCCCTGAGCATATGCCATTTGCATGCATGCCCGATTTGCATGTACTTCCAGGTGCATGATGGGAGGCCACAAAGGACAATTTGTGGGGGGCTTGGACAATAGGGAATTAGTTCCACAACCCACCACCACCAGAGAAACAATGATCATGAACCCCAATAATCTGGAAAAAGCCTTGGGGCTGGGTTGGGTTTGGGTCACCATAGCCTGCTGAGCTGTTGGAAATAGTGCCCCTCAAGGTGCTGGGCCAATGCAAGCAAGTAACTGGAGATGATATGTGTACTTGGATAGTGTTGATTCATAAAAATAGGGAGAAGTTAAAAAATATATAAACAAATTATAAACAATCCCCCCAATTCTCTACCCCCCACCCCCAATCGTCATAGTGTACATGACGTACACTCAAGCACATACACTCTGTACCCTGCCAATCTTCAAATTCCTCCATAAATCCTACTTCTGTCAGACTTTTCCTGGCTTTCACCCCTGTGGATATCTTAGTTATGAACAAGGAGGAGGATCTTAGAGGATAAGACAGTATAAGAAGCACAAATAAGCAAAGTGAACCTGCAACTTCAACTTCTTGAATGTCTCCCTGTCTCCCCCTATGTGCCCCTTCCCCTCATCCATCCTACATTGTAAGCCCCTTGGGGCAGGGATCTCTCTCTGCTCATGACTATTCAGAATCGGGTACCACTAACGGACTAAATTGTCTACGAGTTAAATTCACCCAGCCTCTAGAACACAACCTCTGACTCACACAACTGGGAGTGAACAACAGGAGATGGATTGCATTGCTTTACTAGGTGCTTGTGCAACATGCAGCATGCTTAGGAAGGAGTATATGATTGAGGTCTCTCATTTGTCAGGACCCGGCTCTCAAACTGGCACTTTTGGGACCCTGGCAACAGTGGCCAGCAACATTTTGCCACTTGTAAGTCCAAGCTCAGGCCCTTGTCCCAGTCTTGCCAACCCTGCTCCTCTGCCCAGACAGCCTGTTGGGGTCTCCACCCACCAGGCCCAGATTGGTCATTGCTGGGCTTAGTCAGTTTAAGATGCACATGTCAGGAAGCGGAGTGTGTCTGGCCCCCTGCCATCTGCCTCTGTGTTCCTGTTTCGGACTGCCTTCCTGGGTTTGACTGTTTGGACTACTACTACTAATTGTTTCTATAGCACTGCTAGGTGTATGCAGCGCTAGACTCTGACTATGCATTGACCAATTCTTGACCCATTCTCATACAAAGCTCATGCCACCAAAAACCTGCATCTGGATTGCTACTTGGATTTGCGGCTGCTGGTTTGTTCTGATCTTGCTGAGTCCTAATCCTGCTGTCACTCTGCCCTGCCCATAGTAGGTGTCTCATAGCATTACTATTACTGTACAAATGAATGCTACCACTAATATGCTCTGGTTTTGTACATTTCCCTTCCCGTGTTGGCCAATGCCAGACACAGACTAGATGGACCATTCCTCTGGCCCTGTAAGTCAGTGCTTATGTTTCATATTCTTAAGTTATTACTACCTAGAGCTGGTCAAGTTGATGAAGGAGAGGACTAAGAAACATGTAAGTGTCAGATACAGTGATGTACGGGGATATTTTTTCTTCACTTAGAGCTGTAGAAAACTTGCTTTTCATTTCAGCAAAAGGCCTATCTGAGCTTAAGGGGAAATGTTTGTGGGAAAATGGTCATTGTGCAATCAGGAACTTCCCCTAAAAATAGCTACCAGAAGAGTAATGGAGGCCCAAAGAGCAGCTGACAATGTACATGATGAAACGAAAGGGGTAAATATTAGAGGCCTTTAGAATGATTGAAAAAGACAAAGGCATGAGGCTGTCAAGACAAACTGTTACGAAAGGTCACCTAGTTATAAAAGTAGACCAGCTTTGTGGCCCAACATTCCTCCCTCATGCTGCAGCAACCGCCTCTGACAGAAGTAATATAGTGTAAGAAAGAAAAAATGCAATTAGGGGGGAAAAAGCCTGAGTATATGAGCTCACAGTAAAGGCTGTTTGTACAGTTCACATTTTGCTTCCATAGACACTGGGTAACTGGAGATACCCAAAAATGTACAGCTTTCTCCCTTGTGTAAAGGGAAAAGTACTGTCCTGTCATCTACAACACTGTCAATTCAATTACTTTTCCCAAGTGGGTCTGATTTTAAAAAAATGATAAAAGAGACAGGACTTCTTGAGCCAAGCTTGTAATTTGCATAAATTAACGTCACATATGCAAATGTATGGCTTTGAAAAGAACTGGTGGGACAGGACAGAATGGATTGGGGGGTGGGAAGGTTGGGGAACGTACATGGGGAGCTGTGTGGGTGGCTTGGACACAACAGGAAGTTTAAATGGGTTTGGTATTTTTTTGTATTTCTTTGTGATGATTTTTTTTCTGTTGTAGCCCCAGGATATCAATTCAAAATATAATAGTAATTAATAATAGGCAATGCCCCCTCCCATGCCACAACACAGAGCAACGCCCACCACCCTCCCGTTCACACACACCCAAGCACTTTTATTCATACACTCACCAAGCACATGCTCAGTTTGCCCCAACACCCCCAGAAGAAGACAAGCACACATGTTTGGAATTAAAAGGATGCACTTTTATTGACTGTTGTTAATGTTGGGGAGGGGGCATCCTCCTTCCTGGGTCCAGCCTAGACTAAATTTTAACTATTTTATCTAACAACTAACTGAAACATCTAACTTTGGTGGTCCGATGTCCCTCAGTACCAAGTAACTTTTAACTACTGCTAGGTCACTCTCACTCCAGCCACCCGGCTGGTCGGGGAGGTATGGGACCCCTCGTGACCGAAGTAGGAGGGAGGCGGCCACCACCACGGAGACCACCCTTGTCCTCCAGGGTATGGCTCGCCCCTCCCTCTCGGGCCTGGGTTGGAAGCTGGCCGCCCCTGCTCTAGCTTCGCCCATAGCCCCATCTCGTAAGGAGATGACTTAATGAACCGCTAAATCTACTGAAACCTGTGGATGATTAAATCACCTGGACCCCTGCCACCACAAACAGCCAGTGTATGCTTGGCTAGTTTTAGCCCCACACCTCGACCTCAAAGAAGCTGCAGCAGCTTTTCTTTTATGGCCGTCAGGTACATCTGGATACCCTCATTGGAGAGGTGCACTCCGTCTGCCCTGTGCAATTCGGGCAGTGAAAAGCGAAATCCTTTGTGGACAATGATGTCCCCGCCATGAGCGAGGACCAACTTTTCCACTTCCTTATTGATATTCCTGCGTGCCCTATCTACTCTGCTCGGGTAGATTGCATTGGCCCACCTGATGCTCTCGATCATGTGTGACCATATCAATTTGGTGTTTGGCAGTACCCGCTGGCCTCTACCCAGTCCCTCTTAATACTGACCACCAGTTCCAGCCCCGTTGATTTGGGAAGATTGTTCTCAACTAAGTGCACTATCATAATATCAGGGTGTCGCCCCTTGGAGGCCCCATGGATCAGTGGCATCAGCTGTTCCCACATCATGCCGCTTCTGGCCTTCCAGATAACTGAGGCCCTGTCGCTGAGGCCCAGCTGGGAGTCCCAGTGGGTGCAGCCTGCGGCTTTGCCTGCCCAGTACACAATGCTGTGGCCAACTATCCAGATCAGCTTGCGCTTGACTTCTGCTCCTGGTCCTGTAAATAAAAACAGATCGTGGTTAATACTGGTGGGCCTAGCGTGCTAAGCTACACACATATGATCAGAAAACCCCTCATCTCCATCTCCCTATCTCCCGGATTTTGTCGTCCAACAGCCCAATTGCAGACGCGTAGCTCACGGCACCTATGCGGAAGGAGTGGGAACCGAAATGGTGGGGTGGCTGGTGTATTTTGCACAGTGCTCGGTAAAGAATGGCTGAAAATTGGTGGCGGGTACACCGTCTTTGTGTATAAGAAAAGAGCAAGGAAAGTTGGGACGCATGGTCATGTATTGACGTGTTGCTTCTACTGGGCACAGCTCGGGGGAACTTGAGCGGTGGAGCATTATAGTGTGGCTCCTAGATCTCTGATAGTTTTTTGAGCTGTGAAGGAGGATATGGAGGGACTGGCCCCGAACTGCGATGTCACTCCCTCTGACTGTCGGGTTCCATTTGGAAGCTGCCGTCAGTTCGTCGACTTGGAATGCTCTGAAGAAGGCCAACTTGAAAGCCACGCCAAAAAGGTTGGCTTCAAAAACATTGAAACAAATATGGGGCAGGGAGGATGTTAACGCTAAGAGTATCTTTAGGGTGATGGGCAACCTGCTGTCCACCCTGGGGCCTCGCTGGTGTGCCCAGGCTTCAATCAATTTGCTGGAAAAGAAACGTTGGTTTGGGGGGGTGTGGCCTGCTGGCTTGCTGATGAAAGAGACTGCTGCTAGTTTGCCAGCTATAGTGGCTGGTGCGAGGCCACTCATGCACAGTGACATGGCGAACTGCAGCACTTGTGACTCCGGTATGGGGAAACCCAGGTCCCAACCTTTGGACGCTCTGAATTGTTGAAACTAGGAGAATGCCCGGAGGTATGCCTCCCTGATGCTGGGCGCTAATGAACCCTGCACCGCCTCGTACAGCTCTACTGTCCAATGCTCCACATTTGGGGTGGCATGACCTTGGGCTTGTTGCTGGCTTCTGGTGCCAATTGTTGGAAGAGGTCCATCTGGCGGTGGGAGAGTGCATCGGCTATGCTGTTGTTTACTCCCAGGATATGCTTGGATGTAAACAAAATGTTGTTATTTAGGCACCGCAGCACAAAAGCCCTGACCAGCTCCATTACCCTAGTCAACTTGGAAGACAGGTTGTTGAGGACACGAACCACAGCTAGGTTGTCGCACCAGGACAGTTCTGTTGGCGAATTTCCTGGGCCACAAATGAACCGTGATCACGATAGGGAAGAGCTCGAGGAAGGTGAGATCCCTGGTTGATCCTGACTCCACCCACGTGGAGGGCCATGGGACAGTGCACTACCTTCCACGAAAGTACAGTCCAAAGCCCAGGGACCCAGCCGCATTGGACTGGACCTGCAGGTCAGCCTCCAAAAGCAATTTTTGCCTCCAGAGGCTCACCCCATTGAAGGCGGACAAGAAACGGCTCCAAATCAAAAGATCTTTTCTCATGTCCCCCGTTACCCGTATATGGTAGTGGAGGGGGGGAGGGGCAGGTTGCCTGGGACCTTAGGGTAGAGACGGGATAGGAACGCCTGACCCAGAGCCACCATTTGGCAGGCAAAGTTCAGGCTACCCACTAGGCCCTGAAGTTTGCACACCGTGACTTTGGCACAGGTGAGGCATTGCCAGATCGCCCGAGTAGGGGGACTAGTTTGTCCTGGGGAAGGCGTGACTCCTCTTTGACCATATCTAGTTCTATCCCCAAGAAGGTCAGCATGGTGACCTGGCCTACTGTCTTTTCTGGGGCAAGGGGGACTCCAAGCGCATGAGCTATTGTGTGGAAAGTGTGGAGTAGCCTGTCGCACTCCCCCGTGCCCGCCCTGCCCCAAACCAGGAAATCATCAATATAATGGATGACGTACCGTGATTGCACTCAGTGGCAGACCAACCAGTCACGTTCAAAGGCCGAACAGGATATGGAATACCCCATCGGCATGGCTTTGTCAAAGTAAAAGCTTCCTTGGAACTGGAAACCTAGTAGCTCGAAATCGTCTGGGTGGACCGCCAAGAAGCGGAAGGCAGGCTTAACATCGCACTTTGCTAGGAGTGCTCCTGGGCTGCAGTCCTTAGCCAGTTGGACAGCCACATCGAACGATGCGTAGCAGACGGAACAGAGTTCTTCAGGGATGGTGTCATTGACCGACTCCTCCCTGTGGTAGGAGAGATGGTGAATGATCCGGTACTCCCCTGGGGTCTTTTTCGGTACTATTCCCAGCGGCGAGACATGCAGCGAGTCCATGGGTAGAGATTCAAAAGGGCCAGCTACTCTGCCCTCTGCTATTTCCTTTTGGAGCTTGGCGTGCACCAAGTCCTCCTTACCCCTAATGGATTTAAGGTTCTGAACCCATTTTTGAGGCTTTATCTGGCCTGCGGGGATCCTGAAGCATGGTCTAAAGCCTTCCACCATGTACTGCACCTCCCCCCGCATAGGAAAGCTGTGTAAGGCTCTATCTAAGGCCCTATGTTGTACTGGGGTTAGGGCCCTTGCTCCCACCCGGGGCCTGGCCCCCTTGGGGGTATCTGGTTGGTGGCTTGTGCCTGGGTTGGGACCTGAACTTGCTGCAGTAGTAGGCTGCGTGATTGTCAGCACAGTGGGAAAAGGAGTGCCAAAAATGGCAGGGGGAGCGGGAGCAGTTCCCCGCCCCATTATATTCCCAACATGTCATCCCCTTAGAGGGGGGTGGCACCCATCTTACCGAAAGGGGTCACACCTTTCACAGGCACCACCCTGCCTCTGACTAGGGCATGGCTGCTGTCGGTGTGCAGAATGTTAGTCACGTTGCTCATGCACTCGAGCCATAGGCCCTGGGCATACCTGTCCCAACACAGCCCCGGGGTTATGGAGGCCCATTTACAGAAAGCCCCATCATAATACAGCCAGGCCCCAGGGTTGCCCATGTTGAAGGCCCTCTGAACTATATCCTAATATTTGAACAGTTCGGTGGCTCGCTCAAGGGCCATCTGTAACATGACGCCCATAAGTACTGAGAAGGCCTCTGACCAGTTGGACCAATTACAGTCCACCTTGGGCCTCTTAAACTTCTCCTTGTCCCTGCCTCCATCCTTGGAGTTGGGGTCCAGGATGGGGTCACTGAAGAGGAGGGAGAACACATCAACATATTCTCCCTTCCATATCTTGCCCCTGGTGGCCTGCATCAGGTGGGCCCCAATTGGGCGTTCACTTCTGCATATCCACCAGCTAACGGGGGGATCTCCTGCACCCTCGAGAAGACTGGTTGGCCCAGAGTGGCATGGTGCCCTGGTTGTGCCCACACTTGGGCTACCTGCCTCCCATACCCACCCAAGTGGTCGCGCCCTGAGGCAGCTGTCTGTGAGTGCCCCAGTGGGGTACTGTACCCCAGTGGGGTACTGTGTGGGGTACTTGTGGGCCAGGGGGGTGACTGTTCGGGCCATGGCACCCATGTTCCAACCCAGTCCAGCCTCTGTTGTGAGGGTGGGCCGCTTTGACCATGGCCAGCGCAGCACCCGCCGCTGTCAGGCTCCCATTCCTGTGAGTGAGTGTCATAGCAGTGCCTACCTGGGCTCGGTCGTGGGAACGCGCGTTGGCGCTGGGGACTGGGCAGGCGCGATGTTGATGGCTCAGGTTTCACGTTATGCGCTGGTACCTCCCTTGGGTGCGCATGCCTGTCTGCCATTGCTTGCACGGTCGCCTCGAGTGACTCCATCCTACCGGCTAAGTCTTGCAGCTGCTCGAATATTGCCCATGATGGATCGGTCCGCGGGCGTCGTCTGGGCAGTATTTCTTCACTTTGACTGTCAGGGACAAATGATGCCACCCTCCATGCTGTGGCGGGGAGGGAGTACCTGTCGGGGTTGCCCGCCTGGGGGGTTTAGGGTCCCTTCATCATCTGGGTGCTGGGGGGGGGGGTTGCACCTGCCTTGGCAATGGAGGCAGTGACAGTCCATCCCTGTCTCGATTGTCTGTTCGCCTGCCTGGGAGTTGGGAGGGGCTCCTCCTGCTGTTGGGGGGAATCACCCTCCGCCTTCTGCAGGGGGATCCAGAGACCCTCCCCTGTTAGTGGTTGGGTTCCCTCCCAGAGAGGGAGCGGTGGTGTGACCTCCCTGCTCCCCCTGGGGTGGTTATCAGGTGATGTGACCTCCCTACTTTCCCTGGAACAGGTGGCAGACTAGTCAGCAAGGGGGCGTTCCTGAGAAGGCTGGCATCCTGCTAAGCCCTTCAGGACCCCCCATCCTATGTTGCAGGGAGGCCAGGATTGCCTCAGCTTGCTGCTGTCTCCCAGCCCTGCCTCCAACCGTGGGGTGCTTGGACTGGCCCTTTGCTGTTCCCTTGCCTCTCCTCCCCATAGCGTGGTGGGGCTACTGCCCAGATATCAGGCTGCTCTTGTAGGGGAGGGGGGGAGGGACGACCTATCTGCTGCCTCCCCCGTTCACTGCAGTGGCTCTCCACTGTGCTGCGCCAAGGAGGAGCTGACGCTCTCCTATGCCTTGCTCCCCCGCTGAATTTGTGTGGAGGGGGGGCGCTCCTGCCACAGCGCCGCTACCACAGTCAAGGAGGTTGGAGCTGTGGCTCCTGCTTCCTCCTGCTTCAAGATCTTTGGCTTTTGCGCCGCCAACGCTGCAGCGCCGCCCTCAGACTCAACACCTGCCTCCTTCCAGATTCAACCCCTGCCTCCCATACACCCCCCACCCCCCTGAGGTAAGGAGGAGGGGGCGGACAGGGAATGGCGATACTCTCACACACATGCACACTCACTGGGTGTTTTCAGACAAGTGCATTACCCACCCAGTACGTATTGATTAACCACTGATTTCCAGTGGGGTTTTCACACAAGCACAGTGGGTACTGGGGTGGGGGGCAGGTGCTTCTCTGAAAACACACACTCATGGAGGCAGGGCTTTGTTCTTTTTCTGACCATATGGAGCATCACAGAAAAGAGCAACCTCCTTTAGTGAAATTCATACACCACCATTGTGACTTTGCTGGGGTGTGAGAAACAGGTGGGGCTCCCATCTGGCCAATCAAAGTTGAACTGAGCCCTGCTCACCCTCCTCCCTCTTTCCCCCTGGCCTCACCATTCAGCCTGGAAGGAACGGGGAATGAGAGATTTGGTGGAGCTAGCTCAAATTCAGTTCCAGCACCTTGGGCTGAGCTATGTATTTGCAGCAGGGAGCTGGCAGGGGTGTCACAAAACCTGGTCCACAGGCTAAGAGGGGCCAGTTTTTTCTCCCAATCTGCCTATTGAGGACCACAGGTCTGCAATTTTTTTAAAAAACGAATACAGAGTCTAAAATATAAATGGATTTATAGTCACACCCAAATAGCACATTGGCAACTATTGCTATAAGGAACAGTCCTGCACTAGAAGATACTATGGTTCCCATTCTTGAAGCACCGTGCTGGCATAAGCCCCGTTAGATAACCAAAACACAAGAGCAGAACAATTTTCCACCATTAAAGTCAATGAGTGTTTGTAATTGGTTTCTATGGGTAGCAGACTGAGCTCATTGACTTTTTTTTTTGAGCTCTCATTTCTTTGATTAGATACAACTGCGAATTGGCTTCCATATCCTCTTCTTGGGTGGGCAAAGAGCAAGAAACTATTATGAGCGTTTGAAAACTCATCTTTAAGTAAACATGCTTTTCAGTTTTACCTGCTTGTGTTCTGTGTATTCCTCCTCTAGAATCCTTCTCCTTTACTGCATTGTACTCCCGGTAGTCCGGCATAGCCAAGGCAATGCCATAAGAAAGTGTGCGGTGGACTCATTTTCTTCTTGTGCCCCACAATTCTCCCATAGAGACACAGAGAAGTTCCACCCCCATCTTCTGGGCATCTAGATAGACAGTGCACGGCAGAAAGCTTGGTCCGGGCATTGGGCAGAGGCTCAAATTCTGCACCCATTGAAATCAGTGGGAAAATTCCCCAACGATCTCAGTGGCTGCTTTTAGATGGGACACACCCACACGAGTCCACCCATCCCCCATGGACCCGGGCACCTGTCTGAAGGTGGAGTGGCTGGAGGAGCACTCCCCACTCATGTCCCCGCGTGGAGTAACCTGGGTTGGGTTTTTTGGTTGCTGTATGCAAGGTTATGGGTGGATGGTGCAGGTGCATGCCCAGCGCACGCACACCCATCCCCCGCTGTGTGAATGCCCCCCCCCCCCCACCAGAAGTGCACTGATGTGCCACCCAGTGCGAACGGACCCGGGTTGGAGGTCGGTCCCTTTAGCAATGGCCACTGAGATTAAAACTATATTCTAGTGCAGGGGTGGAAAATAATTTCCCTCCCAGGGCCACTTTGAAGTTTAGTACAAGCTCTGAGGGCCACTTTGAAGTTGGGTCTGGGGATAATTAAGGGCTGTGCTCAGGAAGAAGATGGTTGCATCCTCTCCTCTCCGCTCCTTTCCCCTGAGCTCAGTCTTTCAGTGCTTGGGGGTAGGAACTGGATCCAGATCTAGGAGCTGGGAAAGGGCCACAGAAAAACTAGCTGCAGGACACATTTGGCCCCCAAGCCTGAGGCTCCCCAACCCTTGTCCTAGAGTCGTCATTGAACAACTAGGCCCCTACCGCTGCAAACATTTATTTACATGGGTAATCTTTTGCATGTGAGAAGCATCACACAAATAGTTTCTCTCATGTGTGTAATGCTACAATCTCCTTGTCTGGTTGGGGCCGAATATTTTCTCTCTTCCAGGGGCCTCTCCACATGTGGTTTGGCTAACAGAAGTGTGTTTCTTGTCAAAGACGTCTTTTTATCTTCTGCTGCTCAGCAGCCTTTCCTCTCTGACAATGTACTTTGTCCCTCCATTGCACACATGTGCTGTGCTGTTAAATTCTCTGCGCATGTAGCCTAGCACATGCTCCCAGCGGTGGAAGAGAAGCATCTTAATAACTTTTCTCAACACCTGGTTTATAGTGTTTGCCAGACTGCAATGCAATTTGGTATAATTATAGTAATCCCTTAGTTTTCTTAATACTAAATTACTGTGCTCACTACTGGCTTTCTAATCCAACTACTGAGCAAAAAATAAGAAGGGACACCTAAGTGGTTCTGTAACAGGAAAGTCGGAGATGAATCCATTGGCCCTGCAGACAGATGCTTGTAAGTAATCAGAACCTGGCAATTTAGCTTGACTCAGGCAAAACGTTACGTCTTCTGTGCTTGCAGGGCTGCATTTCAGCCAGTGCAGCCCTGCAAGCTGTATTTCTCATAACTATCCTCTAAAATTTGCATATCTGGCCACCCTATCTGTGCTTGTGGGAAGCAGTGGCAAAGTTAGGCTGTTTGGGGGCCAGACTCATGTCCCAATTATGGGCCTTCCTAAGGACAAAAGGGCGGGGGGGTCTCCTTAAGTGGCAGCCCTCCCAATGGGCTCCCAGCCTCCCGGCCAGCCTTGGTGGCCTCCCCCTGCAAAGGTGGTGATACTTCCTGGGAGCCCCCTGGATCAGCAGTGACCCCATCAGGAATGACATTTTCTGGGACCGGGACAGCAATCCATCCCTATGCACTCTGAAAACTTGCTTCTTGGTGACACCCTTTGCAAGTAGCTTGAATGCTGCTACAAAATGTTCAGAGTAAGTGAGGGGAGAGTGTCGACCCTGCTCCCTCCTCCGCCCACTCAGAAAGCTTCTTAGCAGTGCACAGCCCCCCAGTCCAGGGACCAGGCTTGACAGAGCCCTCTTGCTCTATTACGCTCCTGTTGTGAAGTTCCCCAACGAAAGAAAAGCCGATTTGCTGTTTCCCAAAAAATGACTAAAAAGAAGTTTATTTCCACAAAATTCAGGGAGTCTTCTGAAGTTTTTCCTGAGAAACTTTCAAAGTTAAAACCAGAGAAAGCTTAAACATAAAACCACTCCTTACCCTAATAAATGGCTGCTTTCTTCAGCATTAACTGTAAGGCACTTAAGGAGCAAAAGGAATACTCCTGTCTGTGGATTACTTTATCCCTTTTAATATCTTTATTAAATCCTTTTTATGTTGTTGCAGCAAGTTTCCTTTGGAAACAAGACACGGTACCAGTCCTAACCCCTTCCTTCCTGTATATGTGCCAGCATGAATTTCAGTTAGAGTTTTTGGGACACGTTAGTTGCAGTGCAGCAAAGGTTGTAAAAATGTTGCTTGAAAATACTTTAGGGAATTTTAAAACACATTCACTTGACCGTTTAGTTGTGTCATCCCCCTTAAAGGGGAAGGGGAAAACAAGTTCTGTTCTGGGTATATAGCTGGGCTATAGGAGTCTGCTGCAATAGCCCAGCTGCATAGCCATCGTGGCTTTCTAGGAAAGCTGAAACAAATATTCTGTGAATAACAAATTTGACAATTTTGGCAGAAAATATAAAGCAAATGCATTTCTATATTTTTTCCCCCTTTTCTTTTTGACTATACGTTCTATGAGATTAATCTATTTTTAAACACGAGAGAGTAAGACCAAAAGGTTAGAGGAAAGACCTTAGGTCAGGGGCCAGGAACCTCAGGCCCAGGAACCAAATAGGCCCACAGATAGTTTTTATGTGGTCCCTTTCCATTGCCTGGTCTCTGGATCCAGTTCCAAACCCTCAATGATGAAAAGACTAAGCTCAAGGTAAGGGAGCAGAAATGAGGGCATTCCCACAAGGACAAGGGGAGAGATCCATGGCACAGATCCATGACCTGGGTCATCCTCTTACTAAGCAGCCCTCACCCCTACCGCTATGCAGCCCTCAGAGCTAGTACTGATTTTCAAAATGGCTCCTGGAAGCAAAAATGTTCCCCACCCCCCACCTTAATCCCTTCCAATAAAGCACTCAAGTACTGTGATGGTCTCAGTCTCATCACAAACTGATTTCCTTTAAAGCAAAGGTTTTATGGGAAATAAGATTTGTTTGTGTGGTCATCACCATAACTTGACTCGAGTGTTCCGCTGGTGGGACTGCCTCTGGAAAATGCTCAAACTAGGGCTGAGGCAAGCCTCCAGTGGAAGGGAGTGCTACAGCTGCACAGCAGTCTCCAAAAGGTTTGTCACCCCCACGGCCCTCCTTGGCACGGGGAGTGGCTCAAGGGCGGCGGCTATTGTCCCTCCCCCTGCCATGGCAGGAAAGAAGACGCGTAGGGGCGGGGGCGCACGGCACGACAGGAACGCGGCCTGAAGCGAACTCTCGTGAGGGGCGGGAGCTCGTGGCTGCCATCTTGCCCCAGGCGCGGATCCTGCCATTTCGCGCCTGGGCAGCATTGAACGAGCACCCTCCCACCCTCCCTTTTTGCACTGTGGGTAGCACTGGTCGCCGAACTTGGGTTCAAGGCTGGGAAGGAATTTTGGCTACCAGAACGATTGGCTCAGGTCCTGGTCGGTTTTTTCGCCTTCCTCACAGTGTTGATTCAGTTTTGGCTACAGGTGGGAAGGGGATACATGAGATTGATAACTGTCACACCACAGGGGTCCTGTGAGTTAGTTAAGTCAGATGGTAGGGATAGTCTGCTGCCAGGTCATCTCCTTACGAGATGGGGTCCACGTGAATGCCAGAGCTTGCCCGGCCAGCGTCACGTAGGACCCAGGAAGGGGGGCCGGGTCGCGAGCCCTAGGACAGGGGTGGTCCAGGCTCCTCACTGTCTGTGCTCACTTCCTTCCTTGGGTCACAGTAGGCAGCGGCCTCCTGATCTGGCTGTGGGCGGCTGGGCAGGCGTGACATTGCAGCAGCTATAGTTAGCACTGTTACGGTACTGAGGAATATCAGACCGCCTTGAGTTTACTATAGTTAAGTTAGTTAATAGTTAAGGTTGACAGGACCCGGAGGGGCATAGCCCCCTCCTCCCCCGACTGGGCTAATAAAGTTTGGTGTGGCCTATTTACCCCACAATGATGGTGTCTGTGTCTTCTTTTCGGGGTGCGGGACAAACACCTCTCTGCATGCCCAGGATGAATGGACCTGGGCCAGTGATGGAACTTGCAAGAGGGTGCTTTTGGTTGATTTTAGAGGCCTCGGAGGGACATAAGGAGAAGATGGCCCTTTAGATATGTAGGGCCCAGGTCATTTAGGGCTGTCTTTAGGGAAAGCATTCTGATCTGGGCTTTTAGTCTTTTCTCCTCCAGAGGGTTTGTATTTTAGCTCACCAGCAGAGATTTGCATATGTAAACCTTTTCCATGAGGCTATGCAGGAAGCAGTTTGTTTGTGATTAGGTCACAACAGTACTGTATTGGCAGGGCTTAAGGCCTCTGTCTCTCTAGAGGTCTTTCAATCTGGTGTTTTAAATTAGATTAATTATAACCGGGGTGTGTGTGTGTGTCTGTGTATGCTAAATTAGAAGCAGGAACAAATAGGCAAATTTCATTTTGGTAGCAGAAATGAATTCAAATATTTGTTCACTGAAACCAATATGTGAACTTGTAAAACAAAAGAGGGGGGAAATATATGTGTGTGTTTCATTCCTGCTTCCTAGCTGAAGTTGCAAAGACTCATGAGATTACATCTTGAGATTCCCGGTTTGATCCCTGTAGTGGCAGACTGAAGACAGGCATCATAATTGCCTATCAGAGCCTTTTTCCATGAGAATACTAATGAATGAATTTGAATAGCAAGAAGGGTCACAAAGAGCTAAATCTGAGCTAGACTCTTCCAAGTATTCAATTCAAAAGATTTTATAACAACTGCAAAAGTAAGCAACACAAATTACACCAGCGTACCTAAAAGAATACGACATCGGCCTTGGATCTGGGATCCAAATCCCATCTTTTTACCCCATTACTACCTCAGTCTTTGTTCCCCATCACTAATATGGAACTAATAATGACCTACCTCACAGGGTAACAACAGACATGATGGTAGGCTGCTTTGGCCTGCTCTGGCTCAGAGTGCAGGCCCTGCCAGATGTTGGCCCGAGATTGCCCTGGGCCGTGTCGGTGGCTAGCCAGGGCTGTGCTCCCAGAGACCACCAGGGTCACAAGCTGCTTTTAAACGAGGGCGCACTGAAGCGCCTCCCAAACGCCGCATTAAAGGAAAGCCGCCGGAAGTGACGTTCTCCCCGTTGCCGGCGGCGGCGGCGGCTGGAGACACAGGGCTTTGCAGCGGCGCGTTCTTAAGCCAGATAATTGAACTCTTAAGAACGCGCCGCTGCAAAGCCCCGTGTCTCCAGCCGCCGCCGCCGCCGGCAACGGGGAGAACGTCACTTCCGGCGGCTTTCCTTTAATGCGGCGTTTGGGAGGCGCTTCAGCGCGCCCTCGTTTAAAAGCAGTGACAGTCTGGGCTAATGTCTGCCCTGTTCAGGGCAAAGCAGCCCAGAATATTTTTGTACCGCCTGTCATGGTGAGGCGCTCGGCAGAGCACACGGGCAGGCACCTGCACATTCATGTGGCTCCCTGCCCAACCCAGCCGCCAGCATGTTTGTCATGCCACCTGATCCGGTCTGGGCCGTGTTGGTGGCAGCATCCTGACCCAGCTCATGATGTCACCATGCCGCCATCATGTGTGGTTTTACCCAGAATTGTTTGAGGGTTACCTAGATAAAAGACTTTACTGTCCTTTCATTCAGGGTTTCTTTCTTCCCTCTATCAAAGCTACACACATGCACCTGTGACTTCTCAGCTTTGCAAACTGTAAGCTCCTTGGGGCAGGTACCCGTCTCTAATCAATCAATGTACAGTGCCAGGCACATTGCTTGCATAATAATAAATAAACAAACAACAAAGTCTGTAAAACACTTTAGGGAAAATTTTACCGGGAGCAAAGCAGATCCCTGCTTATACACAAAGAGATTAAGGGGCAGGTGGATCTTTGTATTTATTTATGTCATAACAATGTTCTGATTGTAGGACCAACCAGCCATCATTCTTAATGTAACCAAGCCAAGCGTGTGCACCTGGGACCTCGCATCCTAGTGAATGTTACACTCCTTGTCTCTCCCTCTGTTCCCCTTCCTTCGTCACCCCCTCCCCCCCATCTCTCAGATTGTAAGACCTAGGGCAGGGACCATGTCTATTCAATTACTTTGTAAAAGTGCCAGGTACATTGCTTGTGCTATATAAATGTTTTCTAATAATAATAATAATAGAAACAGAGAGGTGGAAGGGACTGTGAGGGTCAAGTATTTTAAAAATAAGCCCCCTTCTTGGTACGGAAATTAACATACCTAAAACATCCCAGAGACATATGCTCATCCAGCCTCTTCTTAGAAACCTCCGACTAAAATTTTGAACACTGAAAGCACTATAGAAATGAATAATAATTGTGAATTCCAAACTCAAATCGGCCCTTTATATATGGCAATCAGAGAGAGAGATGGCCTCATTTTCATCTGACCAAGGCCCGGCAGTCTCGGTGCTTTCCTGGTGTCTGGCAGCTGTGGAGGACTGGATGAGGGCGAGTCGATTGAGGTGATAGTGATGCTGGTTGAGGGGGGGGCAGTGATCTGTGGGAGAGAGAGACGCCCATCATAGATGGAGTTTGCCCTCCTCTGGTTTCTCAAGTCCAGAGGCTGGGAGTGCTCCTAGATCCACAGCTGCGCTTGGATATGGGTTACATCTGGTTAGAAGGCAGTCTGGCGCTATGTTTCTGACCTTGCCACCATCATCCATTCTTTCATTACCTCAAGACTAGGCTACTGTAATGCAGTCTACATGGGGGCTGCCCATGGTGATGGTCTGGAGGCTGCAGCTAGTGCAGAATGTGGCGGCCCATCTCCTTATGGGGACAGCCCCGGCCAAAGGCTGGTGTGAGCATATAACCCCAGTCCTGTGTGCACTGCACTGGCTGCCAGTAGTTTCCTGGGCCCGATTCAAGATGTTGGTTTTAACCTTTAAAGCCCTACATGGTCTGGGTCCCACTTAACTGAGGGACTGCCTCATTCCCCGGGCCCTTAGCCGGCCTCTGCAGTCTGCCAGGAGCGCTCTCCTTGAGGTCCCACATTGTCAGCGGATGGCCACCATGAGGAGGGCGTTCTTGGTGGCTGTGCCGCTGCTGTGGAACTCCCTCCTCATAGAGACCCGCCTCTGCCCAGATTTGCTCACCTACTGGCAGCTATGTAAGACCTTTTTGTTCCGCCAGGTGTTTGGAGAAGGAGATGGGTAGGGTGGGCAGGGTTTGTGAAGGTGTGGGTTGAGAGGAAATGGGTTCTTTTATTTATATTTTACTATTATGTTATATTGAAGTTTTATTTGATAATGTGAGCCGCCCTGAGCTGCTTGAGGCAGGAGGGGCGGGATATTAAGAATTTTAAATAAAGAAAGAAAGAAAGAAATATAAACCATTAATCTCTCTGATTTACTGTATTGGAGTAAGGGAAAAAATTGTACTTGGTTGCTGACTAAGAATTCATCTGTTGTATTCTTTTCATTGGACAATTCGGCCTTTCTAGGCCAGAAGATGAGGGAAACAGTTAAATAATTTTAAATTATTTGTACTTTATATTTTAAATGTATGTATTATTTATAAATATTTTTGGTGAAAGTCATAAATAAAGGTCATGCCATGTCATGACAAACTCAAATTCAGTTACTGATCTCCTCTAAAGGAGAAACAGAGACCACTGATGGTTGGTCAAAGAAGTGCATGGTGGTTCTTTCTGAAATTCTTTAAGCTTTTTACTGGTTAACATGCATCATGTGCTGCAAGAAATGTTATTTGAGGGGATGATGAAACGCAACAACAACAGCTACTATAAAAAACAATGGCCCTTTTTACATGAGACGCACCCACGCATGAACACCCAGAAATCTGGGTGAGTCCCGTGTAAAAGATGGCGCAGGTGCACGCACGGTGAATGGGTGTGAGTGTGAGCTCCCATCGAACATGGTTCCCCATGCACCCCCCACTCATCAACACACATGGAGAAACTAGCAAAAATGGTGGTTGCTCCGTGCATGTTGATGAGTGGGGATCCGTGTGTGCACATCTAAACCCTCCCCCCACCCATCATGCACGCATCGGCACAAACATGGACCCCTCCACCCTGCGCGGCCTGTGTAAAAATGGCTAATGTAACAAAAAGCCAAGTTGCAGAATATTTTACAAGGTAATGAACAATCAATGGAACCAAGTTACAAAGAACTGGACTGCAGAAGTACCAGTTACCTAAATTAACAAAGAACCAAACTGATAAAGTATTGAATTGAAAAAACTACATAGAGGTCGTGATTTGGGATATTTCTGAAAGGCACATAAGTAGCTGAACTGAATTTACAGATACTAACTGATCCATTCATTTCATCACTAATTTTGATTCAGATGATGGGTGGCATTACAAAATGCACCTGATTTGCCTCCAGGAAAATCTATAAAGTGTCTTATGTCACACAAAATTGTTCTGGAAACCTTGGAGATGCTTTAGATCAGCCTCCTGATACAGAGGATAAAAAATCTGCCAATTGGAGTTTACCTGCAGCACAGATTTCTTTGTACATGAGCTGGTAAAAAACTTGTTTTACGTCTCAACAAATGGTTTAATACAATTGGGGATAATCACTTCCCAAGCAAATATGATCCAACCTCAGGTTTAGAAGGTGAAAGAGGATTACAAATAACTTAGTAGAGAAGCCCACAATTCTACAATCTAATCTTCATGAGTCTGCTAGACTGAGATATACACAAAATAATGTCAAGTTGTCAACCAGTGCTTGATATTTATACTTCCTAGTTGCATGTGGTGCATTTGTGCAAACAAATCAGCATGAGAAGCAGAATCCAAACACTCCAGAGCCTTGAAAACAAGGACTAGGATGCAGTTTCTAAATTATTATTTGCATGTAAACCAAAGGAAAACAACTTGCACTGGGTAGATAACATTAAGGTATGGTTCAGGCTACAGGAGAAGCATCTCTGAAAATCAGGGCTGGAAAAGGGCATTAAAAGCTTGCCCAGTCCATTCCTCTGCTCCAGGGCTGAAACAAAATACTGGCTCGGATTCCATTCTTGATTAATATGACCATTCCGATTGCTCCAGTGAATCGTAGACCAGAATACAATCTGGTCCACGTTTCACTGGAACGATCAGATTGATTGCTCCTCTGTACTGCACATGCACGGTGCAGGCGCTGCCCACGTCCACATGCACAGTGCAGGACAAACATGGCAGGGCCTTACAGAATTTTGCCTCGACTTAAATCCAGAGTGGAATTGCGTCCAGCATTCCGAAAACACAGAAAATCTCTGCAAAGATGAAAGGGCTGTTTCGTTCAGACCTACTCTGCTTTTTAGTCAAACCACTTATGCCCAAACCATCCTTGACAGATGTTTATTCTTTTGTATTTAAAGAAAAGAAAAAAACTCAAGTAATGGGAACTCTACAATTTTCCTTGTAATCTGTTGTAATACAGATTCCTTTAAATCCTTGTAATACAATGTTCTTTGAAAATGGATAGTGACACAAACCCCTACATTGTGTGTTGCGTGGACTTCCTGCATGACACTTCCTGTCCTCCATGATGATCCATTAATCCCTGCCACCTGATTCAATGGGTGGGCCACTGAAATGCAAGAAAACCACAGCTGTACAATTGCAGGGCTGGAATTAAAAATCAATGCAAATACTGAATTCAACAAATTGAATATATTCATATCTGTTTTAACCAAGTGAGTATGGGGCAGTTTGGCGGAGTCTGCTTAAGCTGAATTTCTCTGATCATGTAAAGAAGTTCAACCTATCAAAAATTCTACCTAAGCAGACCTTAAGGAAACGGACCTGGAGATGGAGAAAACTGGTGCTCAGATTAAGTTAACACCAGGTTTCTCCATCTTCAGTCCCCTTCCTTCCCCTCTCAGAACAGAAAATAAGAGTGACAGTCAATTAGAGTTCTGACTCTGGGAATTGCGGGTGGGCTGGAGACAGAGAAAGCTGTTGCTCGCCCCCTTTACAGTCCACTTGAGACTCCCAGAGTCAGAACGGACAGGATTTCACACCCAGCTCTGCATGGCTGTCAGTGAGAGTATGCATGTCCAAAGACCTGGAATCCACTGTATTTGCTTCCTGCTTTGTTTGCAGTTCTGAATATTTATTTTAATATTTTCATGTTTGGTATATTGGCCACTTCAGGCAATGACTAGGCAAATTACTTCTTTGTTCACTTAGCACCACCTCCATGAACAAAGTACTGTTTGAAATAGCAAACAAAAATATCAAATTAACCTAAATAGAGAAGTAAATGAATAAATGAAGTAGCAAATTTAGCTACAGTGATGAAGATAACTTGCGGCTGCTTGCCCACAAGCTTCTTTGGCACTGAGGGCGCATGCACTATTCAAATCTAATGCAACTCCCATCTCGTGGAAACGGAGGAAGTGCGGCTCTCCTGCCGGTGAGCTTGCACAACGGACAGGGTACTTCAAACTATAATTTGAGCTATTCGTACCCTGTCCCATTAGTCCTGTCCGTTGTATGAGCTTGACGGTGGGAGAGCCGCACTTCCTCCTTTCCCATGAGACCGGAGCTGCACTGGTTTTGAATAACGCATGCTCCCATGACACCAAAGCAGCTCATGGGAAAGCAGCCTCAGATAGTCATGCATGCTGAAGATGAGGCAAATTGTCTTGGTGCATATGAAATGTCATTCGTCTCAGTCCAAGGCTGCTTTTAGACGAGACAAATTTTGCGCATGATTGGTGAAAAACGCACGTGTTTTAATGCTTGTTTAAACACCTAAACCATTTAAAATACGCATTTGCCATGATCGTGTAAAAGCCAAAACCATTTTGAATGTGGTTTTGTCTGATTCTAAACCGGTTTTGAGCCCCTTTGATGATCGGGAGATGCCAAAACCGGTTTTTAAAAATGTGCATTATTTAAATGCACATTTACCAAACTACATTAAAAGTGTCTCATCTAAAAGTGCCCCAAGACTACGTTGCAATATATGGGGCAAGCCAAAAACAGATTAAGGAACAAGTTGTACTTTGACAAGGGGGGAATGGTTTTGTGCAAATGAGCCCAAAGGGATGAGGATAGCTACTCTAGATGCAAGGCTGCTATACAGTTTTATAGGGTGTCAAAATCTGCATCTTAAACTAGAAATGAAACACCAAACTAAAGGCTGCTTAAAGCTTTAAGCTGCAGGTGCACATATTCTTTGGTGTACAGCACTCCTGGCCTGACCTTCAGAGAGGGTGAGCATCTTCTGTTCCCAGTGACTTCACTTGGGGCTGCTGGTAGGTGTCAAGCATTTTTAAGGAACAAAAGAAGAAAGGAAAATCAGGCCACGTCTAAATGAGCACACTGACAAAAACATCCATTTTGGTTTCAGCTGCTCTCAAAGTATCCTCTCTCCACTAACTGGTAAGAGACCAGCTGTTGCAGAATTAAGAACAAAAGAAATTGCAGCAGGTGTTCCATATGGAAGGACTAATGGGTCGTCATACCACCTGTGCCCATTACATTCCTACCCCAGCTATTGCCTGCCTATTCATTTGTGCAGAAGATAGGGGATCTGACAGAGCGCTTAGAGAGAGAAGGGTGGCGATCTGATGGCTCTGGTAACAGGGGCTTTTGCGGCCAGAGATTGGAGCTGATTTTCACTCTCACTGCTACATCTACGAAGGACGCTCAAAATTTTGACTAGCCTGAAAATATCAACCAGCGTGCATGTTGCGTTCCTGTCCTACTGGCCTTTTCTTGTGACTCCAGAAAAGTCATCAGATGAGTTACTGCTAGGCATAAACACTCCAATCCAATTCTGTATTATCCATGCATTCTTTTCTCCACGCTTGTATTGTACACTGAATGTATAGGATGCAATTCTGAACTCTCTGACGGCTGGACAGATATCTGTCAGGAATATTGTAGGCATAGGTCACAACCCAACGCTGGTTGGATCCCGCGCGGAGCCGCGTGAGTGCACACTCAGCTGCCTGCGTGGAATCCATGCAAAGCCGCAATGACGCGCATGTGCACGCACGCACACATAGCTCTGCGCAGGGATCCACCCAGCATTGGATTGCAGCCATAGTCATCCTGTATCCAAGCAGAGGGCTGCACTAGATGATCCTTGAGATACCGTCAAACTCTGATGTTCTGTGAACTCAACGAAGTCCTCATTGACTTCAGTGAGTAAATATTGGACCTGTGTTCAGATTACTTACAGTGAATACCATATAAATTGAACATGGTTAACTAGAATTTCCTTTTAAGTCAAATTATTCTCTCCCTTCTCCCCCTCCACCCTAACTCAATTAAATGAGTTACATTTTGCATGAGAAAACTCCATATTCCCTACTATAATATAGTTTGAGGTTGCTGTCCTGAAGGCCCTGTTAAGTGTTCAGTCTGTTAAGTGATACTGAACACATTTGCTTTTCATTCTTCGTACCATAGCTTAATGATTCAAAAGGGAATCCTGCTTTTCAGGAGGAGTGGGGGCAATCCTACTTTTCAGCTGGAAGCTCTCCCCCTCCCACTATCCTTTACAAAATCCTAATGCAACTTTTTGTCAGACTTAGTCTCTTGTAACTGAATGCTAAGAATGACTACCACACCAGTTTCTAGATGTCTCTTCTCCACATTTCCTTCCCTCCTGAAGCCTCACTGTTCTCCCCACCCCACCCCTTCCTCACTCTCCGCACAGGATCTTCTCTGCTTCTTCAACAACAAAAGTTAATAAATTTCGCCTTTCTATCGCTTCTCAACCCTCTCCTTCCCCACCTTATTCCCTGATGTTCCCCCTCCTACCTCTCTTCTCCCCTCCTCTTCTTGATGAGGTCACCTCCCTCCTCTCTTCATCCAACCCCTCCACTTGCCCCCTTGACCCAATCCCCTCTCACCTCCTAACAGTGAGTGCCCCCACCATTGCACATCATTAATCTCTCCCTTGGGTTATTTCCATTGGTTTCCAAACACGCCAGCATCTCCCCTATCCTTAAGACGACTACACTGAACCCTCTGACCCTTCCAGCTCCTACCCTTTGGTTCCAACCTCCTGGAGTGGGCTGCCTATACACTAGAGGTGGGACCCCAGGCCCATTACCGGCTACCGGATTTACCGGTTCCCGGTTCCCTAAAAACCGGATTCCCGGATTAAATC
>QEPC01010389.1:1674351-1697452 GCA_003113815.1 Sphenodon punctatus | reverse complement strand
CTCCAGCAACCCCCTGCCCCACCCCACCCTGCCCCCTATGTGGTACTGACCGAGGTGCCCCCCTTCTCCTGCAGTGATGTCCAGGTCAATGTCTATAACCAGAGGGTCATCAAAAAATCATCCAATGTTATGGGGCTGATTCGGGGCAGCGAGGAGCCTGGTAAGTTCCCCCATGGACCTGCTTCCCCACCACCACCCACCACCCCTGGAGCCTGCTGTCCCCACCTCATCCTGCTCCCACTCAAGGCCTCCTCCCCTCATATCCACCGCCACTCATTATTTACCTGACACTTCCATGGGAGTGTCCGGTTAAAAAAAATCCACCCTACCCTTAGCTCTGCCCACCCACCCACAACCAACATTTCCAGTTCCTCTTGGGGCGCCCCACAACAAAGACATATTTCCCCACCGTCTCCCCAAAGCACCTTGCTGAGCTGCCCCCCAGCACTCCCCCACCCACCCCCACATAGTGTCTCTCTTTAAACAAATATTTAAAGAACACTTATGAAAAAATACATGTTCTAGGGCCCTGCATTGGCCCCTAGGCCTTCCCTTGCGCCTCCGTCCTCCAGGCTCCTGGAGTGAAGCAAGGACCAAATCCATGAACAACTTTTTTTTTAAAACCAGGACCTTGTCCCCAAAATAAACCAGTGTCTTTCACAAGTAAATGAGTTTAGATGTTTTACATAAATCTCAAAAGCAGGATACAATGAATGGCTCTCAATGAAAGTGGAATAGGACTGAATATAAATGATGAACCAACCCAAGAAGGAATCCAGATGGAAATGTCTCAATTGGTTCTATAGGAATAAGGACTTGGTATTAAAAGAAAACGGAGAAAGAAAGGATTTTAGCTGCTATTGCTGGCCAGGCAGTTAGCACAATCTCACCCAATCCCAGGGGAGTTTCCCGTTTGTTTTGTGTCTTTCCCCCCCAGGGCAGGATTTCTACCCGGTTCCTCGGGGTGGATTTGAACTCCACTCTGGGTTTGAAGTTGGAGTCTTGCAGTGTTCGGCTGTTTTTTGTGTTGAGCGCGCCGCCCCCTGTCGGCAAAGCAGAGAAACGGCAGGGGCGCCTGGGAGGCGGCTAGGGTTGACGACTCCTGCAGCGAGTCGCGGGTGGGCGGGTCTATGCAAATCTTGAGACCCCCCCCGCAGCCGGAGAAACCGGGGAAAGAGAAGACTGGGGGCTGGTTGGGGGGGTTTGCAGAGTGTGAAGCGGAATGGGTTTGGGAAAAGGCTGTCGGGATTCCAGTGAGGACACAGCGGTATCGGCTGGAGAGGCTGCGCGCCGGTTACAAGCCGCCACATTGTCGTTCTTGCAGGTAACAGTGTGCAGGAGGGATGCTCGCTATGCCTTGGAAAGCATAGAGCCGGCTAGGGGTGTGTGTCTTGAAGACGTCTTTGGTGTAGTTTCTCGGTTTTCTCGCTAGAACCAAGTGTAGTTACGATCAGTTACGTTTTGTTGTTTTGATCGATGTGTTTTACGAATCTAATCCTACTTGTTTTCCAATATATATTGGTCAATTAAACTATTTAAAGTAATATAAGTGTTTTCTAAATTGTTAATGTGTTATCACTTTAATATCTGATATGCCTCGTATTTGAGGACTACGTATTAAATGGATTTTGGGAACAGGGAGATGGAATACGAGCAGCCTCGGCCTGATATTGCAGTACCTCCAGGAGAGTTTTCAGGAACGCTACACTTTTTCTCAGGGAGAATATTGCTAGTGCAAAAAAAGAGTTCTTTATTTCTGGGGTTTAAAGTTTTTGTGTGTACTGCATACAGAAGCTTCCAAGCTACTAAACTAAGGTTGGTGCCCTGTTTTCTGAAGGGTTTTCTCCTGATGAGACTGGTAAGTAAGGATCAAATACTTTGATCTGAAAGGGGGGGGGGAAAGTAATAGCCTTGGGGTTTTTTCAGCTGCAGGGGACTTCCTGGAGTGATCCCCTAGTCCAGCCACTTCTAAAACTGCTTTATACAGAATAAATAATTCTATTTTTTGTACCAGCCTTGTTCTCCCCAGGGAGAGGTGCACCGTTCCTGGAGATACTGCAATACCAGGTCGATGCGCGGAGTGGATGGAGCAAGCCCCTATTCCATCTCCCTGTTCCAAAAATCCATTTAATATGTAGTCCTCAAATAGAGGACATATCAGATATTAAACTGATAAGAACAGATACTACACTTGATCTTAGCCAAAAGGCCGAGAAGCGATACTAAAATGCGATTTAAAACACTCACCCCTAGCCGGCTCTATGCTTTTCAAAACATAGCGAGCATTCCCTCCCGCACATTACTACCTGCAAAAATAACAATGTGGCGGCTTGTAACCGGCGCGCAGCCTCTCCAGCCGATACCGCTATATCCTCACTGGAATCCCGACAGCCTTTCCCCAAACCCATTCCGCTTCACACTCTGCAAACCCCTCCAACCTGCCCAGGTTTCTCTTTCCCCGGTTTCTCCGGCTGCTGGGGCCTCAAGATTTGCATAGACCCGCCCACCCGTGACGCTACAGGAGGAGTCGTCGACCCTGGCCGCCTCCCAGGCGCCCCTGCCGTTTCTCTGCTTTGCCGACAGGGGGCGGCGCGGCGCGCTCAACACAAAGACTAAGCGAACAAGGCAAGACTCCAACTTCAAACCCGGAGCGGAGTTCAAATCCAGCCCGAGGATGTGTCGGCATTGTGCTTGCAGCAGCTGCAGAAGGGGCCGGAGCTCAGGACGGTTACGCGAGGGACACACCGAGCCCCAGAGCTGATACTCACAGCCTAATCGCTACATTAAAGCCATGATTTTTCCTAATAAGGAAGCCTGCCTTGTAGCTTGCCCAATGCCCACCTAAAAATAACTTCTGAGCTGGTTCTAGTGAGTCTGATGGGCCCAAGGTCCCCTGCAACTTGGTCCTCTAACTGACCTTTGCCGGTTGCTCACTTCTGATGCCCTTCCTTGACCCTTAACATCCCATTGTCGCCAGCTTAGGATCACACCGGCCAGCGCAGCTTAAACATAGGCATGGCAGTTTGCTCCTAATAACTACTGCTAGCTACACAGCCCCCCAAGACGGTCCCAGCCCACGCCCACTGTCACGGGTTCCGTCTGGCAAGTGTTCTGAAATACACAATTTGGTATCTCTTTGTATTTCCTATAGCCTGGTGACATGTCAGAGCCCTAATTTGAGTTGTACAGTTCTTAGAGTCCTAATTTGAGTTTTACAGTTCTCAGTTTCAACACCACATACATGTGGAACCCCATGCACTACATATCCACCAGACCTGTAGTCTACATGTAGTACCGTGTCACACTCCTCCGTGTTCCTCTGTGACACCCACCGCTTACGTCACCTGGCTCTCCTTCACACCCCACCATGTTCTCCCCTGCAACCCATGCAGCTGCGCTCCTCCAGCCATTCCGACAGTCAGTCTCGGCTTTCTGCACTCCCCAGACCGTTACGTCCTGTACGGGAACCACCGGGACAGCTGGGTGCACGGTGCCATTGACCCCAGTAGCGGGACCGCTGTCATGATGGAGATCTCGCGGGTGCTGGGCCAGATGGTGAAGGAAGGTGAGAAAAGAGATGGGTGCAAAGTATCTCTGCAGCTGGGGGAAACTGAAGCAGTAAGAGGGAAGAAGCTGTTTTAAGGTCAAGGATAAACTCAGGAACAGAACCCAGGAGTCCTGGCTCCAAGCCCCATTGCTCTGACCCACTAGACCTCACACACCTTCCAGATCTGAGGATAGAACCCAGGAGTCCTGGCTCCAAGCCCCACTGCTCTGACCCTCTGGACCCCACACACCTCCCAGATCTGGGGATAGAACCCAGGAGTCCTGGCTCCTAGCCCCACTGCTCTGACCTACTAGACCCCACACACCTCCCGGATCTGAGGATAGAACCCAGGAGTCCTGGCTCCAAGCCCCACTGCTCTGACCCACTAGACCCCCCACACCTTTCAGATCTGGGGATAGAACCCAGGAGTCCTGGCTTCAAGCCCCACTGCTCTGACCCACTAGGCCCCCCCACACCTCCCGGATCTGAGGATAGAACCCAGGAGTCCTGGCTCCAAGCCCCACTGCTCTGACCCACTAGGCCCCCCACACCTTTCAGATCTGGGGATAGAACCCAGGAGTCCTGGCTCCGTCTGACCTTCTGACCCACTACTCCCCCACAGATGGGGATAAAATCCTGGCTCCCAGCCCCCTGCTCTAAACCACTCGGTCCGATCTCTCTCTCTCTGCATTTCCCCAGGGAAGTGGCGCCCGCGAAGGTCAATTCTCTTTGGCAGCTGGGGCGCTGAGGAGTTTGGTCTCATTGGTTCCACTGAGTACGCTGAGGTAAATGCACGTGCCTTCAGTCTCTCCAATGTGTCCCTCGCTCTCTGCTGTTCTGGGTGCACGCAGGCTGCACCCGTCCCACTGGGGAGAGTGAACGTGTCCTAGTGTCCTGGGTCAGACCCATGGACCCAGCCAACCTGGTATCCCCCCCTGCCCAGGATCAGACTAACAGGCCCCCATCAAGCTTGTATTTCCCCCCACCTGGATTGGACACACATCCCCCAGCCAGGCCTAGCACCCGGTGCCTCTCCCCCTCAGACCCCAACTGTGTCCTGACGGCTGCCTCTCCCCTGGCAGGAGTTCTACAGCCGGCTACGGGAGCGCAGTGTGGCCTACATCAATGTGGATATCGCTGTCTTTGGTAAGCACTGCAGCAGGGACACATCGAACCCAGATTTGCTACCCGCCCTACCCGCTTCCCCCGCCGCTGGAAGGCAGGACGTGTCCATTCAATGTAGCCGCTACTTGGCCCTTCCTGTGAATTTGGAAGGGACCTTGAGGGTCATCTAGTTCAACCCCCTCAAGCCTCTGGCAGGAGATTCCACAACCCAATTGCTGCGGAATTCCCAACAGACGGCTGCCCAGACTCTTTCAAAACCTCCAGCGACAGAGAGCCTACAGCCTCCCTCGTCTGCTTGTTCCACTGCTGCGCCGCTCTGACTGTTAGGAGGGTTTCCCTGATCTCTAACCGAAATCTCCTTTTCTGTCACTTGAGCCCATTTTCCAGTCCTGCCCTCTGTGCCATGAAGAACTGTTCCTTGCCTAAACATACCCAGTTTCTTTAACTTTATATCCCATCTTTTCCCGCAGGCTTAAGACGGCTCACAATACAAAAATATAAAAACCAGTTAAAACCATATAAAATTTCCATTAAAACCATTCCCGCCACCATCCTCCCCCCCAACACCCTATCCCTACTTGCTAAAAACCTGGTCAAATAAAAAGGTTGTGGCCTTCTGAAGATGCTGCATAAGATGGCAGGATGGCCGTCACGTTTGTGAGTACCTATATTGTTTGAATCCTGCCCTAGCCTGGGTGGCCTTGGGCAAGCCATAAACTCTCGGCCTCAGTTCTCCATCTGTAAAATGGGAATGTGTGTGTCACCAGGCCCTATGTCCCCATGACAGTGTGTGTGTCTGACTATCTCTCCCTGTGTTCCCCTCCCCCTTGTCCATCTTAGCTTGTAAGCCCACTGGACAGGAACCTGTCTCCATTACTAACAATTGTAAAGCGTCAGGTACACTGCTGACACTATATAAATGCTTAATAATAATATTATGTCCACAATATTCCCCATATCCGCTAAATTAGTTGCTTTATCAAAGAAGGAGACAAGATTAGTCTGGCATGACTTGTGCTTGACAAATCCATGCTGGCTATGAGTAATCACTGCATTCTCATCAAGGTGCTCATAGACTGATTGTTTTATAATCAGTTCTAGTGTCCTTCCTCATATTGAAGTCAGGCTAACTAGTCTATTGTTACACCTGGTTTTGGGCTGCTAAATGTATTTTTAGGGAATGTGTTTTTTACTGGGGTTATTACTAATGAATTTTTAATATGTTACAAAAAAATTTTTTTATTTACACACACAGGGAAAGATGTTCGTTTTTTTACAGAGTGCCAGGACCAGACCACTAACTGTTGGACCTAGACAAAGTGTTTATTTTTTTACAGAGGGTTAAATAGAGGCAACTAACTGCAGGATTTGGCTTATAAAAGGGTAGAAGGGAAAAACACACTTTTACTCCCGTAGGGCACAAGAGGTTCCACCAGGGCCATGACCCTGGCTTAAGTTCCTTGGCCTGGTTTACGGTTATTAGCCTTTTTACTTACCACTGTATTTGTGTGACAAGATTTTTTGAAATTTTGTGGTTTAATCAAGAGATTGAAAATTAGGCTGGAGATTAAATTTAGCAAAACCTTTGAGCTTTATTTATTAATAAAAAAACAAAATATTACTTTATAGGTTAGTACAAAGTTACTTTTTTAACATTTATTTATACATTACCTAGTACTTCTATTAAAGTGGCCAACTTATGATAGAGGTGACGGGGTGCCAGGACCTGTTTATTGATGTTACAGGTGTTTATTGATGTTACAGGCATCCGAGTTTGAGTCTGAGTTTTAAAAGACATTTGTTCCATATTTATAGGTTTTTGGTTTCATAGGCCATGCATATGCTGTTAGGCAGAGTCTAAAAGTTCCATGCCTTTTATGAGTCATTTTGACTAGGATGTATTTGTTTTTTTATGGGTTTTTTTTTTTTGACCAGTTGAACGTTGTTTTATTTTATAGATGTTTGTTTTTAGCCTTATGCCCAGAACTGTTGTATAAGCAATTAATGTTTAAAATTAGCTATGCTTGCAAATATGGTGTTGGTTTAGGCTGTACTGGCATCTTGTGCAAGTCTTAGTAATGCGGTTTGCAGTTAAAATTTTGCAAGCTGTTAAATTATAGTTTGTGCATAGTTTACTTAGGGGCTTTTGGCTTTAAGCAATGTTTAGGGCCTATGGCCTTAAGTCATGTTTTGCTGTTTTAAGCAATTTTTTGCAGTATTTTTAGCCTGGACAATTTTAGCTTTTATTATTATTTATACACCTATTATTTACCTGTTTGTTTTTTTTTTTTTTATGTTCCCCATTTATGAGGGAACATTTTACTTATAAACAGTTTTAGTTTTAACATAATCCAAAGGGATTTGCTTAAGAGGTGCTGGTTTAGTTTTTTATTTAACCATTTATTTGAACATTTGGAGGGAACAAAACTGACAACATTTAAAACAAAAACAAAGTAACATACTATACAAATTACTATTTTATGTAAAAAAAAATAAATTATGATGCCAAAATTCTGGAGCCATGATGTAAGCCAGTCCAAACTGTAGTTTTTTGACCAATAGTGTGTAAAATTTGTAACTGGTTTTTAGTTGCTTAATTATTAGTTAAAACTTGTTTAGTGTGGTTAACAAAAGAACAACAGGTAGTATTAACTACCAAGCAAACTTCTTCATGCGAGGTTAATAAAATGTTTAAAGCCATTTTGGTTTGGGTAGTAATGTGCCCCAAATTGGAAACTTTTTTTTTGACAATTTGAAAGTTAAAACCGTATTATTTTAAAATTATTTTAAAAAGTTTTATAGCATTTAATGTTTGATTATTATTATTATTAGGTATTATGCAGTCAGAATGATTCAAATTTACAGCTGGTTCTGCTTTAATGATAGAATAATAAGTTGTGTGTGTATTAAAAACAAAGGTTAAATGACGTTTGTGAAGGGGAATATATTTTTAACAAAATTAAGACCCATTTGAGGTGGAAAATGTACACAAATATGGGCCTGACCAATTAGTTTTACCTGCTAACGTTTTTGAGTACCCCTAGGGGCTTGAGCACGATATTTGAATTTTACCCCAAAGCTGGCCAATGCAGCCATATTTTGCGTATACCAGGCCTCATTACGTGAACTGGCTAAAAGGGTTGGGGCAGTTAGTTGGGCAGGCAAGTGATGGCAAATCCAGCAGTTGGTTAATTTTGCTGTTGAAGCTACAACTGCAGTGGATTGAACAAAAGTATTATTTTCTTAAAAAGCCTGAGAGAAAGGAAACCTCATCAATAGAAACAAAGATACCACCATCCAGGGCAAATGTAGAGGTATCATTAGTTTCTGAAATTTCATTGTCATGGGTTTCCTTATTAAGATGAGTACTTTGAGGATTTCCAACAAAGTGTAGTCGGAAATAATAAAAAAAACACAATAAAAAAACTCCCACCAGTAATGCTAATACAATAACTACAATCACATTTGAAAACATGTAATATGTGTGAAAGAACCTGAGCTGCACAGTAGGGATATTTGTAATCAATACAAGTAAGTATTGATAGTCCCAGAGGCGGATCAATATGATCAATGGGCATCCATGTAGGGGATCCAATTTCAATTTGTTGGCATGGATGATCTGGGCATTCCAAAGGTGAGGTACCAAAGGGCTGCATAATAAAAAGTAGATATTAATCATAAAATTTAAAAGGGACAACAATACCCCTACCTAACATATCAGACTACTATTTACATCACCTCATGTGCCCTATCACAGTAAACAAGAGGTGATAAAACAGATAAGACAGTGTAGGGTCCTCTCCATCTGGAATCTAGGGTATGGGATTTAGTTCCCAACTTCAGGTACATGACGTGAGATCCCATCTCAACTTCTGGTTTAAAAATCATGTTAGTAGGTTTTAAATTAACTCTGTTGTAGGCTGAAATGATTTCCTGAATCTGAGTTCTCCATTCATCTGCACTTTTAAAAATGTTCTGAAATAGTAGATTCTGTTTTTAAATCCCATGTTAGACCCCAATCTCATTTTATTTTCAAATAAAATTTCATATGGGCTGATTGTGATGTCAGATCTAGGAGAACTCCTGATAGCTGCAAGAATAAAGCATACATTCTGAGCCCACTTTGTTTTAGAATTGTAACATAACATTTTTAATGCTTCCCCAATCGTTTGATTCATTCTTTCAACCAGTCCAGCAGACTGTGGTCTAAGCAATGTGTAGCTGTTTCCGGATCTCTAGCCCTTCTGTGAGCTGTTGCATAACTTCAAAAATAAAAGCACTTCCTCTATTTGAACTAATATGCTGTGGTGTTCAAAATCTACAAAATATTTCCTTTCGTATATTTTCCTCTGATTATTTCCAATATAACCATTACTTTTGCTAATTGTGCGTTCATGGTGTCCCCAATGATTTCTCCCCTTTTTATCCCTGATGTGTGTACAGCTCCCCAGGCTGTGATTCTGTGTTCTTTGACATAAAATAAATTCCTTGTTCCTCTTTCACTATGTTTGGGTCCCATTCCTTGCTACTGTCCAAACCCCAGTCTCTTTGTACACAATCATGTGTTTCTCCTGTTTTTAAATTCATGCCACTCAATAAATCAGGCTTATCAATTTGAAACCCCACTCCTTTTTGCATCAACATTGCCCATTGTGCCAATCTAGTATTGCTAACATGCAGCATCTGTTCTCCCTTCAAAATATATTTTAAAGGACAATGATGAGTTTGTATTGCAATTGGGGAACTTCCAGTGTACAATGCAAATGTTTCAGTAGCCCATACTGCTGTGGCAGCTGCTTTTTCACACTCACTATAAAACTTCTCTGGTCCTGTCAGTGTCCTAGAATCCTATGCTACCATTTCACTATCCCTATTCCTTTGCAATAGGACTGCTGACATAGTTTCTGAACTATGATTAATCTTAATTTAAAATGGTTTAGTATCTTTTGGATGTTTTAATGCAGGGCTTTGACTTGCTTTCAACTTCAATAAATCCAAAGCCTATTGGTGTTCCAAGGTCCTGTTGAATTAAGACTGTGCTCTTAGCTGGTTGTGAAACAACTGCCTTTTACACCTGCTTTTCCTTTAAATATTTTGCCAAGTCATTCATAGATACGACTCCTCTCCTCCTGTTTCCTTTATTTTTTTCATCAACCTAGTCTGCTTTAACATTCAATACAACTTCCTCATTTAGGCACAGACAAACTGATAAAAATCAAAATAGAACTGCAGCTTTCCATATATTTTTTTTCCAATGCCTGAATCATATACAAAGCTGTACTTTTGCTTCTTTTGCAATTTCACTATTACTTAAAACACATAAGCCACTTGTCTTAATTTAGCTTTCTGGTTTTAACACTTAATCTAGTAGTGCCTCTCTCTTACATAGCCCATGGTTTTGTGCCACGGCTAACACATTTTACTTTCTTTCTCCTTGTCTCTCATTATTTTAACCTTCATCATTTTTTTTCCCCAACTCAACACGAATCTCTAGAAAACTCTCTTTTAAAAATACTTAATTAACTTTTCTCTGCAAAAGCAGGGTACTTGGTTTTCTTTTTCATTTCCAAACTAACACCAAACAAACACAAACAGAACTATGTAAAGTAAAAGGTATAAATGGATAAGTGGTGATGAAGAGATTATTTAAAAAGGCACAAACCATTGTAGTTTGAATCACATTATTCCACACTAACCGTGCACTGAAAGTGGAGAACAATGTAGAAAACATTCCATGTTTACTTTTCTTTACATACCACTTGTTTCCCTTTCACATCACATAAATATACGTACAACACTGAGTGACAGACAGCCATGGCATAAAATATACACATGCATAAATAAAAAAACTGTAGTTGCCTTCCGAAACCTTCTTGGTTCTGTACAAAATAAAAATATTTGGCCTCTGCAAGCCTAATTAGTTACTTAAACAGTTAATTTGTTTATGTACATTAGATAACTCCCATAGTTAATTCATAAATCCTTTATATAAAATCACATACTTAATTTCATAAAACCAATCACTAAACTTGTATAAACATTACCCTACACATATATTTTTTTCCCCACTTAATAAAATAAAAACAGGAACAGTATTATCTTTGTAATAACTGTCTGCTCCTTTCTGGGATAAAATCATTTCAAAGGTCTGTTAAGCAGAAGCTGCTGCATTTTTTCTTTTTTTTCACTAACTGCGCCTTTTTGTAAATTTACTTTTAAATCCTGTGTCCCTTATCTATTTTAATACCTCTTCTATAAAAGTTTGCACTTGTGCCTCAGTTTCCCCAAAACTAAAATGTCATCAACATAATTAAAATGAATGGGACATTATTCCATGAGTATTTTATCTCTTTTTGTTCTCTAATTATTCTTTTTAATTCATTGTTAATAAATTGTTCATTTAATTCCAATTTTGCTATTTTCCAAGCCAACTATAAAGTTCCCCAAGGACAATTCTAAAAAATATTTTCCTGGCCCTAGTTCTTTTTACTAATGCCCTGGCTTCTCCTGTACCTATTTCCTTTTCTACTAATGCCTGGGTTCCTGCTGGTTCTTGTTCTCATCTTTTATTAGTGGTGTGGAAATTGATGTTTGTGTGACCATGGCTACTCCAAGAGTGTCACAACAAAGATTAAACTCACATTCATAATCCCAACAGGATGGGTCAAAATCCTTGCATGGGTTTTCTGGTGGATCATAAGGATCACCCATACTCAGGCAGGCTACCTGGGCTCTTAACTTACTTATTTCCTGCTGTGGTGTCATTTTAGGCAATGCTGGACTATCTTTCTTTCCAATTTCTCTCACCATCTCCTTCAACAACTTAGCTTGATCTCTATTCTTCCAACATCATATAATCTTCTTTCCTCACACAATCAGTTCTACATTCCAATTCTTTCTGTCTCCGACTCTCTTCATACAAATACAACTGGTTCCTCAAAACCTCATTCATTTTTTTCTACCTTTCTCTATTTCCTTCTCTGCATTCTCTCGCCTTTTTCTTTCCTCCTCTACTCTCTTTTCTATTTCTTTCTTATTTCCTATCAAGATCAACATCATTGCTGCATCTTTGTGGCAACCTTTGAAACAAAAAACTGCTTTCTGTCTTGAAAGTAAAAGTAAATCTTTCTCTGCTAGCTTCTTCTAACACTAATGCGAAAAAAACCCACAACACAGTTGGCTAGGTCTATAACTGAATACCACTTGTTCCTTCTGATACTTGGGGCATACTGGCAACAATTGGAGCTATGGGTTGAGTTCCCTCATTAACACTTCTAAAATCTACTACTAGTCTATATGTTTTTTTTCATCTGCTTTTAACACTGGCCATACGGGACGATTAAAGGAACTTGTTCCTTGTTTTGGTTTTTCTGTTTACATATACATTTCAAAAATTCATTCCACATCACTTAAATTCTCTACTTCTCTCATTGCCACTTCTCTGGTTTTCCACGGTTTTTCTTCATTTTTAGAACTTTGTACAAGGAAGCTACTGGTTTCTCTTTCTTTATTGGCAGCTGAGCTCTAGCTGCGTTTAAAGTTATTATTACCTCAATAGGTTTTTCCTCCAATTTCTTTTTTGTAAACATTGTTATTTATTAATTTTATGACAATAGATAGCCTCTTGTACAATGTCCAAACACAATCTAAGCAATTAACACTTTAATCATTCACACTTAACACTCTAAACATTCAAAACTTATCACTCTAAAATTTAACCTATGTTCTAACTTTAACACCCTAATTTCCTATCATTTACATACACTCAATCTACTCTTAAACTGAAACGGGCTGCTCCTCCGTTTCTTATATTACTTCCTGAATCTAGACGGGCTGCTCCTCCGTCTTTTCTTGAACTTAGATGGGCTGCTCCCCCACCTCTTCTTTAAACTTAGATAGGCTGCTCCCCTATCTTTTCTTTGAACTTAGATAGGCTGCCCCCCTATCTTTTCTTTAAACTTAGATAGGCTGCCCCCCTATCTTTTCTTTGAACTTAGATAGGCTGCCCCCCTATCTTTTCTTTGAACTTAGATAGGCTGCCCCCCTATCTTTTCTTTGAACTTAGATAGGCTGCCCCCCTATCTTTTCTTTGAACTTAGATAGGCTGCCCCCCTATCTTTTCTTTGAACTTAGATAGGCTGCCCCCCTATCTTTTCTTTGAACTTAGATAGGCTGCCCCCCTATCTTTTCTTTGAACTTAGATAGGCTGCCCCCCTATCTTTTCTTTGAACTTAGATAGGCTGCCCCCCTATCTTTTATTTGAACTTAGATAGGCTGCCCCCCTATCTTTTATATCACTCTCTATAAGGTAGACGGACTGCGCCTCCGTCTCCTATTTCACTCAATATTTCAAACAGGCTGCTTCCCTGTTCTCTATTTAATATTCCAGACAGGCTGCTCCTCTGTCTATACCTTCCCTGTTTCCAAGATATACTTTCTGGGGAAATTCATTAGTAACTCCTTCATCACATATATTCAAGTTAGGAAAACCTGTGATCAGCAGGCTTCCCCTGTTCCCAAGTTATACCTTCTAGGCGAGCTCCTTTGTCTCTTCAGTAAAAGTATTCAAGTTAGGAAGGTATCTCTTTTTCAGTACAGAACAGGCTTATATCCTTACCCCTGCTCTATTTTATTTCAAACTGGACGGGCTTATATCCTTACACCCACTCCGTTTCTATTTGCTTCAGACAGGACGGGCTTATATCCTTACACCCGTGCTGTTTCTATTTATTTCAGACACGACGGGCTTATATCCTTACACCCGTTCTGTTTCTTCTCTCAGTATTTCAGACAGGCACTTCCCCCATCTTTTTTTTTCTTTTTCTTAATACACTTAACACTATTCTTATTCTTAACCTATATTCTCTTATAATAATTCCTATCAATAATCACTGTAAACTCAAAATCCCTAAAACCTTTCTCCTCGGATTTTTCCCTGACCTCTTCTGGTCTTTCATTAAAGTTTCTATTCCTATCTCATCTCCTTTATTTTAAAAAGATCTCTAATTAACCACAGAATCCTGCCGACTACGCCAAGAATGTCACACCTGGTTTTGGGCTGCTAAATGTATTCCTAGGGAATGTGTTTTTCACTGGGGTTATTACTAATGAATTCCTAATATGTTACAAATTCTTTCTTTCATTCACACACACAGGGAAAGATGTCCGTCTCCTTACAGAGTGCCAGGACCAGACCACTAACTGTTGGACCTAGACAAAGTGTCTATTTCCTTACAGAGGGTCAAATAGAGGCAACTAACTGCAGGATTTGGCTCATAAAAGGGTAGAAGGGAAAAACACACTTTCACTCCCGTAGGGCACAAGAGGTTCCACCAGGGCCGTGACCCTGGCTTAAGTCCCTCGGCCTGGTCTACGGTTATTAGCCTTTTTACTCACCACTGTATCTGTGTGACAAGATTCTTTGAAATTCTGTGGTTTAATCAAGAGATCAAAAATCAGGCTGGAGATTAAATTCAGCAAAACCTCTGAGCTTTATTTATTAATACAAAAACAAAATATTACTCTATAGGTTAGTACAAAGTTACTCTCTCAACATTCATTCATACATTACCTAGTACTCCTATCAAAGTGGCCAACTTATGATAGAGGTGACGGGGTGCCAGGACCTGTCCATTGATGTTACAGGTGTCCATTGATGTTACAGGCATCCGAGTTCGAGTCCGAGTTCCAAAAGACATCCGTCCCATATTTATAGGTCTCTGGTTCCATAGGCCATGCATATGCTGTTAGGCAGAGTCGGCCCTCCCATGCCTTTCATGAGTCATTTTGACTAGGATGTATCTGTTCTCCTATGGTTCCTCTTTTCTGACCAGTTGAACATTGTTCCATTTCATAGATGTCTGTTTTTAGCCTTATGCCCAGAACTGTTGTATAAGCAATTAATGTTCAAAATCAGCTATGCTTGCAAATATGGTGTTGGTTCAGGCTGTACTGGCATCTTGTGCAAGTCTTAGTAATGCGGTTTGCAGTCAAAATCTTGCAAGCTGTCAAATTAAAGTCTGTGCATAGTTCACTTAGGGGCTTTTGGCTTCAAGCAATGTTTAGGGCCTATGGCCTTAAGTCATGTCTTGCTGTTTCAAGCAATTCTTCACAGTATCTTCAGCCTGGACAATTTTAGCTTCTATTATCATTCATACACCTATCATTCACCTGTCTGTCATTCTAATTTCCTGGATCCTCCTTCCCCTCCTCCCCACTTTTTTAAAGATAGGGACAACATTTGCCCATCTCCAGTCTTCTGGCACCTCATCTGTTTTCCAAGAGTTCTTGAAGATAAATTGACAGACGTTCTGAGAATACTTCAAAAAGTTCTTGAAGATATGAAAAAATGATAATTTATGAAGTTATAAAGTATAATAATGGAAGTATAATTCATCCAGCCTTGAGGACTTGAATTCACCCAAAACAGTCAACCACCTCTTTATTTATTCTCGCCTGCAATCTTTCTCTGCATTGTTCATAAATCTCTTGCCAGTCTGGGCACAGTTTCTTTTTTTCTGTGAAGACTGAGGAAAAATAGGAGTCGAGACGTTCTGCCTTCTCTTTGTGACCTACTAATATTTCATCATTTTAACTGAACAGTGGACCCACCGTTTCAATTTTCTTCCTTTTACTTCTGACATACTTTAAAAAACAGCAAAAAACACACCCCTTTTTGTTGTTTTCAGCCTCCCTCTCTAACCTTAACTCACGTTGTGCCTTAGCCTTGCCGACACCATCCCTACAATTGTGGGCTACTCCTGTGGGTGTCCTCGGTAACTTTGTCCTTCCCTACAATTTCGTATAGGTTTCCCATTTGATCCTTCGTTCCTGGGGTCAGGTCTGTATGCGGCCATATTGGTGTATTTTAAATGTCTCCCACTTTTCTTTTGCATTAGAATTGTCTGTGATTGTGCATTCGGGAATCTCTCGCCTTTTTTTCTTTTAAAGTTCCAAGCTGCTTGGACACGTATCCTGCACGGAGCAAGGGGGGTGGACTAGATTACCTCTGGGGTCCCTTCCAAGTCTAAGATTCTATGATCCTGCCCCCTTTAGTTGATCTAACTAGGGGTTGTTGACCACCCCCCCACCCCCCTTGCCTTTGCTTAGGATCTTCATCCTTCCCATGCCCAGGGGTGGGAAGTGGGAGAGGGGCAGTGGCTGCCAGGGTCAGGCAAATGCAGTGCCCATAAAGCAGGCCAGGCTCGCCACCTGCTCCAGGGAGAACCCCTAACACGCCCGCTGTCTCCACAGCCAATGCCACGCTGCGGGCCCAGGGGACACCGCCGGCCCAGAGCCTCCTCTTCACTGCTGCGAAACAGGTAAGAGAGGGAGGGGACACCGCCAGCTGAGGGGGGAAGGGATCCTGTCTCTCCCTCCTGCTGTTCACCTCCCTCTGCCCTAGGTCCGGACCCCGACAGAGGCCTCCCTGTCTGTCTATGAGAACTGGCGACGGCACGCCAACCGAACCAGCCCCAGCTACGGTGGCACCATCCCCAGGTGGGGGGCTGAGGTTGGGGGAGTGTGGGCTGCCAAGATTGAGCCCTCTAGGGCTGCGGGCGGGGGGGGGGGGCAACGTCTCTGCCCTTTCCCATTGTGATGTTCAAGGATCGAGCCAATGGGAGGGGAGGGACCAGGGTGGATCTGGTCAAGGGGGGCAGGGATGCTGGGATGGATTGGGAGGGATGAAACCATCCTGGGCTGTGGAGCGGGGGAATCTGATCCTAGCAGCAGATTCGGGGAGAAGTGAGGGGGCCGGGGAGCCTTTCCTTGACACCCCCTTGGGGCTGCGAAGCTGGGGGGTTGTGCCTTCCCGGTTTCTTTGACTCTGGTGTCTCTGTCCTTGCTTAGTGTAGGCACCTTGGGTGCCGGCAGTGACTACGCCCCTTTCATCCACTACCTGGGCATCACCTCCATGGATATCGCTTACACCTACGACCGGGTAAGGGGGCATCCCTGTGGCCCAGCCTGCATCCCTGTCCCTTTACAGACTTGCCCTTGAACCCAGCTGTCACGGAGGAACATAGGGTCACAAGCGTGTGATACTGGCCTACATGCCTAGTAAATATGTAAAGCAAAACATACAACATGTATGTAATGTTAAAACTGATAACTGTAAAACCCAAATCAGGGCTGTGACACGTGACCAAGCTCCAGGAAATGCAACCACAAGGCCGTTCGCTGGGCACTGGAGCAGGGGCCCTGCAACATGTATTCTTCATAAGTGTTCCTTTAAAATGTGGCTCGGTGGCCCCCCTACTAGTACATTGGAGGAATACAGGGTGAAGGCAGTCTAGGGGTGGTGCAGTGCTGTCTCACTGCTGCCCCCTGCTGGCCAGTAGTACCCTGGCTCATGTGTTCTGATTGTGGCTTGAAGGATGGGTGTAAAGTAACCCCCTAAGATGCTTGTGCGTACCCAGGCTCCCCGGGGAGGGGGCACAGCAATCCCATGTTAAATCAATAAGTCGGCAGAGAGCTGGAGGGCCAGCCCGCTGTATAGCAGGGAGTAAGGGGGCGCTCTCCCCCCTGTGTCAGTACTGGTCCCAGTTTGGGGCTAGGGGGCCCTGCACTGCAGCGGACAGGGCTCTGGAGGGGGGGCGCTCTTCTCTAAATCATTTGTAAATCCGGTGCCTCAGCATGGTGGTGGAGGTGCTGTGCTGCAGGGGACAGGGTGCGTGGGGCTCAATCGCTGCTGATCCCAGCTTGGAACTATGGGGTGCTGCGCAGGAGGGAGGCTGGGGGCTCAGTAGGGGGCGCTGTCCTGCTGATCCCGGCCTAGTACTACAGGGTGCTGCGCAGGAGAGAGGATGGGGGCTCAGTAGGGGGCGCTGTCCTGCTGATCCCGGCCTCGTACTACTTCTCTGAGTTTTTCCGGGTCTGTGCATCTCTCAAACCGTCTCTCCCACCCACCATATTGTAGAGCAAGACATCTGCCCGCATCTACCCCGCCTACCACACGGCCTTTGACACCTTTGACTACGCAGACAAGTTCATCGACCCGGGTAAGGGGCACCCAGCTTACCCCGGGGTGGAAAGGTCGGGAGGGGGGGGGAAGCTGTTCAACGGGTCTGACCCACCTGCCCCCGCTGGACTGCAGGGTTCACCAGCCACCAGACCGTGGCGCGTACGGCAGGCAATGTCCTGCTGCGTCTGGCCGACAGTCTGGTCCTGCCACTCAACGTGAGCGACTATGGGGAGACCCTTGAGCAGCTGTACAGCACCGCCGCCTCGGGGGACTTCCTGGCCGACCTCAACCACAATAACATCTCTCTTGGTGAGCCAGTGGGCGCGCCCCCCCTCCCCAGCGCTAGCCGGCACTGTGCCTTAGGGACTGGGCAGGGGGTGCAGTAGGGGGCGCTGGGCTGGGGAATTCATTAGGGGGCACTCTCCCCTTGGAGCTGGGGCAGCGCTAGGGGACACTGTGCCTTAGGGACTGGGCAGAGGGTGCCGCAGGGGGCGCTGTGCTGCAGGGAGCAAGGGTTGGAGGGTGGCTCAGCAAGGGGTGCTGGGCTGCAGGGAGCTGGAGGGGGGATCAGCAGGGGGCGCTGGGCTGCAGGGAGCTGGAGGGAGGATCAGCAGGGGGCGCTGTGCTGCAGGGAGCTGGAGGGAGGATCAGCAGGGGGCGCTGTGCTGCAGGGAGCTGGAGGGAGGATCAGCAGGGGGCGCTGTGCTGCAGGGAGCTGGAGGGAGGATCAGCAGGGGGCGCTGTGCTGCAGGGAGCTGGAGGGGGGATCAGCAGGGGGCGCTGTGCTGCAGGGAGCTGGAGGGGGGATCAGCAGGGGGCGCTGTGCTGCAGGGAGCTGGAGGGAGGATCAGCAGGGGGCGCTGTGCTGCAGGGAGCTGGAGGGGGGATCAGCAGGGGGCGCTGTGCTGCAGGGAGCTGGAGGGGGGATCAGCAGGGGGCGCTGTGCTGCAGGGAGCTGGAGGGAGGATCAGCAGGGGGCGCTGTGCTGCAGGGAGCTGGAGGGGGGATCAGCAGGGGGCGCTGTGCTGCAGGGAGCTGGAGGGGGGATCAGCAGGGGGCGCTGTGCTGCAGGGAGCTGGAGGGAGGATCAGCAGGGGGCGCTGTGCTGCAGGGAGCAGGAGGGAGGATCAGCAGGGGGCGCTGTGCTGCAGGGAGCTGGAGGGAGGATCAGCAGGGGGCGCTGTGCTGCAGGGAGCTGGAGGGAGGATCAGCAGGGGGCGCTGGGCTGCAGGGAGCAGGAGGGCGGTTCAGCAGGGGGCGCTGTGCTGCAGGGAGCTGGAGGGAGGTTCAGCAGGGGGCGCTGTGCTGCAGGGAGCTGGAGGGTGGTTCAGCAGGGGGCGCTGGGCTGCAGGGAGCTGGAGGGAGGTTCAGCAGGGGGCGCTGGGCTGCAGGGAGCTGGAGGGAGGTTCAGCAGGGGGCGCTGGGCTGCAGGGAGCTGGAGGGCGGTTCAGCAGGGGGCGCTGGGCTGCAGGGAGCTGGAGGGCGGTTCAGCAGGGGGCGCTGTGCTGCAGGGAGCTGGAGGGAGGCTCAGCAGGGGGCGCTGTGCTGCAGGGAGCAGGAGGGAGGATCAGCAGGGGGCGCTGTGCTGCAAGGGGCAGAATCAGTTCAGCAGGGGACCCTGTTCTGGCGGAGGGACGGGCCCAGTAGGGGATGTTCTCCCCTCAGAGGCCGCGCTCGGTAACCCTGTGCCCTGGGGAGGGAGCCGGGGTGCCTGCTTGGCTCTTCTCCCGGCCCCCGTGGTGCTGCGAAGCCCCTGCCTCACGCTCGGCCCTGTCCTCCCATCCAGCCCCCCTCAAGGCTGCCATTGAACGCTTCCAGTCGGCGGCTGCCGCTCTGAGCCGGCGCGTAGAGCAGCTGAAGGAGGGGCCGTCCCCCAGGTGAGCTGGGTGCCCGCTTGGTCCCTTGCAGCCCCCCATGCCCCCCCGTCTAGGAGCCCTGCGGCCCATATCGCACATCTGTGCAGACCTAGCCCCTTCCGTCTTCACGGCTCTGTGCACATGCACCCATGCGTTCGTGTACCAGATCCAGGGAGCCAGAGATGCTCGGTCTGGCGGCAAGGTTTCCTTCGGTGTTGACAAGGGAGTGGGTCTTCCAGTGGAGCAGGGGCAACCTTCTCCTCCCCCCTCACGTTGCCCCTGCATCACTGTCCCTTAGCGCCTCTGAGGTTTCTCTCCCCCCCCCCACCCTAGCCCTCTCCAGGTCCGGATGGTGAATGACCAGCTGATGCTGCTGGAAAGAGCGTTCCTGAACCCCCGGGCCTTTCCCGACAAGTATTACTACAGGTAACACTGTCCTCTGCAGCCCCGCTTCACCCACCTCCGTGCGGTAGAAGAAAGTGGGGGAGCTTCCCATCCATTGGGTGGGGAAGGGCTCATGGAGGGGGCAACAGGGGTGTGTCCCTCTCTCCCCCCCCCCCCCCCCCCCCCCCCGTCACTCCTCAGCAGATGCTGCTGGGCGCTCAGTTCAGTTATTGACTCTCCTCAGCCGGCGAACGTTAACCGTCAACCACTAGAGCGTTTGGTCTTGAGAGAGCTTGCGGGAGAGAGGGGTTTTTTTTATTAGTGATTTCCCCCAGACCTTGCGCCAAGGTCGGACCTGTGTCTTGGTGTTTGATGGGGATTCTCCCTGCTAGGGTAAATGGCGTCACTGCTGTGTCTGCAAGGCTAGGCCCCTAAAGCTAGTTCGTCCTCACCCCCACCGCTGCTGAAATCTGGATCTACCAGGGTCGGCATAGATTTGCTTAGCAACTACAGCCAGCTGGGAGCCCGGACTCCTGGGTTCTGTCCCTGTCTCTGAAAGAAGAGTGGGCCCCCCCAGGGAGTAAGACCAGAGGTGAGGGGACTTAGAACCGTGACTCCTGGGTTCCCTCCTTGCCTCTGGGAGCGGGATGGGGTCTAGGGGATTTGAAAGGGGCTGCGGGGGCCTGAGTTCTCCTCGTGGATCCGCCACGGACACCGCGCGACCGTGAGTCAATCCTTTCGCGGCTGAGATTCCCGGCGCTCGCCTACCGTTGCCGACACTGACCTCTGGCCTTTCTGTTCCCCGCCTGCGCAGCCACGTGATCTGGGCCTCCAAGTCGGCAGACACCGCCACCTTCCCAGGCTTGGCCGACGCCTATGCCCGTGCCAAGGTGTCCGCTGACTGGGATGATGTCCGCAAGCACCTGACCATTGCGGTGCAGGCTGTGGAGGGCGCTGCCTCCACCCTTGAGCCTGTGGCCTAGAGTTGCCATCTCGCCGCCCCCCAAGCCCACCACCACGTCGGAGGCCTCCCCCGCATCCCAGACAAACACGGAACCGGGGAGGCTGGTGTCCGCACTCAGATCAGCGGCACAGGAAGCCAGTGCCCCGACAGAACAGCGGCCTGCTCCCCCACCCCATAGAAGGGCGCTGGCCATTGTCCTGAACTCCAGTAAAGCAGCGGCAGTTACACTGATCGGACGTGTGTGTTTACTGTTTATGGTGTGGAGGGAGGGGGACGGGTCACCCTGGCCATCTTGGGTCCTGGTGCCATGGCCAAGCACCTTGCTGAGCTGCCCCCCAGCACTCCCCCCCACCCCCACATAGTGTCTCTCTGCCCAGCCGGATGCAATTTTTAAAGGAATACTTATGAAAAAAAATGCATGTTCTAGGGCCCTGCATTGGCCCCTAGGCCTTCCCTTGCACCTCCATCCTCCAGGCTCCTGGAGTGAAGCCAGGACCAAATCTACCAACAACAACCAGGACCTTGTTGTCTCCAAAATAAACCAGTGTCTTTCACAAGTAAATGAGTTTAGATGTTTTACATAAATCTCAAAAGCAGGATACAATGAATGGCTCTCAATGAAAGTGGAATAGGAGTGAATATAAATGAGGAACCAACCCAAGAAGGAATCCAGATGGAAATGTCTCAATTGGTTCTATAGGAATAAGGACTTGGTATTAAAAGAAAACGGAGAAAGAAACTATTTTAGCTGCTATTGCTGGCCAGGCAGTTAGCACAATCTAACCCAATCCCAGGGGAGTTTCCCGTTTGTTTTGTGTCTTCCCCACCCCAGGGCAGGATTTCTACACGGTTCCTCGGGGTGGATTTGAACTCCGCTCCGGGTTTGAAGTTGGAGTCTTGCGTTGTTCGGCTGGTCTTTGTGTTGAGCGCGCCGCCCCCTGTCGGCAAATTAGAGAAACGGCAGGGGCGCCTGGGAGGCGGCCAGGGTTGACGACTCCTCCTGCAGCGAGTCACGGCTGGGCGGGTCTATGCAAATCTTGAGACCCCAGCAGCCGGAGAAACCGGGGAAAGAGAAAACTGGGGGCAGGTTGGCGGGGTTTGCAGAGTGTGAAGCGGAATGGGTTTGGGAAAAGGCTGTCGGGGTTCCAGTGAGGACACAGCGGTATCGGCTGGAGAGACTGCGCGCCGGTTACAAGCCGCCACATTGTCGTTCTTGCAGGTAACAGTGTGCAGGAGGGATGCTCGCTATGACTTGGAAAGCATAGAGCCGGCTAGGGGTGTGTGTCTTGAAAAGCAATTTTGTATAGCTTCCAGGCTTTCTGTCTAAAACTAACTGTAATTACGATCAGTTAAATTTAGCTGGTGTTTTTCAACCCGTGTGTTTTAGAAATATGATCCTGCTTGTTAAGTATATAGCGATCCTTTAAATTATTTAAAGTAATGGAAGCGTTTTCTTTTCAGCTTAATATCTGATATGTCAGTTTGAGAACTACGTATTGAGAAGGAATAGGAGCTTGCTCCATCCACTCCACGCTTCGGCTTGGTATTGTAGTACCTCCAGGACCTGTAGTGTTTTCAGGTACGCTGCACTTTTTCTCAGGGAGAATATGCTAGTGCAAAAAACAGTTCTTGATTTCTGGGGTTTAAACCTTTTGTGTGTACTGCATAAAGAAGCTTCGAAGCTAAGGTTGGTGCCCTGTTTTCTGAAGGGTTTTCTCCTGATGAGACTGGTAGTAAGGATCAAATACTTGGATCCGGAACTGGGGGGAGTCTGCTTGTACAACAGCGCTAGGGTCTTTTAAGCTCCAGGGGGCCATTGTAGATCTAGCCCTCTAAAGGGACTTTACCGGAAAAGTCCTGGAGTAACTCTTCAAGGAGCCTGTGATATACCCCATCTGCTCCCCACAGCACAGATAATTCAAGCACCTTAAAAAACTCTGTGAGTCCCTTTAATATATGGGTGTGCTTTCTGATGGATCCACTTTAAAAATTTCTTTATACAGAATAAATAAAACTGAAAACGCTAGAAAATATAGCTCTATTTTTTGTACCAGCCTGTTCTCCCCGGGGGGAGGTGCACCGTTCCTGGAGATACTGCAATACCAGGTCGATGCGCGGAGTGGATGGAGCAAGCCCCTATTCCATCTCCCTGTTCCAAAAATCCATTTAATATGTAGTCCTCAAATAGAGGACATATCAGATATTAAACTGATAAGAACAGATACTACACTTGATCTTAGCCAAAAGGCCGAGAAGCGATA
>QEPC01010389.1:1650546-1662618 GCA_003113815.1 Sphenodon punctatus | reverse complement strand
ACTCGTCTTGTGTGTAAATCAATCTGTGTGTGTGTGTGTGTAAATCTCTCACACACACAGACTCATCTTGTGTGTAAATCAATCTCTCTCTGTCTGTAACTCTCTCTCACACACACAGAGATTGATTTACACACAAGATGAGTCTTTCTGTGTGTGTGTGTGGTGATCACTCACACAGACACATCAAGCCCCAAAACACACAACACATCCCTGAGGATCACACAACATCCCGCGTGAAGCAGGCCCACACAGAGCAATGCACACAAGAGGCACTGACTAAACATAAATCAGCGCCCCATTGAAACCAATGAAATAAAACCGGTACCGGTTACCGGATTTAATCCGGGAATCCGGTTTTCGTAGAACCGGTAACCGGTAAATCCGGTACCCGGTAATGGGCCCGGGGTCCCACCACTAATAAATGGGGCATGGTAGGTAGCCATTTTGGCAGCTTGCACACCGAAGCCCAGTCGCCTGCTCACTTGGGGGCCCCACCCACGAGCTGTTTGTCTAAACGCTGCCCCGTTCCTAAGCCTAGGAGTGAGGAGGTGTGAGGGGGAAGGTGCTTTGGGCTGGGGCGCAGGCTGCAGCAGGAGGCAGGAGGGCAGGGGGAAGGCTGTAAAGGATATTGAGCCTCGGTAGAGGGAGGTGTCCGGGCTGCGGTGGCGTTCCCCGGTCTCCGGTTGGTGGTGATGCCCAGGGGCGGTGGTGGTGGTGTCAGGGGGCACTGCCAGCGGGAACCTGTGCTGTTGCAGGAGGTGGCGGGAGGAGAGCTTGGTGCGCAGGCTCACGCCCTCCCAGTAGGCCTCACCGGCTGCCCGGTCCTTACAGAACACCAGGCCAGGCCCAGCGGTTGCTGGGTAGGTTGGCAGACCCATGGGGTGCGGGAAGGAGCCAGCCACCAGCTCCGGAGGGCGAGACAGGCTCTTCCGCACCAACAGGGGCAGGGCCTCCGTCTGGCCGCCTGGGTAGCAGCGTGGGGGCCTGGTGCTCCCCTGTCCCCTGGCAGGAGCCGTGCCAGGGGGAGGCCTGCCGGCAAAAACCTGCACCACAGAGTCCACCGCCTGGGTGACCGCTGCCCTCAGCTCTTCCTTCAGGGCTTCAGCCAGGGTGCCTTGCACGCCCTCCTTGGCCCACAGCCCACGAGGCTGCGGCCCCCTGGCCAGCCCCTCCCCCTCTTCCTCCCGCTGGGCCACCCCGCCGCAGATCCGGCACAGCTTCTCCTGCAGCTGGAGCAGCTGCTCCCGCATTGTCTCCAGCTGCCGCTTGAGCTGGCTGCGTTCCCGGGCCCGGCGGGCCCGGCTGCTTCCCTCGCCCTGCCCTGGCCCGGCTGACTCTTCCAGCCCGTTCCGGGAGGCGTTGCTGATGCTGCAGACGACACTTTCCACCCGCGCCCGCTTGGCTCGCACGCAGTCACCCTCCAGGCTCTGCTTGGCCGGTCCGTCCCCGTCCCCGTCGGACGACCGGCTGGAGTCGGAGCCCTCCGCTGGCCTGGCGCAGGCCATACTCTTGTACAGCCAGTGGGAGATCAGGTCCCCATCTGGGTATGGGGCTGGACGGGTGCCATAGCCTCCCTCTGGGCTCTGGAGGCTGAACCAGTAGCCATAGCCAGTGCCCTCCTGCGGTGGCTCCTCCGGACGCTCCACCTTGAGGTCAGTGGCAAAGGCCATTGTCACCAAACAGAACTGCAAAAAAGAGGGAGAACATGCTGGAGTAAACCCCATAGCCATACTGGGGTCAGCACTGGCTGCACTGGGAGGGTGCCTCCTACTGAGCCCCATCCTGCAGCACAGCACCCCCCTATTTATTTGATTTATTGACCATTTTTCTACCCCGCCCCCTCCTGCTCACAGAGCAGCTGGGGCGGCTTACAAAATGCATAGATAAAAACACTCCCATCATTAAAACATTCAAATACTAAACAATAAACTAAGGGCAGAACTCCCCCTCCCCACCCCACCCGTCTGCCTCGCCAAAGGCCCGGCGGAACAGTCAGGTCTTCCGCTGTCTTCGGAAAGAGGGGAGGTCCGGGGCCAGACGAGCCTCCGTTGGGAGGGAATTCCACAGCCCGGGAGCGGCCACCGAGAACGTCCNGATGATGACACCCTCAATGGAAATTGAGAGGAAATAGGGAGGGGAATGTTTTGAGGGAAAGATGAGGAGTTCAGACTTGGCGTATATTAAGCTTGAATTGGTGGTGAGGCATCCAAGCAGAAATGGCAGAGAGACAGTAAATCTGTGATACAAGACTGGATGGAGGGGGAGAGAGCAGGGTCAGAAAGATAGGGTGTTGTTTGCAGACATAATGTGGGACCGGTTTGGCCCACTTTGGCCCGGCGTCACACTGTTATGTTTGTTCCAGTTCTGCCAGATATGGGCTCGGTTAAAACCCTGGCAGGGATCGCGGCCGGGTCAGAAATGTGGGCTTGGAATGAAGCGGGCCCATGGTCCAGTCCCAACAGCTGCCCAACTGGGCCAGAGCGGGCAGAACTGGGCAGCCTTGTCCTGGCTTGGCATGGAGGGTTACCTGTTGGTCATGGGGGAGGGACAAGGGCAACAGCGTGGGGGCATGACTTGGCAGCTGCATGTCACTCCCTTCCCAGCTGGGCTTGGCCACGGTGATGTGTGTTCCCACACCCAGAGCTAACCTCGCCAGGGGATAGCCCATCCCAGCCATAGGTGGGATGACAGCAGTGCTGTCACTTCTGTTAACACCCATAGAGTTCAACGTTGCCAGCATATAGGTGATAGTGGAAGCCATGAGATTAGTTTACTGAGAGAAAGAGTGTAAAGGGAGAAGAGGGCCCAGTACAGATCCTTGGGGAACTCCCACAGAGAGGGGAAGCTAAGCAGAGGAAGTATCAGCAAGAGAGACATTGAACGAGTGGTTTGAGAGATACAAAAAGAACCAGTCAAGAACTGAGTCCCAGAAATCCAGTCAGCCATAAGCCCAAACAAGTCTGACGAAGCTTCAAGTGGCACAGAATGCTCCCAGGAGGCAGAATATGCATGGGATGCCCTGGGGTCTGTCCGAGCCACTAATTGTGAATTAGATTGTGAATTAGTCTCTCAGATTGTAAGCCCTAGGGGCAGGGACCATGTCTATTTTATTACTTTGTAAAGTGCCAGGTACATTGCTTGTGCTATATAAATGTTTGTTAATTAATAATAATAATAATAATAATAATAATAAATTAGACCCATGCCCATCCTGGCTGGTCAAGGCCAGCCGGGAGACATTAGGGCTGTTGCTGGCAGGGATTGTCAACGCCTCCCTGGGGGAGGGCAGGGTGCCAGACTGCCTTAAGGAGGCGCTGGTTCAGCCCCTGCTCAAGAAACCATAATTGGTCGTTGGTATCCTGGCCAGCTATCAGCTGGTCTCTAACCTTCCCTTTTTAGGGAAGGTTATTGAGCGGGTGGTGGCTCGGCATTTGCAGGAGCATCTGGACTGGATTAACTTTCTCGATCCCTCACAGTCAGGGTTTTGCCCTGGATATGGCATGAGGACTGCACTTGCGGTCTTGGTTGATGACCTCTCCCATGAGTTGGACTGGGATCATTCGACCCTGCTGATCCTATAAGATCTCTCGGCTCCATTTAATACCATTGACTATGAGTTGTTGGTGACTCGCTGTGGGACTGGGCAGGGACTGATGGGACCGTTTTTGAGTGGTTCCACTCCTTCCTGGTTGGGAGAGTCCAGTGTGTGGTCCTGGGTGATTTTTCATCTTTTCCCCGGGGCTTCACGTGTCGAGTTCCGCAGGGTTCCATCTTATCCCCTCTTGTTCAATGTGTACATGCAGCCTTTGGGGGAGGTTGTTAGGGAGTTTGGCGTATGGTGTCATTCATATGCTGATGACACCCAGCTTTATCTCTCATTTTCATCCGACTCAGGCCCGGCAGTCTCAGTGCTTACCCGGTACTTGGCAGCTGTGGGGGATTAGATGAGGGTGAGCCGTCTGAAGTTAAATCCCGACAAGACGGAGGTGATGGTCGTGGGGAAAGCCAGGAGAGTGCTGGCTCCCATCATTGATGGGATCCGTCCTGCCCTGGTATTGCAGGTTCGGAGTCTGGGGGTTCTCCTGGACCTGCATTTTTGCTTGGATGCCCAGGTGGCGGCTGTGGTGAAAGGGGCATTTTGCCAATTACATCTGGTGCGTTGGCTTCAGCCGTATGTCTTCGACTCTGACCAAGCCACAATCGTCCATGCTTTTATTACCTCGAGATTGGACTACTGTAATGCACTCTACATGGGGCTACCCTTGGTCCTAGTTCGGATGCTGCAGCTGGTGCAGAATGCAACGGCTCATCTCCTAATGGGGACAGGCCGATGCAAGCATATTGCACCAGTGCTTCGCTCTCTGCACTGGCTGCTTATAGTCTTCTAGGACCAATTCAAGGTGTTGGTGTTGACCTTTAAAGCCCTGAGTGGCTTGGGCCCTGCCTACCTGTGGGACCACCTCACCCTCTGGGTCCTGGATCGGCCTCTGTGGTCAACTGGGGGCACCCTCCTCGAGGTCCCCCGGGTTTCTTGGGTGTCGACCTTGCGGAGGGCATTCTCTGTGGCTGCACCGTAGTTGTGGAGCTCCCTCCCATTGGAGGTCCGCCTGATTACCAACCTCCCCTCTTTCCGTAGACAATGTAAGACCTGGCTGTTCTTCTGTGCTTTTCCTAAGGGAGAGGGGGTGGGTGGGTTGTGTTAGGGTGGGGGGGATGTTGTTTTTTATATTGTGTTTTAATAGTGTTTTAAAATTGTATTATTGTTGATTTAAATCGTTTTAATATGTTGTTAGCTGCTGTGAGATGCTTTTAGCAGGAGGGGATGGCATACAAATTTGATTATAAATATTATAAATTATAAATATCAGACCGAGTATGGCAGGTGGCAGGCAGGCACTGAGAAGCAGCAGGGACTGGCAAAGGAGACATGCTGTTCCAAGTATGTTGAGCTTTGATTTGCAGAGAATACCCTAGGGGGAAAAAAGATATGAGAGACACACACAGAGTCCTCAGGCAGAGGAACAGCAGGCACTGACTTCAGCAGTAGGCACCGCAAGTGTGGAAAGGCATCAACTTACAGAGATCAAGTTGGCCAGTCATGTGACTTAGAGGGGATTGGGTCACATGTTGTTAATGGGGTCTGGCACCCTCTGGTCAATCAGGTTCATAGCCTTGGAGTGCTTTTGAATCCCTCTTTCTGCCTGGAACATAAGGTGGTGACGGTAGCCAGGAGCACTTTTCACCAATTCCATCTGGTGAGGAGGCTGCAGCCTTTTCTCTCTGACTCAGATGTGGACACTATCATCCATGTTTTCATCACCTTGAGGCTAGATTACTGCAATGTGCTGTATGTGGGGCTGCCCTTTGACTGTTAGAAAGCTGCAGCTGATGTAGAATGTGGTGGCTCGGCTCCTTTTGGGAACGAGACATTGGGACCACATTATACTGGTGCTCCGAAGTCTGCCTATAGATTTCCAGGCACAATTCAAGGTGCTTGTTTTTACCTTTAAATCCCTAAATGGTCTGGGTCCCATATATCTGAAAGACCGCCTGTCCTACCATGTCCCATTGCCGCCCCTACGATCATCCAAGAGCACCCTCTTGTGGGTTCCATATGTTACTCTTGTCCATGGAAGTTGCGTATGAGGCCGTTCTCGGTTGCTACCCTGTTTTTGTGGAACTCCCTTCCCCGTGAGGTTTGCTTGAGACCAAGCCTAAGCAGCTTCCAAAGGCAGTGTAAAACTTTTTTTATTTGAAAAAGCATTTGGTGGGCGGAGATAGGGGTTGGTTGGGTTTTTGGGAGGGTTGTGGGGGAGGGTGGGTGTTTTTAGGTGAGGGTAGGAATATATATTGTTTGGGTTTTATTAGTTTTTGTATTGTAAGTCATTCTGAGCCTCTGTGGGAAGGGTGGCGTATAAATTTGAATGAATAAATAAATAAATTGGCTGGGTGTGTTTGTAGGAGATATGTGTGAGACACACATTTAGACAGCAGCAGCAGCAAGAGGGAAGACAGAGAAGCAGCAAGCATGTGCAGAAAGGACCTCATTTCTTTTAATTTCCCCTTTCATTTTTCGATTTTAGAAGTTCATTCACTTTCATTTTCCAAGGCTTCAATCATTTTAGTAATTAAACAAAATGAAAAAGAATGATACACTCCTAGTACAAACAGGGTGCAAGCCTGGGAACTACTGAAATCGGAGAGAAGGGCCACTAATCAATCAATCAGCTCTGCTCTGCAATGGACCCTCCCTCGATGCAGAGCACGGCAGAGGTAGCCTTTCTCTGAGTTAAGCAGTTCCCAGCCTCAGATGCTCTGTATTCAAGAAAATGAAGCCTATTCACTGCTCCACCTCAGCAGCCTGGCACCAGCTTGGACGTAGCCTGTTCTGAGAGCAGTGGCAGCTGTTAGGAGCGCCATAGGGATGTGCACGGGAACTCTTTTTTGTTTTTGTTATTCCTTTCATTTTCATTATTAAAATGCCAATCCTTTCCATTACTCTGTATTTGTTTTTATTATTACTTTCCTTTTTGATTTCCATTGGTTTCAACGGTGAACACATTTTTGGCTTTACCTAATTCATTTTTCATTAAATTTGAATGAAAAAGATTGTACCCCCCAAAGAAGGGAATTATGTGTCCCAAATTTGAGAAAGATTGGATAAAGGGATCAAATTTTATAAGCAGTTGTATTTTGTTGTTTTACAAAAAGCTGCATACACATTCTTGGCTGTAACATTTTTGTCTCCCATTCAATTTGGATGAACATTGGACAGATTATACCCTTCCCCAAGGTTACTAAATCTGCCATCTTTCTAAAAGTTTGAATCAAGAGTCCTGCTATTATAAGCCATTTAATTGTAAATGCATTTCTGGCTGTAACATCGTTGTGTTCCATCAAGGTTACATGAAAATTGGCAGAATTGCATCTCACACCTTCAGGATTATCTTTCCCAAAGTTCAGAAAGATTTGATACAGGGTCCTAATTTTATAAACCTGCACAACATCTGCAGAGAATGAGCCTATGCCAGCAGAGATTCTCTTATGTTTGTCACTGTGGTACAAGATGTGTTTGTGATGCCAGTTGACCAGCAGAAATGTATCATTCTGTGCTGTGACCACCCCAACCCCTCTCCCCCACTTGTTACTGGTAAGTTGGTGGAAGTGTCTGCTTAGGAAACTCTTGTAGGCACTCTTGTATCCTCTGTCACAGTGCTGCAGGATGTGATTGTGCTGACAATTGGCCAGCCTGGATGTGTGAACCATGTTTCCTGATTGCTGGGATGATATCCTGCTCCCCCCCCCCCACACACACACACCACCCTCTGTCTTGCTGCCTGAAGTTCCAGTTATGTCCCTTCTGTGCCTGTCTCAGAGCCACCCAGAATTGGTCTAACATCTTTACTGTTTACATGGTGAGCAAGTTAAGGTGTGATCCTTAACTTATAATTTCCAAGCTCTTTTTAATATGGTTGAATTTGTAAGAGCCTTAACTCCTCTTTTAAACTGTAGGTTATTGATCCTAGAATTTCCCTGTTTTTTAAAAAAGGAAAATAGACAAATTCCCCCACCTGCAACACTACCAGTTTCCCTTGCTGTAATCTACAAGCCCCCTTTTCCCTTCTAGAGAACCCAGGAGTCTTAGGTTCCAGACCTGCCTGCTCTAACCCACTAACCTCCACTCCCCTCCCAGAGAACCCAGGAGTCCTGGCCCCCAGCCCCCCCTGCTCTAACCCACTAACCCCCACTCTCCTCCCAGAGAACCCAGGAGTCCTGGTTCCTCTAACCAAATAGACCCGGCTCCCCTACGAGTGCTTTGATGGAACCCAAGCGTCCTGGCTCCCATTCCCTCCCTCCCCCCTCTAAGCAACAAGACTCCCCCCCCCCCCCCCACTTCTCTCCCAACCCTCGGGGGGGGGGGGGGGGATAGAACCCAGGAGTGTCGGCTCCAAGCCCCCGTTACCCATTTCAGTTCAATAGCGCCCCTTCCCTCCGGCTCTCAAAGGAGAGCTCCGTTGTTGGCCGGGCTCCAGCCAGGCCCCTGGTTAGAGGAGGGGAGGGAGGGTTGGACTAAGAGGCAAAGGTCTGGCCGGGGTCCAGGCCGGCAGCCCGCCTCAGCTCCCAGCTGTTGTCATGGCCCCCATCACCTGCCGGCCCTTATCTCTGGAACCCAAACACCCTGGGAAGAACAGAGGCCATAAACCCAACCGCACGTCGCCAGGCCAGCTGGCAGCCAGGGAATGGGCCGGCCTGGTGGGGGGACTGGCCGCCCAGTCAGACACACAGCTCACATGATGTCCCTGCTAGACCCCACTCATCCCCCAGAGCCAGGGGTGGAATCCCAGGAGCCCTGGTTTCCATTCCCGCCCCCCCTGCTCTAAGGCAAATGTTTAAGAAATGTTCATGAAAAATACATGTTGATTGTCAGCTCTCGGGCAGGGACCATGTCTGTCTTATTCTTTGTAAAGCACCAGGTACATTGCTGGCGCTATATAAATGTTGCCGGGCCTGTGTCAGCACCTTAGGTGCCAATGCAGACCCTGCAATGTGTAATTTTCATAAGTGTTCCTTAAAAATATGCCTAGGTGGGCACCCTACCCTAACTCACTAGGCCCCACTTCCCTCTTGAGAACCCAGGAGTCCCACCCCCTGCTCTGAAGATTAGACTCTCTACTTCCCTTCCAGGGCTGGGTGCAGAACCCTAGCATCCGGGTTCCGGTCCCTCTCGCCACTCTAACCAAGTCCCTCCTACAGTAGGGGGGATAAGGTTAGAGTGGAGAGAGGGTCCTACAGTTGAGAAGGCCTAGGAATCCTGACTTCCGATGCCCAGCTTCTTCTAGCTACTAGACCTCATTTCCTTCATGAAGCCAGGACTCAGGAGAGATACCAAGAATTTCAATTCCACACACCCCACAGCCCACTAGACTCTGCTGCCCTCCCCGTGTTGGGATAGAACCCAGGAGTCCTGCCTCCCAGACCCTCTACTCTAATCCACTAGGCCCCACTCCCCAAGCTGGGGATAGAACCCAGGAGTCCTGCCTCCCAGGCCCTCTCCTCTAATCCACTAGGCCCCGCTCCCCAAGCTGGGGATAGAACCCAGGAGTCCTGCCTCCCAGGCCCTCTCCTCTAATCCACTAGGCCCCACTCCCCAAGCTGGGGATAGAACCCAGGAGTCCTGCCTCCCAGGCCCTCTCCTCTAATCCACTAGGCCCCACTCCCCAAGCTGGGGATAGAACCCAGGAGTCCTGCCTCCCAGGCCCTCTCCTCTAATCCACTAGGCCCCACTCCCCAAGCTGGGGATAGAACCCAGGAGTCCTGCCTCCCAGGCCCTCTCCTCTAATCCACTAGGCCCCACTCCCCAAGCTGGGGATAGAACCCAGGAGTCCTGCCTCCCAGGCCCTCTCCTCTAATCCACTAGGCCCCACTCCCCAAGCTGGGGATAGAACCCAGGAGTCCTGCCTCCCAGGCCCTCTCCTCTAATCCACTAGGCCCCACTCCCCAAGCTGGGGATAGAACCCAGGAGTCCTGCCTCCCAGGCCCTCTCCTCTAATCCACTAGGCCCCACTCCCCAAGCTGGGGATAGAACCCAGGAGTCCTGCCTCCCAGGCCCTCTCCTCTAATCCACTAGGCCCCACTCCCCAAGCTGGGGATAGAACCCAGGAGTCCTGCCTCCCAGGCCCTCTCCTCTAATCCACTAGGCCCCACTCCCCAAGCTGGGGATAGAACCCAGGAGTCCTGCCTCCCAGGCCCTCTCCTCTAATCCACTAGGCCCCACTCCCCAAGCTGGGGATAGAACCCAGGAGTCCTGCCTCCCAGGCCCTCTCCTCTAATCCACTAGGCCCCACTCCCCAAGCTGGGGATAGAACCCAGGAGTCCTGCCTCCCAGGCCCTCTCCTCTAATCCACTAGGCCCCACTCCCCAAGCTGGGGATAGAACCCAGGAGTCCTGCCTCCCAGGCCCTCTCCTCTAATCCACTAGGCCCCACTCCCCAAGCTGGGGATAGAACCCAGGAGTCCTGCCTCCCAGGCCCTCTCCTCTAATCCACTAGGCCCCACTCCCCAAGCTGGGGATAGAACCCAGGAGTCCTGCCTCCCAGGCCCTCTCCTCTAATCCACTAGGCCCCACTCCCCAAGCTGGGGATAGAACCCAGGAGTCCTGCCTCCCAGGCCCTCTCCTCTAATCCACTAGGCCCCACTCCCCAAGCTGGGGATAGAACCCAGGAGTCCTGCCTCCCAGGCCCTCTCCTCTAATCCACTAGGCCCCACTCCCCAAGCTGGGGATAGAACCCAGGAGTCCTGCCTCCCAGGCCCTCTCCTCTAATCCACTAGGCCCCACTCCCCAAGCTGGGGATAGAACCCAGGAGTCCTGCCTCCCAGGCCCTCTCCTCTAATCCACTAGGCCCCACTCCCCAAGCTGGGGATAGAACCCAGGAGTCCTGCCTCCCAGGCCCTCTCCTCTAATCCACTAGGCCCCACTCCCCAAGCTGGGGATAGAACCCAGGAGTCCTGCCTCCCAGGCCCTCTCCTCTAATCCACTAGGCCCCACTCCCCAAGCTGGGGATAGAACCCAGGAGTCCTGCCTCCCAGGCCCTCTCCTCTAATCCACTAGGCCCCACTCCCCAAGCTGGGGATAGAACCCAGGAGTCCTGCCTCCCAGGCCCTCTCCTCTAATCCACTAGGCCCCACTCCCCAAGCTGGGGATAGAACCCAGGAGTCCTGCCTCCCAGGCCCTCTCCTCTAATCCACTAGGCCCCACTCCCCAAGCTGGGGATAGAACCCAGGAGTCCTGCCTCCCAGGCCCTCTCCTCTAATCCACTAGGCCCCACTCCCCAAGCTGGGGATAGAACCCAGGAGTCCTGCCTCCCAGACCCTCTCCTCTAATCCACTAGGCCCCACTCCCCAAGCTGGGGATAGAACCCAGGAGTCCTGCCTCCCAGGCCCTCTCCTCTAATCCACTAGGCCCCACTCCCCAAGCTGGGGATAGAACCCAGGAGTCCTGCCTCCCAGACCCTCTCCTCTAATCCACTAGGCCCCACACCCCAAGCTGGGGCTAGAACCCAGGAGTCCTGTATCCCTGCCCCCCTGTTCTAACCCCCTGGCGCTATCCCTCCCTGCCCTCCCAGAGCTGGGGATAGAACCCAGGGCGGCTGGATCCCAGCCCCACTCCGCTAACCCTTTTTGCCATACTGAATCTTTAAGGCTGTGCCCACTGTTCCGCCCTCTCCCCGAGGTGAGAGCAATGAATTAATCCCCGGGTGCCTTTAGCCAACCCGTCAGGAATGCGGCTGGATTATCCTGGCCTCGCTCCCCGCTGCAGGCGTCAGGCAAGGGCTTACAGGCCAGTGTTGCGTCCACTCCTGTTTTCACATCTCGACGCGTCCAAAGGACTCGGGGGGGCCCCCCGCGTTGCCCGCTCTATTCACGCCCTCCATTCAGACCTTAATCTGCCTCCCCGGCGAGCCCCTGCTTTTTTCTGCTTGCTGGCATTATTGGCTTCCCAGGGCCCCCTCCCTTTGTCAGGGCCTGGGAGTTGGGACACTCGCGGCTGAGGCCCTTGGAGTTTTGCACAGAGTCGGATGCACTCCCTGACTGCTGCGACCCACAGAAAGAATGGGGGGGGGGGTCTTCAGCAGGGTTGCCACCTGGGCAACATTTAAGGAACACTTATGAAACGTTTCCGTAGGTGGTGGCAACCCTAGTCTCCAGCTGTGACACAGGGATGTCAGCCCTCTCCTGACATGGGGATGTTTGATGGAGATGCATTGATTCACCCCCCTGGGCCTAGGAACATGTGACAGCCATGAATTGCTGATTAGTAAAACATAACCTCCCCTTCAGGGGGGGGTGTCACAGAGAAACATGGGGTCACACACGTGTAACACAGGACTACATGTTTGGAAAAATGTGTGGTGCCAAGGGTTTCATATGTATAATGTTACTATACATGTACACTATGTAATGTCAAAGGTTCCACATGTTTGTAATGTTGACTCTGAGAACTGTACAACTTGAATTAGGGCTCTTACACGTCACCGGCCTACAGAAAATACAAAGAGATACCAAAATGTGTATT
>QEPC01010389.1:1610362-1622977 GCA_003113815.1 Sphenodon punctatus | reverse complement strand
CACACCCACACCCGCCCTGGTGCACTGGCCCCCCTTAAAGGGGCTACCCCGCCCCCCACCGGGATTCGCCCCCCGGGTCAATGCAGAGACCACACACGCCGCAGCCCCTCACCTTGGCGGTGACTCTGTACTCGGTGTAGCCCTTGGGGTGGAGCCGGGGCTCGGTGACGGTGTAATGCCGGTGATACTCATCCTTCGGCCGGCGGGACATACCCCCCCCCCTTCACCTCCGGGCGCCGCCTCTTTAAATCCAGCCCCCCCCGCTAGAAGGGGCCGCTTGAACCACCACTGGCTCTGCCCGCACGGCGCATGCGCCGGAGCTGCCTTCGCCCCCCCCCCAGGGAGCGCCTACAAAGCGCGAGGCTACGGCGGCCGCGAAGAGTCAAGGGCTCGTCTCCAAAGAGCAAACTCGCTACAGTGGCGGGGGAAGAAGGCAGCGACTCACAGGGGGTGGTTATAGGGTGGCCGTACCGCCCCTTTAAAAGAGGACGCTTATGAAAAATTCATGTTGCAGGGCTGCATTGGTTCCAGTGCAGCCCTGCACCATGTATTTTTCATAAGCCATACCTCCCCCTCGCCACACTAGGTGGTTATAGCCCCCTACGAGTGTGCGTAAGCAGGAGGGGGCGGCTTAAAAATGTGAAGGAATCAATCAATCAATAATAGATATTATAACAGGGTTGCCAGATATGTAAAACATATGTTGCAAACCCTGACATGTGTTTTTCATAAGTGTCCTGGGAGATTATTATTTTTTGCATATCTGGCAATCCTATATAGTGGTTCTAACAACAGAAACAGTATAAATAAAAGAATAGTATAAATCATAGAAATAGGGGGGCAACCGAGGAATTAAGTGGCAGCAGGGTCAAAACAAAACAAAAGGAAGCACTTTTTCCGCACAGAGGAACCTGTGGAACTCACTGTCATCGCAAAGGCCAAGGGCATCATTGGGTTCAAAAAAGAACTGGGTAAGATCGTAAAGGCTGGGTCCCTCGATGGCTATTAGCCAGCCTCAGTTCCCCATCTGTAAAATGGGTGCGTGTGTGCGTCTGTCCTTCCCTGCTTGTTCCTTTCATCCATGTCCATTTTAGATTGTAAGCCCCCCCCCATCTCCGCCCCGAGCTGTTTTTAGGAGAGACGGGGTAAAAATCTAGTAAATAAATATAAAATAATCAAATCTCTGAAAGCACGAGGCTATAAAGCGCTACGTACGCCTCGCAGCACTATGGCAATGATAACTAGTAGTAATAACTACTCGTTGTGATCAGCTAGTAGTAGTCAGATTGGGTAGGGGTGTGACCTCTGAGCGTCAGGGGCTGCAAGTGAATTAGCAGGGAACAGATCACGCCCTTCTGACCCTGATCGGGCACTTCTCTGATGCAACCGAAGCTGCCGCTGTCAGAGAGCAGACCCGAAGCCTAGATACAGACCCGCTGGTCTAGCACGTCCCTCGCCCCACCTGGGTGAGATCGATGGAGCGGCTCCCCATCGGTCAGGTGGTCTAGGGGCATCTGGTTTAGCGCAATCTGCGGGGGGATGGCGCAAGCCCCTGGACCGCGGGCAGGGGGGCTGCCCAGGTGAAGAGCTCCCAACTATTGATTTATTTCATCAATTTATATCCCGCCCCTCCTGAAAACAGCTCCGGGCGGCTCGCGTGGAACAATATGTCCATGCTGGGGGCTGCTTGGGGACCACACGGGATGGATCTGGGTTCCAGGCCACTCTCCGACTTGGTTTTGAAACTATTGGTACTACTGAGCGTGTGCAGCTGCCAAGGCCACGAAACTGAGCTACCAAAATGAGAACAACAGAACCAAAATAAAATAAAATAAATAAATAAATAGTCAACGTAATGGAATACTCCAAAATAAAGAGGGATATTCAAGTAACTATTTTAGTTATGTGCTAACGTGCTACCATTCAATGTAAGTAACTCAGTGCTGCATATGAGCTAGTAGTGCTCTAGAAATTATTCGTAGTAGTAAGTAGCAGGTATTATTCTGATATTTGGAGGACTATCTTAAAATCCAAATAATAGCCACAAATAGAAAATCCTATTCATTTCAGCTCTAATTTCTGAACACCGAATGTTTAATCTCCCATCAGAGTACGTGATTGGTAGATCGGGGCCTTGGGTCTTTTATGACGTAATAACCAAGCCAAGCACACGCACCTGAGACTTCGCATCCGCTTGAATGTTTGTTGGTCTTCTCCCGTCTCTCCCACTGTCCCCTCTCCCCCTCCGTTTCTTTTAGATTGTGAGCCACCAGCAGGGACCGCGTCTATTTCTATGTTCTGTACAGCGCCAAGTACATGACTGGCGCTATATAAATGATTATAATAATAAATAATAATAATAGCAGGAATGGACCTCTGGTGTCTTCTTCCCTTGTGTTAAGTTTGGTAAAGGACACAGAGAAGTGGGGGGTACAGAAGGGGAGTCAGGGGCACGGGGTTAGAGAAAGTGCTTTCCCTTCGGGGCTCTCCTGTGATGCCAACCCTGTTCCGATTCCAGTCGGGGCCCTCTCTCTCTCTCCCCATTGCACCAGGCAGGACGCGGGTGGGCCATGTAGAACGAAAACTAGGTCTGCTTTACTCAGGTGGGGGCTGACCGGGGGTCCTTCTCGACTCCCGGCTTCGCCTGGGTTCTCAGGTGTTGGCGGCGGGCAAGGAGAACCTTTTGCCAATTATACCCGCTACGTCGGCTTCAGCCGTATTATCTCAGATCAGACTCTGACCTGGCCACTGTCATCCGTGCCTCCATCGCCTCAAGATTAGACGACTGCAACGCGCTCTACGCGGTGCTCCCCTTGGTTCGGAGACCGCAGTTGGTGCAGAACATGGCGGCCCGTCTCCTTAGGGGGGATGGGGCGCCGGGAGCATATAACACCAACGCACCAGTCGTTGTGCCTATAGTCTTTCGGGCCCAATTCAAGGTGTTGGTATTGACCTATAAAGTCCTACACAGTCTGGGTCACACCTACAGATGGGGCCGCCTCACTCCCCAGGTCCTGGATCAGCCACTGCGGTCTGCCGGGGGGCACCCTCCTTGAGGTCCCGAGGGGCACAGGTGGTGACCGTGGAGAGGGTGTTCGCGGTAGCCGCTCCAAGGCTGCGGCCCTCCCTCCCGGTGTTCGTCTGTCCCTCGATCTTCCCTCCACGGTGTAAGACTTGACTGTTCCACCAGGCTTTTGGCGGGGGAGACAGGTAGCGCAAGAGGGGTTGGGTGTAGGGGCGGGGTGTGTGTGTGTTTAGTTCTGGTTTTATATTTTGATGACTATGTTCTTTATATATATATTATTTCTATGTTTATTTATATATTGTTATTTCTCTGTTTTTACTTTGTTAGTCACCACTTGCGGCCTGAGGCAGGTGGTGCGCGGGATTCTAAAGTGTAATAAATAAAAGAATTCATCCGAACGACCATGGGATCGCCTCAGCGCTGCAGACTCACACGCTATAGAAGGGCTGGATGCTTAACTATGCCCCATCCTGCAGTCTGTCCTTGCGCTTCATTCCCTTTCTCCGTTGCAACAAGTTAACACCTCCACGCAGAGGTTTATCACCGGTCACGACCTCCTTTTCACAAAGACGTCAGGCAAATGCGCTTCGAGGTGTGGGGCCGTTCCACAGTCCGAGGCTACCAACTCCCCACCGACAACATAAACCGCGCCCACTCCTGGTGGCAGGTAACAAGTCCCTCGGTTCCCGCTGCTGCCCTGCTCGCAGCCGGCAGTAAAGCACTTGAGAAAGAACGGAGTTAGAGAGAATCGCCTCCCTCACCCCAGAGATGCTACTTGTTGGCTGTGCCCATGGGGGTGGGGGGGGGGCTTGTACCCAGAGATCCCTTCCAACCCTCACAGAGGGTGGGGCATCAGGCAGGATTTGTAGGACAGGCCCCAACCCTACAGGATCGTTCTATTGAACTGAAAATGAGACTCAGTTGCCGCTGAGATACAGCGCAGAGGGGCCCCGGGCCTAGAGATGCAGCTCATTCTGCGGTGGGCACGGAGGGGCTGTTTACACAGGGACCCGCTGCGTCGATGCAGCCTTCTCTGGGGTGGAGGATTTTTGTACAGGGCGGAGATACAGCCAGAGCTCTGTCTCAGCTTGGGTGGGAAAATATGCCCCATGACAGCGACTCACCTGCCTGAACTGCCCCCCCTGACAGCAGTTCACTCTGAGCAGCGAGGCAGCGCAAGTTACCAAAAACGTAATGAGGGCCCTAGGTTTGCAGCCATGGGGAAGACACAGTGAACGAGGGTTCCTGGCTACTACTGACCCCTGTCTCTTTACCAGGGAGGGGGAGAGAGAGAAAGGGGGGGGGGGTTTATCCACAATAGTTACACCTATGAGAGAGCAGTGGTTTCTGCTGCTCCAGACTGAAAGTGGCCCTGCTCATGCTCAGTTGGGACAATGTGGCCCTGTGTGCTGGGACAACGCAAGCATCAATGGGAAGGGAGAGGCCACATCCAACGCCTCCTGCGTAGGCAGGAGCAGCAGGGCACTGGCCCAATGAGCCACAAGCAGGGCTAGGGTGACTAGTTTTATTAGCGCGGGGTTGGGGGGGAGGCGCGATGCATCAACACAGATTTGGGGATGTATTCCCCTCCCCATGCAAATGTTTCAGTGAGCTGGTCTCGTGCTGGGGGGGGGAGCGAGGACACCCTCTCTCTCCCCCGTTCCAGTCTGATGGCTTCACCCACACGAGCATGTCTCCTAGATGGCTCCGAGCTCCAACGCCAAGCTGCAGCCAAGGCAAAGCCCCCCCCCAGGGCCAGGTGGATGCACGGCGGCAATGCCGACGCCGCGCTCAGTCCATGGTGAAGACCCGGCTGGAGATGTCGTCCAGCAGCCAGTCGATGCCGGCCAACAGGTTCTGCCCGGTGAACGCGCTGCAGCCCTGGATACACCAGTGATGGGTCTGGATGCTGTCGAGCTCCAAGTCCTGCAGGGGGGAGACAGGGATGAGACCCCTTGAAAGCCCATGGCTCCCCCCCCCCCAAGGTGTGCTCTCTGCGACCCTCTCCCCATTCTTCTCTGCCCAAGCGCAGCCCACGCTACCCCCAGGACAAGCCCTTCCACCGCTAGCAAACAAAGAAAACCCAGACAACATGGCCCTTCCCCACCCCCAGGAGTGTCCAGCCACTGTGTGGCCAAAGATCATAGGGAGCCCGATACTATCATCAGCATCAGCAATATGCCTTCAGTTAGAGCCGGGTCGCTGCTTCCAAGATTGGTGGGGAGGTACAGGGGAACAATAGGGAAAGACAGGGATACATTCATGCAGGTGCACGTACTTGACTTTGTTACATTGGGGAAAGGGACCCCAAATGCAGCCAGCCAGCAGCCGTCGTGGGGGGAGCTGGGGAAGGCTTAACAGAAGAGGTAGGTTTTTAGGCAGGATCGGAGGAAAGGCGGGAGCAAAGTTTAGGGAGTAATAAAACACGGCATTTCTCCTACAAAGATCCCAAAGCATCTTCCAAACACTTCGCTCTTGGTGTGCCTTACGGTCTCTGCTTTCAAGCACACCACTGTCTCCCCTAGCCTTAAGAAGCGCACTCTTGATGCCTCCCCCCTATCCCATGAGCCATCTTGTCTTCCACGCCTCCAATTCCTCCCTCGACCCCCTTCTATCTGGCCTCCAGCCTCTCTCCTCGACGGCACTCGCCAAAATCACCTTCTCTTAGCCAAGTCTGAAGGCCTCTATCCCGTTCCGCTTGCTCTCAACACGGCCTCTCCCTTGATTCACTTCTTTCCCTCGGTTTCCAGGGCTCAGTTCTTGACTGGTTCACTTCCTACCTCTCCGACTGCTTCTTCGATCTCTGCATCGCTGCCCTGCTCAGCTAGAGTTCCCCCAAGGCTCCCTTCTCCTTTCACACTCATCAAATCTCATGGCTTCCAGTATCCTCATGACACTCTGCTCTCCCTCCCCATCCAGTCTCGCATCCCCCCCTGCTTCCCCCGACATCTCCGCTTGGATGTCCCAACATATGGCCAAGACTGAACTCATCTTCCCCACTAAAACCATCCTCTCGGTCCCCATCCAGCCTGTGCCTCAGACAGATAATCAGTGGTTCATCTTGGATTCCCCCCTCTCCTTTGTACTTCAGATCCAGTCTGTTCCTGAGGGCTGCTGATGCTCTTCTAGAATCCATCCCTTCCTTACCGCCTCCGCTGCCAAAATCCTAGTCATCTCTTGCTTGGACTATTGCAACTTCTTCCCCTTGCCCCTCCCACTTCTGCTCAACACTCCCCTGCCGAGATCGTCCACCTCACCTGCCCGGCCTACCTTCTTTCCTCTGCCTTCCCCCGTTTTCTCATTCAGCACAAGCTCCTTGGCGTCAAGGCTCTTTGCGGTCTCACTTCCCCACTAGCTGTCTGCGCTGGTTTCCCCGCTGCATTCTCACTAGGGCGGAATAGTTTGGGTTTTTTTTTAAAAAAAGTTATTCACAAGTATTTCTGAGGTTTTGGAGGCAACGCAGCCCAAAACTCAGTACTCGGTAAATTACAGAGTATTTCCCCAAGTCTCCTTATATAGGGGGCAGGAAAAGTCCCTATAAAAGGGGGTATATGCCCCTGGCTTCCCCTCCTCCCCGTTCCCCCTCTGCGCAATCAAGGAGTTACCAAGTACTGAGGACTGAGTCAATTCCTTGGTNGCCCCCCGGGGGGGGGGGGGGGAAAAATGCCCCATGACAGCGACTCACCTGCCTGAACTGCCCTCCGTGACAGCAGTTCACTCTGAGCAGCGAGGCAGCGCAAGTTACCAAAAACGTAATGAGGGCCCTAGGTTTGCAGCCATGGGGAAGACACAGTGAACGAGGGTTCCTGGCTACTACTGACCCCTGTCTCTTTACCAGGGAGGGGGAGAGAGAGAAAGGGGGGGGGGGTTTATCCACAATAGTTACACCTATGAGAGAGCAGTGGTTTCTGCTGCTCCAGACTGAAAGTGGCCCTGCTCATGCTCAGTTGGGACAATGTGGCCCTGCGTGCTGGGACAACGCAAGCATCAATGGGAAGGGAGAGGCCACATCCAACGCCTCCTGCGTAGGCAGGAGCAGCAGGGCACTGGCCCAATGAGCCACAAGCAGGGCTAGGGTGACTAGTTTTATTAGCGCGGGGTTGGGGGGGAGGCGCGATGCATCAACACAGATTTGGGGATGTATTCCCCTCCCCATGCAAATGTTTCAGTGAGCTGGTCTCGTGCTGGGGGGGGGAGCGAGGACACCCTCTCTCTCCCCCGTTCCAGTCTGATGGCTTCACCCACACGAGCATGTCTCCTAGATGGCTACGAGCTCCAACGCCAAGCTGTAGCCAAGGCAAAGCCCCCCCAGGGCCAGGTGGATGCACGGCGGCAATGCCGACGCCGCGCTCAGTCCATGGTGAAGACCCGGCTGGAGATGTCGTCCAGCAGCCAGTCGATGCCGGCCAACAGGTTCTGCCCGGTGAACGCGCTGCAGCCCTGGATACACCAGTGATGGGTCTGGATGCTGTCGAGCTCCAAGTCCTGCAGGGGGGAGACAGGGATGAGACCCCTTGAAAGCCCATGGCTCCCTCCTTCCTGCTGACCCCCCCCCTCCCAAGATGTGCTCTCTGCGACCCTCTCCCCAAGCGCAGCCCACGCTACCCCCAGGACAAGCCCTTCCACCGCTAGCAAACAAAGAAAACCCAGACAACATGGCCCTTCCCCACCCCCAGAAGTGTCCAGCCACTGTGTGGCCAAAGATCATAGGGAGCCCGATACGATCATCAGCATCAGCAATATGCCTTCAGTGAGAGCCGGGTCGCTGCTTCCAAGATTGGTGGGGAGGTACAGGGGAACAATAGGGAAAGACAGGGATACATTCATGCAGGTGCACGTACTTGACTTTGTTACATTGGGGAAAGGGACCCCAAATGCAGCCAGCCAGCAGCCGTCGTGGGGGGAGCTGGGGAAGGCTTAACAGAAGAGGTAGGTTTTTAGGCAGGATCGGAGGAAAGGCGGGAGCAAAGTTTAGGGAGTAATAAAACACGGCATTTCTCCTACAAAGATCCCAAAGCATCTTCCAAACACTTCGCTCTTGGTGTGCCTTACGGTCTCTGCTTTCAAGCACACCACTGTCTCCCCTGTCCTTAAGAAGCGCACTCTTGACGCCTCCCCCCTATCCCATGAGCCATCTTGTCTTCCACGCCTCCAATTCCTCCCTCGACCCCCTTCTATCTGGCCTCCAGCCTCTCTCCTCGACGGCACTCGCCAAAATCACCTTCTCTTAGCCAAGTCTGAAGGCCTCTATCCCGTTCCGCTTGCTCTCAACACGGCCTCTCCCTTGATTCACTTCTTTCCCTCGGTTTCCAGGGCTCAGTTCTTGACTGGTTCACTTCCTACCTCTCCGACTGCTTCTTCGATCTCTGCATCGCTGCCCTGCTCAGCTAGAGTTCCCCCAAGGCTCCCTTCTCCTTTCACACTCATCAAATCTCATGGCTTCCAGTATCCTCATGACACTCTGCTCTCCCTCCCCATCCAGTCTCGCATCCCCCCCTGCTTCCCCCGACATCTCCGCTTGGATGTCCCAACATATGGCCAAGACTGAACTCATCTTCCCCACTAAAACCATCCTCTCGGTCCCCATCCAGCCTGTGCCTCAGACAGATAATCAGTGGTTCATCTTGGATTCCCCCCTCTCCTTTGTACTTCAGATCCAGTCTGTTCCTGAGGGCTGCTGATGCTCTTCTAGAATCCATCCCTTCCTTACCGCCTCCGCTGCCAAAATCCTAGTCATCTCTTCTTGGACTATTGCAACTTCCTCCCCTGGCCCCTCTCACTTCTGCTCGACACTCCCCTGCCGAGATCGTCCACCTCACCTGCCCCGCCTACCTTCTTTCCTCTGCCTTCCCCCGTTTTCTCATTCAGCACAAGCTCCTTGGCGTCAAGGCTCTTTGCGGTCTCACTTCCCCACTAGCTGTCTGCGCTGGTTTCCCCGCTGCATTCTCACTAGGGCGGAATAGTTTGGGTTTTTTTTTAAAAAAAGTTATTCACAAGTATTTCTGAGGTTTTGGAGGCAACGCAGCCCAAAACTCAGTACTCGGTAAATTACAGAGTATTTCCCCAAGTCTCCTTATATAGGGGGCAGGAAAAGTCCCTATAAAAGGGGGTATATGCCCCTGGCTTCCCCTCCTCCCCGTTCCCCCTCTGCGCAATCAAGGAGTTACCAAGTACTGAGGACTGAGTCAATTCCTTGGTTACTCGTTAAAACTGTATCGAGTACCAGGATACAGGGTCGGGGTTTTATGCTGCAGAGTTTGTTTAGAGAATAGTATATTTTTGTATTGTTTTAAAAATGGAATCTTGGTTTTATTTTGCAAGCTGCGGCAAAAGAGCAGGGTATAAATGTGACAAAAGAAAGGAGAGTCAGTAAAAAAAAGGAGTCATTCCAAAACCTGAGTTTCAGCCCTAGTTCTCACCCAATGCTCCTCCTCTGCTACCACCCTCACCCGCCCCTAAGCCTCCTGCTCCATGAACCATCTCCACCCCTTCTGCCCCTACGCCTGCTGGAACTCCCTCCCTGAACATATATGTTCGGCTTTCTCCCCAACCTGCAAATCCCTTCTCAAGACGGACCGCTTCTAGAAAGCTTTCCCTAGCTCCTCATCCCCACAGACGAATGCCGCCTCTACATTCCTTTAATTCAGTTTCCCCTTCTCCCCTGTCACTAAGCCAAGCGCGCTGACAGCAACGTCTCAACTTTGTGAATCTCTCCCTGGTATTTTCTAGACTAGAGATAGGTTGGCTACAATGACTGCACAGCACCAGCTGTATTGCTGGTGCTATATTCATAATAATTTTGTTTTTAATCGCGTCCCCCCACCACCAAACGGTGCTCAGAGCACTTCGCGATCACAGAAAGCAGTAATATAAACACAATATAAAGGGGGACGGTAAAGAGGGAGAACAGAAGACACCGAGGGGAACCAGGCGTGGATCCTAAAGGCACTCGGAGAATAAATAGCTCTTCCGGTGCTTTTTTAAAGGCAGGGAGGGCTACACCGAGGGACCAGCCGCAGCCGATGCCAATTGCTTATCAACTTTAAGGCAGAATGGTTTCAGAACACAGCTAGCCAGCAGGGCGAGGTTCCAGGAGCAGGGCCTAGGCTGTTCAGGAGCCTGAAAATCAAAAATCAATCCTCTGCTCTACAGGCAGCCAAAGCAGAGCTAATCGGCTATATAAAGAAAAGACAACGACAGTTTGGAAAACAGAGGCACAGAGAGCCAGTGTGGCCTAGTGAACAAGCTGTTGGACTTGGACCGGGGAAGCCACGGTTCAAAATCCCACCCAAGCCGTCAATTCACTTGGCGGCCTTGGGCAAGTCACAACCTCTCAGCCCCTGGTGTAGCGGACACGGTGCTGGATTCGGTCCTGGGAAGCCAGGGCTCAAATCCTACCCTGGCCATGAGCTCCCTGGGGCAAGTCAGAACCTCTGGGCCTCAGTTCCTCATCTGTACAAATGGGAATGTGTGTGTGTGTCTGTCCCCGTGTTCCCCTCATAGATTGTAAGCCTGTTGGGGCAGGGACCCATCTTCAGAATTCTGTGACTGGAAAGTGCTGCGTAAGCCTAGCAGCTCTATAGAAATGAAAAGTAGGAGTAGAAGAAGAAGGAGAAGGGGGTCAATTCCCAGCCTGACAAAGAACAATCTTAGCTTCCAGATCGAATCCGCTAGAACCCATCCTGCTCCCAATGCTGGGAAAGAACTAAGGAGCCCTGGCTCCTAGCCCCCTTCTCTAACCCACTAGATCCCATTCCCCCCCCAATACTGGGATACAGCCAAGGAGTCCTGGCTCCCCCGAGGCCACGCTCCCATCACGTGCTGCTCGTAAGCCCTGGCATGCTGCTCTCACCTCACGGATGGCGTTGGAGCTCAAGGCCCCCAGCAAGTCCTGCTTGTTGGCAAAGATGAGCAAGGTGGCTCCGGCGAGGCGCTGCAAGGAGCGGAGACGCAGGGTAAGGCTGGGACTCGGTTGTTAGCACGCGGCGCGCTGGGCTCTACCCAAGCTCCCTGCTCCTCCCAGCACGACTCTCCTCTGGGGATTCCCTTGAGACGCGGGTGGCATCACGGGGGACGGGGATGGGAGTGACTGCCACGTGTCCTTGGGTCACCTGGCCAACCCAGCCTCTAGGGAAGAGATTTGGAACCTCTGGCCTAGGGGCCAAACGCCGCCCAGGGATATTTGGCTCCTGGATCCCCAAGCACTGAAACACCGAGCTCAGGGGAAGGGAGCAGAGAGGAGGGCCTGCCCATAAGGGACGAGGCACAGATCCACGACCTGGACCCTTGTCGTCCTGAGCGCACCCCTTATGGGCAGCATTCATGACTCAGCTGGTGGTGCTTGCTCTAAGCTCCCCGCCCACTTCTATGAAGCCATGTTACTAATTTTCAAAAATCGGCCCCTGGAAGGGAAACCGGTTCCCCAACCCGGCCCGGCGCAGCGAAGCGCAGTCCCCCACCTCCTCCACCAGGAGGCTCTGCAGCTCCTGCTTGCAGACCTCCAGTCGCTCCCGGTCGGCACTGTCCACCACCCAGATGAGGCCGTCCGTGCTCTCAAAGTAGTTGCGCCAGTAGGAGCGCAGGGACTTCTGCCCGCCCACGTCCCAGATGTTCAGCTTGAACCTGGAAGGGGAGACACAGCAGGGCGGAGGAGCTAGCGGGAGGCATCCCAGATGTGGCAAGGTGTGAGCAGAGGGTGAACAACTATTGGGCTTTGGGTCCTTTTGCTGGGGATGTAGGTGGGACAAGATCCACCGAACGGGGAGGAGACCCTGGGGACCCAACAGAGTGGCCAGCGCCGGTGGGGAGAGGAGCAGAGGGTTTCCCGGCCTGTCCCGTGCAGACTCTGGGGTCACAACAGAAGCCTGGCATGGACTTAACAGAGGCAGCATGGCTAAGCTGGGCCCCCCAGATCAGGCAGCTGCAAGGGGGCAAAGGGCCAAGCCAGGCAGCGCTGTGCCAGGTGCCCCGTCCTCTCCCCGGCAGGGCAACGCGGAAGCTGGGGAGCAGGGAGGGGACGGCGCGGAGGCTGGTCCCAGGCCTCACTGACCCGCGATGCTCCAGCGTCTTGATGTTGAAGCCCAGGGTGGGCGAGATGGTGTCGATCTCCTCCCCGTTGAATTTCTTCAGGATTGTGGTCTTGCCGGCGTTGTCCAGACCACTGAGGGGAGGGGAGCGGGTTAAGGAGACAGCAGCGCCAAGCACGGACGTACCGGTCATGGAAGGGGGGGGGCGGGGAGCTTAGAGCAAGCACCACCAGCTGAGTCATGAATGCTTCCCACTCACCCCACCCCCATGGTACTGCCCACTGAAGCACAGCACCTGAAGGTCGTCCCTTATGGGCGCCCCCATCTCAGTACAGCTCCCCCCAGCACCATGCACAGCCCCCTCCCCTGGGGCGTTCAGTAGCTCCCTCAACCCAGACATTGGGGACAACTTCCATACACCCAACACCCCCTTGGGCACAGATGGTACAGCTCCCCCCCCCACATACTTCTCCTCAAGCACTTGTTGCAACCCACTCCCCACGCCTCCCCCCCACAGCCCTATCCCCAAACACAGCCCCCCAGCACACTTTATACAGCCCCCCC
>QEPC01010389.1:1570219-1595465 GCA_003113815.1 Sphenodon punctatus | reverse complement strand
CCCCCCCCCCCCAGCTGTTCAGTTTTCAGAAAAAATGTGGGGTCCCTGACTGTAAGGCTGCCCCCTATTTTATCACCACAGAACAGATACCCTGCAGCTCTAAATTGTCCACTAGGGTGCAGGCCTCACCTATTAAGTCAACAGGAGCAGAGCTGCTGACGCCAGTGGATCGTGCTCCTGGTCTGGCTGCCTACGCTGCTGTGGACAGCTGTACAGACACAAGGCTCCTCCGTGAGGAGTGGCAGTATAGGGTTTTTGAACTGTATGTTTTATTTCCATGTATCAAAAAAACCTTCAAATCCTTGCAATTTTTTCTTCTAGTACAGTGGGTAACTTCCATTTAGTTCACCAAATGCCTTATTTTTCAGAGTTAGATTGCTGTCATTCTTGACTTTGATATCATAAACAACCAGTAAAAGAAAATCATAAATAAAATGTCCCATTTTCATTTCCAGGAGGCGCCGAATCAAAATGTGAAACTAAAATTGAAATCTGGTTGTCATGACCCCATACAAATACTTTCCCATCGTGTCCATTTCAGAATTCATTTTAGAACATTATGTATACGGTCATTTCCCATTATTATTATTATTAACAAACATTTATATAGCGCCAGCAGTGTACCTGGCACTTGACAAAGTAATAAAATAGACACGGTCCCTGCCCCTAGGGCTTACAAGCTGAGAGACAGGAGCTGGGGGAGAGACTTAGGAAGGGGAACAGAGGGAGAGACAAGGGGTCTATCTCCATGTTGCCAGGGCACTTTCTGCAAAACTTTTTCACAAATTCTGCAATCAGGAAACCCGAATTCTGGGAGAGAAAAAACAAAACAAGCAGAATACATGATGCAAATTAACTAAAGCCTGCACATTTTGAATGTAAATCAGTGTCCCGGCATGCCATCCCATCAATTTGGAACATCTCATGTGTTCAAAACCAACGACAACAACAAAAAACCTCATGAAATACTGGAAACAGGGAAGTCTCTTCCCAGTTGTGTGCAACGTTCTAATTGGTTCCTGTTTCCAGGGGGACTAATCAAGGGTTTGCAATATCAGTCCCCCTGGAAATGGGGACTGATTAGAGTGTTGCACACAACTGGAAAGAGGCTTTCATGCTCCCCTCCCCACTCAGATAATCTATTGTCGGGTCCCGTCAGCTAAGCTCTGCAGTGTGGCTGGGGACGCAAAGAATAAGCTCAGTTTTCTGCGGAATGCAGAGGAAGACAGGGAAAAGTGAGCAGTTGCTGGACTGGAGGTCAGCAACCCCACATACAGCCCTACTCCCGATCTCATGAGACTAGTGACGCTAATCGTGAGATGGGAGTAAGGTTTAAAAATTGGGTCTCTTGCAAGAAATTTGCAGGAGTTGGCAACACTGGGAATAGCAGGCCCTCTAAGAAATACCTGCTCTGAAGGAGCTCCCAGGTCCTGTCTGCTGCTGCCAGGAGCTTCAGGGGTGCAGGGCCTCTGAAATAACAGGGCCTGGGGGTGTGTATTTATTTATTCTATTTAAATTTTTACCTGGCCCTTCCCAGATAGCTCAGGGCAGCTTACAAAACCATTAAAAGCAATGCATAAAAACACAAACCTCCAACCTTTTCCCCTCATCCCTCCCCGACCCCACAAAACCCTCCCAAACCATCCTCTCACACCCCTACCCCAAACCCCTATCAACCCCCCATTCCCTATCCCTGTCTGCCAAATGCCCTAACAAATAAAAAGGTCGTGCGCCGCCGCCTCCGGAAGATGCCCAGGTTCGGGCTCAAATGAACCTCTGGGGGAAGGAGTGGTTGGGACATTCATTACTGGAGGAGGTGACCCATTGGCAGTTCAATGAGGGACACTGCTATGTTAGCAGGGCCTGGAATCTCGGTGGGGTCCTAGAGAGAGCCTCACTTTCTAGTGGAGGTGTAGCTAGGCACCTCATGAGTCACAAGGAGGGATTGTTTTCCAAAAGATGCTAAAATTGTAACCAGCACTGTCCGGAAGAATTATGCGGAAGCTGTACATGCATCCCTTTTGCAGTAGAAAAACCACCTCTTGGATCAGTTTCCTGTACAGCCTACCTGCTCGCTGGCGACACCCACTCCCTGGGGCTGCCCAGAATTAGAAACTGGCGTTCTCGTGTTACTGTAAGGTCATGAAATGCTTCCTGCATGTCTAGTGTTACTGTCTAGCAGGGGCAGGACTGGGAGGAGAGGCACAGCTGGCTGAGTCTCATGTTGCTAAGTGTAAGAACAAAGTTAATTCCAACAGAAGTTAAACGCAAGGTGCAGTTATGGGGGTGGGGTGGGGTGTGTATGGGGGGCTGAGTAAGCTATCAACTCCGTGTTCTGGTTTCTGCTATGACAGTTCAAAATCCAGCCAGTTGTAGGAAAGGAATTCTCTCCTCTGCCGTTCTTTGTGCTTCCTGGGCTAGGCTATACCAGACCCTGATCTAGGGGAAAAAAATCATAAGAAAAAACGTTTTCAAGTACATCAGAAGCAAAAAGCTTGCTAGAGAGTTGGTTGGGCCATTAGATGACCAAGGGGTGCTCAGGGAGGATAAGGACACTGCAGAGAAGCCAAATGAATTCTTTGCTTCGGTCTTCATCACTGAGGATGTTGGGGAGATACTCCTGCCAGACGGTTTTCGTAGGTGATGAATCGGAAGAACTGTGACTTCTGGAGGAGGTTCTAGAGAGCAAATAGACAAACTAAATCGTAACAAATTACCAGGCTGAAATAGTATTCATCCCAGTGTTCTGAAGGAACTCAGATAGGAAGTTGCAGACCTACTATTGATAATTTGTAACCTGTCGCTAAAATCTGCCACGGCTAATGTAACACCAATATTTTAAAAGTCTATTAGCCAAGTAGATTTTTGGGGACATAACCTCTTAACGTTGGGGGCTGGAACAACAGGGAATGGATTGTCCATTGTGACATGTTGGATACTTCTCCCAAGAGACAGAGGACCTTTTCAAGGGGGGGATGGGTACGCGCCAGGGTGTGGGGCCAGCGCATGGGGGACGGGTACACAGACACCCCCACACACAGACACAGGCAGCCCCCCCCCCATGCCCATGCAGCGGATCTGCGTGGGCACGGGGAGGAGGTCTCGTGTGAAAAGGGCCAGAGATTGGCCACTGTCGGAGACCGAATGCTGGACCTGATGAATCGTTGGTCTGACCCAGCACAGCACTGCCTATGTTCTTATGATCCTGCGCTGACTCACATGTGCGCTGGACGTTGTTCGTTTGAACCAGATGGGGAATCCCATCCAGCATGTGTAGGTCTTTGGTGAACCTTGCTACAAAAGTCGGGACTAGAAAGGATTAATTTATTTATTTATTTTGTATCCCGCCCCTCCTGCGAACAGCTTGGGGCGGCTAATGGGATCAAGTTGCTGCAGGGACGGGGGAACCTCAGGCTTGGAGCCAAATGTGGTGCATAGCTAGCTTTTATTTGACCCTATTGGCCCTATTTGCAGCTATTCGCCAGACAGGATCAGGGAACATGACGGGAGCTGGGGGAAAACAACAGGGAATGGATCCCCCATCGTGACCTGTTGGGTGCTTCTCCTCAAATTTATGCACAGCCCTTGGAGCTTTGTANTGAAGCATGTGGTGGTGGTCACTGTTGGAGACAGGATACTGGGCTAGCTGGATCGTTGGTCTGTTATGTTATGGCAGTTTTAATGTTTTTAGTATAAGCATGCATGGGGTGAAAACAGACATGACGGAAAACAACAGGGAATGGATCCCCCATCGTGACCTGTTGGGTGCTTCTCCCAAGCCACCGTGATTGGCCACTGTCGGAGACAGGATACCGGGCTAGATCGACCATTGGTCGGACCCAATCTGGCACTTCTTATGACCCCTTTCCACTTCCTGGCCCAGTGGCCCCTGGATCTAGTTCTTTTCTTACCCCCAAACATTGAAAGACTGAGCTCAGGGTAAGAAAACTGAGATGAGAGCAATGCACGCAAGGACAGGGGGCTGATGCGTCATGGCACAGATTTTTGAATGGTACCCACCCCACCTCAAATTTATGCACAGCCCTTGGAGCTTTGTATTCATTTCTAAAGTGGCCCCTGGGAGGGAAAAGGTTCCCCTACCTCCCAGTTTACAGGAAGGTAGATTTCAGTCGCCTGATCGAGAGGGCACAACAAAAATTTGGTGAAATATCGGGGGGGAAGTTCCTTACCAGTAAGAGCTTACAAGCTGCCTGGCGAGGTTGTGAGGCTCGTCCCGTCACTGGAAGTTTCAGGAAGAGAAGCCAGAGAGCCATCTGTCAGGGATGCTGCCACCGTCGTCATGCTGCATCCAAGCAGGCAGTGATCCCTTCCAACTCAAATCAAATTTATTTATTGCGTGACCATCTGGTCCTTGCAGTCAAATACAAAAGAACGAACCTTGGGTTATACCCATTACAAAGAAACAATGAGAATATGCAACAGCATATCAATGAACATAGCCAGAAGCAGAAACCCGGCTCTTTATCCCCCATCGTCCTCAGGAAGAGCGGCGTCACCAGGGATCAAGGGCAAACATTGAAGGAACCGGTCCCTATAGGCGAAAGCCTGGACTAAAAAGGCTGACACTGCCCTTAGCCGGGACATGTCGTTATCAGAAAGGAAACTACAAAGCAGCTCAGAATGGGTCCTACCAGGAAAACGTTCAATATAGGAGGCCAGCAATTGATCGTGGGGAACATCATAAAAATGGCATACGAACAAGATATGTGCGACGGACTCCGTCTCAGCAAAATCGAAGGGGCATAATCTCATACTAAAGGGGGTTCCAGCGTACCGCCCCTCCAACACACAGGAGGGAAGCACATTGAGCCGAGCCCCAAAGAGGAGAGTTAGATGCCTCCTCGGGAGTGAAGAGGATAGGTAAGCTGCCCTCTTGCTGGCAAGAGACACAATATGCCTATAATGTGCCAGGGAAACAAAAGAACCCACCTCAACCCAATCCTCCTGGCGAGCAATGTCCGAAATCCTGCAGTTAATCTCCCTGCGTGCTTTTACTGTGCTGGGTGGCTTTCAAATGATCGACTGAAAGCCCCCAGGCCACTATTTGAGACGTCAGGCGCTTCATCCATGATGAAACAAAAGGGTCCTGGGGTATATAAGCCAAAAGGCCTAGATGGACAGCATGGTAGAGACGCAGCCATAAAAAGGCCGCCTGCTTCCAGTTTAACTTACCCCAGGCTAGCTGTCCAAACTCTACTCGCAAAGCAGCCAAGGGAGTCCCATTAGGGACATGGAATAAAGATTTGAGGCCTTTATTCTGGACAGAGTTTAATACCAAAGGTACACACACCGCCCATAGAGCTCCACCATAAAAAAGTTGGGCACGTACTTTGGCCTCCATAACTTTGAGAGCTACCCCCAAGCTACCCTGGCCTTTATGTTTAAAAAGACGGGAAATAGCAGCAACCGGACCCTTAACTTTGTTAATGACTATCTCTCTATGGGGGGTTCCAACTAAGCGACGCGTGAAAAAGAATCCCAAGATATTTATAGGAAGAGACCTGGGCTATCGGGTGACCAATGATAGCTCTTTTTCCCCCTCCCAAACATAAGGACTTTGGTCTTATTGTAATTTATGACCAACTTGCTGGTAGAACAGAAGTCAAAAAGGACACGTCGCTGCCTACACAAGCCCACCTTGTTTTGGGAGAGGATGACTGCGTCATCAGCATAAGCAGCCCAGATGACGCATAGCCAACTTAGGCGGAAAAAATTCATGCCGGGACATCGCTGGGACCAGATCATTCAAGAAAACATTGAAGAGAGTAGGAGCTAATATGCAGCCCTGCCTGACTCCTGGAAAAAATAGAGAGCCAAGTTGTAAGATGCCTCTGCTGAGAGTGCCGGACAGTCAACGATGAGTCCCTATGCAATAAACGGATCAAAATAATCAGTCTTTGATTGATCGACAGGCTAGCCAGTTTGTCCCATAACAGGAGCCTGTCAACCGAATCAAAGGCAGCCTTCAGGTCCACAAAGGCACAAAAGAGTTTTGAATTCGCCTGGATGTATTTCTCGGCCAAATGAAAGAGGACAAGGCAGTGGTCAAGGGTCGACCTATTAGCCTGGAACCCTGCCTGCTCCTTATGCAAAACTTGAAATTCCACCAACCAGTTATTCAACATGGATAGCAGGTGCTTGGCATAAAGCTTTACTATAATACTAAGCAGGCTTATAGGCCTTAAATTCCCAGGATCCATCCTATCACCACCCTTATAGACTGGGATGATCACTGCCCTACCCCAATCGGCCGGAAAGGCACCAGTCTTACCCAAATGGGTAAAAAAGGCGGCCAAAAAAGGGACCCACCAGTCCGCAGGAGACTTTATAAGCTCGGCTGGCAAACAATCGTACCCAGGGGCCTTCCCTGTCTTGAGCGACTGGATAAGCTCAGCCATCTCAAGCTCCGTAACTGGGGGCCAGGCAGGAAGCTCCGCTAGATGCACAGAGAGATCCTCCTCGGGCTCCCGGACAGGAAAAAGGGTCCGAAAGTGGGACAGCCAAGTCCCACTAGGAATAAGTATTGGGCAGAAATTGCGAGGTTTACCCAAAAAGGAGTTTATAATCTGCCAGAAATTCCTGGAGGCCCTGGCCCTGGCCACGGAGAGCAGGGTATCCCAAGTCTGGACAACATGGGCAGCTTTTTGCCCCCCTAAGCCTTCTTGGCTTTCAAAAACTCAGTCAATATCCTCTCCTCCCTCTGCCTCCTATAGGATCTAAACAGGGCACTCAAGTGAGCCTTCCTTTCTTTATATTCGTGATCATACCAAGGGGCTGCCCTGAAGCTGACTAGGGGATGAAACCAGGAGCGGCCTTAGTAAAGAAATAAGCCCAAGGTATTGGGCCGTCACATCCCGGTGAGAAGACGCTCCCACCACTGCATCCCTAAACGCCAGGCCCGGAGAGGAAGCCGCCTGCTGAGATCATCTGACCAGCAGCGCCTGCGGGGGCCTAAACTGGCTTCACTGGAGTCAGCCCTGCTGTCCTCTCCCACCCACTCGGTATGGAACCGGAAGTTGAAAAGGAGCGGAAGATCGCTATGGATTTCCTGACCCACCCAAAAAAAACTAACTAAATACGGAAGGAAGCTGGAGGAGACCGCAATGTAGTCAACCACACTGCAGCCCTGGTGAGAAATAAACGTAAAATTCCCCCTCAGCATCCCCCAGTGAAGCACCATTTAGGATCTGCAAGTTGGAATTAGTCATCAGAGCAGCCCATCTAAGCCCGGAGGCATTGAGTGTCTTGTCCCTAGAACAGCGATGTAATACCGCAGCACCAGGGCTAAAGAAAGGGCAATGGATCAAAAGCTCCTCGGGGATCATTGCCCAAACGAGCGTTAAAGTCACCTGCCAGTACAAAAAAAGCCGAAAGATATTTATCCTGCGAGGATCGAATAAGGTCCTCCAATTTGTCCCAAAAATCACCCAAAAAACTTGAGGCATTGGCTGGGGGGGGGGGATATAAACAGTAACCAGAATGAAGAGCCTATTTCCCAATCTGATCACTAAAGCAATTTGAGGGGAGCTTAACCAACTCCAATGTCAAAAACCGCAGTCTGACTGAAATAAAACAAACCAGGCCCCCAGACGGGCGGCCCCGATCAGCAGAAGAAACAGCCGGAATCCCAAAGCCCATGAACCCTGGAAGCTCAGGAACATCCCGGCTCCATGTTTCCAGAAGACAGAGAAAAATCCTTGTCCCCCAAGAACTTCAAAAAAGATGGATGAAGGGACCTTGATCGCCATCCCGCTATGTTCCAAGCACACAGACTAAGAGAAACTAGCTGATCGCAGCACTGGGGGCTGATGGGGAGAATCTCAACATGGGGCTGCACCCTCTATTGGCACTGATCCCTGCATACATAGGGGGAGGGCAGCCGGGGCCGGGATTGCTGCTCTGCCAACCTCGGGTGGTGTCAATGTGGCCGGAACAGCTCCCGTGCGGGGCCTTAAGGGTATAGGATCAGTAGAGACTGATGAAACCTGCCCGGACGTAAGTTCATCCCTGGCAAAAATCTCAGTTAAAAGCCCCGCTCAATACCTTGGGCAAGGTTCAGAAGTCTCTCCTGAATGGGGGATACCCATTCCCCTAGGACCACCGGGACCCCACTGGCAGCAGATCCACCCAACACTGGGCTGTTGAGCAAGGAGTCCGCCCTGCCAGAGAAATTGCTGGCAGGTTTGTGGGCCCTGGAACGCGGGACAAGATCCCTAAAGGCCTCACCCACATGGACCCCTCCCAAGAGGACAATAGTACGGCTCGGGACAAAATTGTGGAGGCAAAATGTGGAGACTGGAAAAACACAATAAAACGTTGCGTGTGCCTATACGAAGGCAAAGGCTGAAAAGAAACAATGGCCCCTAAAGGGACCCACCCTAGAATCTGCTCCAAATGGTGCGCAATTGAAAAAAATCGAATTCCAGGGAGGAAAAAACCCATCAAGGCAGAGGCTGGATCCTAAAAGATACTGCCCCAGGAATGGGAACCACCTCGGGAGTGGGGGGAATTGCTGGATTGGGGACCCAGCCAACTGGGAAGGGCCTCCTGGCAGAACCTCCCCCCTGATCACCCGGAGCAGGGAATTGAGAACCAAGATAATGGCGAGGTACTGCCTACAGCTAATACAGTCTGCCAGGGTCTTGGCAATAATTTTGCAATTGCTCATGCTGGACTGTTGAGCGCCGCTGCTATTTCTCCCAAGGACTGGGAAAGCTGGCCGGCTAAAGATTCTAACAAGGAGCATTGTCTAGTTAGAAGAGCACAACCGTTAACACCGTCCGAGATCGCACTAGGGCCGTCGTTAACAAGTGAGCTCAAGACGCGGGCCGGCTGAGAGGAGTCCAAACAATTCAAGTCCAGAGTGGGGCCAAGCGTGGGATCCGTACCAGTCAAAGCCACAAGGGCCTCCTGGGGGGGGCGAGGGGTTCAACCAACTCCCCAACTACCGCCGATGGAGTCCGGCGCAGAGAAGGGGGAAGGAGTCCATCGACCTTTGAGCCAGTGGGAGCTGCGCCGGGGCCGGCACGCCCATCCTGGGTGGATCACACCCGTCCAGACAGGTATCTCGGGCCAGGGATCGGTTTGTTTTTAATAATTTAGCAACGCTTTATAATGTGCCCTGTCAGCGTAACTGAATTGAACTGCATCATTCATAGCTGCCCAGGGGCACAAAAGCCCCACCAGCTGGCCCAGCCCCCTCACCAAACTATGCTGTGTAGATGCAAAAGATGGTTACTTGTTATTTTCACAGTCCCGGCAAAGTGCCTGGCACTGACCATTTGCGATTAGAGACAGGTCCCTGCCCCAGGGGGCTTACAATCTAGGGTCCTTTTCACATGAGATGGGCTCACACACAGAGCCGTCAGCCAAAACGGCAATTGCTCTGTGCGTGGAGATGGGTGTATGTCCATGTACCCACGCACCCACCCATGCACTGCCCAGACGGGCGGCGCCCCACCTACCAACCATGGACCCATCCCATCCCCCCGCCTGTTTGAAAAGGGCCTATGATGGACAAGGGAAGGGGGATTCCCCTGCCCAGACCAGCTGCAGCCTGAGATTATTATTATTATTTTAATTTATTTCATATTTATATAGCACCAGCAGTGTCCCTGGCACTGTACAATCGATAGTTAGACAGGTCCCTACCCCAAGGGACTTACAATCCAAGAGACAAGCAAGTGGGAGATGAGGGAGAGAGAGAGGATACATTCATGAGGTTTGAAGTTGCCGGCGCACGTGCTTAACTTAGGGAACTAGATTCTGAGCAAGTGGGAAGAGGATGCAATTTCACTTACGATGAGCCAGGGAAAGCCGGACGGAAGAGGTAGGTTTTTGGGAGGGGGGGGGGCAGAACGAATGTATCCAGGGAGGGAGTTCCAGGCCTAGGGGGCAGCAAGAGAGAAGGGGCAAAGATGTTTAGAGGAGCAGCCAGGTCGCAAGCAGGCGAAGGAGGGGGCAGGGGAGGAGCGAAGCTCCCGGGCAGGAGTGTGGCAGGATACAAGAGCAGAGAGATACCGGGGAGCAGGGCCATGTAGAGCCTTGAAGGTGAAGCCCAGGAGCTTGTGCTGAATGCGCTCCCGTCGAGGGAGCCAGCGTAGGGCGGAGAGGAGGGGCTGAACGTGGTCAAAGCGACGGGCGAGGTGGATGACTTTGGCAGCAGAGCATTCACCGGAGATAAGGGACAGGTGAGTTCAGATCAGGGGAGTCCAGTAAGGAGTAAGGTCAAGGGGCAGGTGAGTTCAGATCAGGGGAGTCCAGTAAGGAGTAAGGTCAAGGGGCAGGTGAGTTCAGATCAGGGGAGGCCAGTAAGGAGTAAGGTTAAGGCAAGAGATGACTAGAGCACGGACTGGTTTTTTTGCAGTGATGCAGGGCTGGACATTAGCAATATTATACAGAACAAGGTGGCAGGATTTGGCGACAGCCTGGATCTGAGGCGTAAAGGAGAGGGAGGAGTCAAAAATGAATTCCAGGCTACGTGCCTGAGGGACCGGCTGGCTGGTGACTCCCTCCGTGGAAACCGAGAGGGAATTAGGAGGCAGGGAACGTTTTGAGGCGGGGATTGTGTTTGGCCATATTAAGCTTGGGTTGGCGGCAGGGCAACGAAGCCGAGATGTCGAAGAGACAGCCAGCGATACGAGAGTGGATGGAGGAGAGAGAGAGAGTTGCGTGTCAGCAGCATACGGGCGGTACTGGAAGCCGTGAGATTCGATGACTAACCGTTTACTTGGAGAAAGAGCATCAAGGGAGAAGAGGGAAGGGACCGGATCCATGGGCTAGATCCAGGAATCTGAAAGGGTCCAAGTAAAAATCAGCTGTGGGACAGATTTGGCCCATGGGCTGCCTGTTCCCCAGACACAGCGGGGCATCTTCGCACAGGGAATCTGCAGTCTTGCCACCCCTAAAGAGTCACCCCATAGGCCAGGTCCCCACATCGTGAGACTGGCTTTTGCAGCTAACCAATCCCCTCAAGGCTTCTTGCTGAACTCTGGGGGATCAGACTCTTCCTCCCCAGCTGCTCAGTTCTAGGACACTCCTGATAAAATACCTAGGGTGCCCCACACCGCCACTTACTGCAATCAATTATTAACGGGACCCACCTGCCTGCTTATCTTTCCTCACCAGTGAGAAGCCGGATACTGTCTTTCCCTTCCCCAGAAATGCCATTAAAACAGATAAGGGCAGCAACACCCAGGAGGGTCACCGAGGACGGGTGGAAACGGTTAGCCAGGGTAGATAAATAGGGCCATAAACCCACAAGCACTTCAATCCTATAGGCGGTTCCAGTGTGGGTTCTGCTCCCATAACCTCCCTTGCCTCCAAGTCCATGGGCACGCCCGTTACCCTTGTCGACACAGGCTGGGAGCCTCTTCTAGGCAGGGACACCACAAGCCCCCCCAGCCTAGATCTGGGTCTACTATCCTCCTCCTTCCCCAGCAGTGGAGGTCTGGCTGCGTGCAGACAGGCCCAGAGGATGAGGGAGAGAGCTCCCAGCTGCAGCCCTGCCCCCTCCGTACACCCACAGGTAGCTTCATGCATGGCAATTCTCACTGTGGACAGGGCTGCCAATGCTGGTTTCTGTTGCTACCCTAGAGAGCCTCCTATAAAGGTGTTAATGCATGCATTCAGATCCAAGACCAAGGGTTCGGGGAGAAGGGAGTTTCCTGTGGGCCTTAGTATAGAATTGGAGTCCCCTTAAAACCAAGATATGTGTGGCATTTGTTTTTTATCCTCAAATAGGTAAGAAAGAGTAGCAGGGTGCAGGGAATTCCGGGACCTTGTGGGTCCCAGAGTTTATGCCAGCCAAGTTGACCTTGTGTGTGTGCCCAGAGTCTAGGCCAGCCAAGTTGACCTTGTGTGTGTGCCCAGAGTCTAGGCCAGCCAAGTTGACCTTGTGTGTGTGCCCAGAGTCTAGGCCAGCCAAGTTGACCTTGTGTGTGTGCCCAGAGTCTAGGCCAGCCAAGTTGACCTTGTGTGTGTGCCCAGAGTCTAGGCCAGCCAAGTTGACCTTGTGTGTGTGCCCAGAGTCTAGGCCAGCCAAGTTGACCTTGTGTGTGTGCCCAGAGTCTAGGCCAGCCAAGTTGACCTTGTGTGTGTGCCCAGAGTCTAGGCCAGCCAAGTTGACCTTGTGTGTGTGCCCAGAGTCTAGGCCAGCCAAGTTGACCTTGTGTGTGTGCCCAGAGTCTAGGCCAGCCAAGTTGACCTTGTGTGTGTGCCCAGAGTCTAGGCCAGCCAAGTTGACCTTGTGTGTGTGCCCAGAGTCTAGGCCAGCCAAGTTGACCTTGTGTGTGTGCCCAGAGTCTAGGCCAGCCAAGTTGACCTTGTGTGTGTGCCCAGAGTCTAGGCCAGCCAAGTTGACCTTGTGTGTGTGCCCAGAGTCTAGGCCAGCCAAGTTGACCTTGTGTGTGTGCCCAGAGTCTAGGCCAGCCAAGTTGACCTTGTGTGTGTGCCCAGAGTCTAGGCCAGCCAAGTTGACCTTGTGTGTGTGCCCAGAGTCTAGGCCAGCCAAGTTGACCTTGTGTGTGTGCCCAGAGTCTAGGCCAGCCAAGTTGACCTTGTGTGTGTGCCCAGAGTCTAGGCCAGCCAAGTTGACCTTGTGTGTGTGCCCAGAGTCTAGGCCAGCCAAGTTGACCTTGTGTGTGTGCCCAGAGTCTAGGCCAGCCAAGTTGACCTTGTGTGTGTGCCCAGAGTCTAGGCCAGCCAAGTTGACCTTGTGTGTGTGCCCAGAGTCTAGGCCAGCCAAGTTGACCTTGTGTGTGTGCCCAGAGTCTAGGCCAGCCAAGTTGACCTTGTGTGTGTGCCCAGAGTCTAGGCCAGCCAAGTTGACCTTGTGTGTGTGCCCAGAGTCTAGGCCAGCCAAGTTGACCTTGTGTGTGTGCCCAGAGTCTAGGCCAGCCAAGTTGACCTTGTGTGTGTGCCCAGAGTCTAGGCCAGCCAAGTTGACCTTGTGTGTGTGCCCAGAGTCTAGGCCAGCCAAGTTGACCTTGTGTGTGTGCCCAGAGTCTAGGCCAGCCAAGTTGACCTTGTGTGTGTGCCCAGAGTCTAGGCCAGCCAAGTTGACCTTGTGTGTGTGCCCAGAGTCTAGGCCAGCCAAGTTGACCTTGTGTGTGTGCCCAGAGTCTAGGCCAGCCAAGTTGACCTTGTGTGTGTGCCCAGAGTCTAGGCCAGCCAAGTTGACCTTGTGTGTGTGCCCAGAGTCTAGGCCAGCCAAGTTGACCTTGTGTGTGTGCCCAGAGTCTAGGCCAGCCAAGTTGACCTTGTGTGTGTGCCCAGAGTCTAGGCCAGCCAAGTTGACCTTGTGTGTGTGCCCAGAGTCTAGGCCAGCCAAGTTGACCTTGTGTGTGTGCCCAGAGTCTAGGCCAGCCAAGTTGACCTTGTGTGTGTGCCCAGAGTCTAGGCCAGCCAAGTTGACCTTGTGTGTGTGCCCAGAGTCTAGGCCAGCCAAGTTGACCTTGTGTGTGTGCCCAGAGTCTAGGCCAGCCAAGTTGACTGCATTTTTGGGGCATCACAATTGAACTTAGTCTCATTATACTCTTCACACATACCAACGTTCATCATATGGTGTTCTGTCGAGGGTGTTCTCACAAGCCCCGTCCTTTCGCCCTCGACAGTAAGTATACGGTGCATGCCGGGAACTTGGATGTTCTCCCAAGCCCCATCATGCAGCCCTTTCTTTTCGCCCTCAGTATACAAGCGTGTGCCGGGAACTTGGGTACTGCATGCGTTCTATCAAGGCCGTTCTCACCAGCCCCATCACACAGCCCTTTTCGTTCTCACTCAACCCGTTTCTTTTTTGCCCTCGACAGCAGTATATGGAGCATACCAGGAAGTCGGATGTTATACGTGTTCTATCAATGGTATTTTCACAAGCTCCATCATATGGATTTTTTTCTTCTCTTCTGATATCACCACCACCACCACCGGGGACTTGAACCCAGGACCACTTTCCTCCTAAGCAAGGATCCTACCTCTAGACCAGCAAACCCTCGGTGGTCAAAGCAGCAAGATTTTGGTTTTGATCCATTGACCTCTGGCTCACGGACCTAGGATGCAGAGTTTGCTTGGATTGCTTGCTCAGTGCTCGTAGAATCATAGAAGTGGAGGTCGAGGGCACCTCCGAGGCCATCTAGACCTACCCCCTGCTCCCAGGGGCCAATTTTAAAAACTGGTACCAGCTCCAGGGGCTGCATAATAGATGGAGGTGGGGGTGCTTAAGAGATGCATTCAGGAAAGGGAGACTCCAGACCATCGATCTTTCCAGTATTCTTACATGCATGTCCCTCTCTGCTCCTTTATCCTGACCTCAGTCTTTCAATACTTGGAGGAAAGGACTGGATTTGGGGTCCACATTAAGGAAATGGAAAGGGGCCAAATGAAAACTAGGCGTGGGCTGCATTTAGCCTCCGGGCCCGAGGTTCCCCACCGCCGGCCCACAGCATCACAAACGGTCGTCCACCGGAGTTTGAAAACATCCAAGGAAGAAGATTCCACAACCACCCCCCCACCCTCCCACCCCGGACAGCTTATTCCATTGCTTTAACAGTTTCTTGTCGTTAGGAAGCTTTTCCTGATATTTAACTCGCATATTCTCTGTCCGTTGGCTGTGCCGGTGAATTCACGACGAGAGGTGCCGTGTAAAAGCACCCCAAATCTACACGCTGCTGGCTGTTGATCTGAAAATGCCTGTAGCTGCAGGGCTGAAATTCAGTCCCCCATGGTAAATCTCCCCCACCTCCAAACAATGCAAAACATCACTTGTGGGGTGGGGAATGGGAACGTTTCCAATGTTTTTGTTGTCAAAGCTCAAGGTACCATGAAGGGTGAGACAGATCCCAAACTTTGACAACAGTGCTACACAGATGCATAAGGCCAAGCCAGGGAAGGGAAAGTTTATTAATGATGCTCATACAACTTCCTGCATGAGTTTGAACTTGGCAGGTAGTTGGGCATGCGCAGAGCACCCCTGCGGCAGGGTGACTGGCTTCTTGGGCAGTTGCTGAATGGATCAGATAGAAGAACCGTGGTCTTTGGGACAGAGCTACCCGCGTGGGCAGGAAGTTCAAATCCTGCTGACGGATTTTGCCAGGGACTGGGAGCAGGGTGTGCCTGTGCAGGGGGGTGGGGGGATGAGAGGAGATTGCTCCTTTGCCACGGTGGGCAGGAGCTGCCAGACTTTCTGGGGGGCGGTGTAACCAAACCTTAACGAAGGGTGAGCATTGTCCCCTCCCCGAGCAAGTGGGTGAGAATAGTACGCTCAGGTAAGTATCTTACCGTACAGAGCCACACGGACGTGTGCACGCACACCCACAGCCAAGTGTGCTTGCACACCCATGCACACGTACAGAGCCAGGCAGGGCTTGCCAGGCAATGAAATTCAAGGGTGCGCTGAGCCCCGGGAAATGTTCCCGAGAGGAGTGTGCACCCCAAACTGTGAAAGATCAAGAAAGGGCTGAATTTTCTAAACTCGGATGGTTTATTTGGCTTTTATTAATGACTTTCCTGCTCCACACCCTGTGCTGTTCATCAAGACAAAAACTCTGGTTTTATATTCAGCAGGGCAGTCCAGAGGTTGGGTTGCTAGCGGGAGACTAGGGTCCAGTTTCCTGCTCAGACAAGCTATGGGGCAGGAGCGGGACTTTTGGGGTGGGCTTGGCCCCAGAAACTCTTTTTACAAATGAAGCACCGGAGCCAGGGTTGGGTGCATGCGAGTGTATATACACACACAAGGTGTGTTCTATACGCACTACAGTAGTAACCATAACAATTCACCAGGGAGCCGCTACTGTTGGAATGGTGAGCTTTTGGCGGCCAGCCGCCTGGAAATGTCCAGGAGGAACAGCTTTGGGCAGATGGCTGGAAACAAAGGGGGAAAGTAGAACCGGTTAGTGCAGAAGCTTGACTAGGCAAGAAGCAAGCTGGAAATCTTGGGGGAAAGGTGGTGAACCTTTTGGGGAGCCCTGGAAGGCTATAGAGATTGGGGGTTGAGAGGTGTCTGCATGGAAGAGCATGTGCTAGCTGTTTCCCATCCACTCCTCCGCAACTTGGAAATCTGTCAGTTTACAGCATAAATTTGTACATCTCCTGTGAAGTGCTCGAGTGGCATTTGGGTGGCGGGGCACTATGCAAATAAAAAATATGATGATGATGATTATTTATTAAGTAAACAGATCCACACCATAACCCTCTAGTCTATCCCTCTCCTTAAAAAAGGACACACAAACCCAGAAAGTGCTACCTTGGAACTTCCCACCACTTAGGGAACGGGGCAAGACACACACATTACTGGAATGTGTCATCGGTGCCACCAAATTTTAGAGGGGTAGTGGTTCTGTTGCTGCTATACTGTAACATCCACACAGGAGGTTATGGGCCCACCGTGGGGGTAAGGCAGTCGGCTGTGGATTTAGAGGTGGGCTAAGGGGTGTGTAACCCCTCCGTTAGCACCCCCCAAAGTCCCTACCCAGGATCCCTGTTGTTTTTTTAAGGGCAGTTGACCCAAGTACAAGGAAAGACACTTCATTGCATGTGTTTGTGTAGTTGGATCCACCCTTGGCTGTAGAATGTATGTGTGCATTCATGCACACCCACGCCAGCAGTATTTTGTGTGTGTGCTTGCGTGAAGTGGGCTAAGGGGTGTGTAACCCCTCCGTTAGCACCCCCCATTAGTCCAAAGTCCCTACCCAGGATCCCTTGCTTTGTGTTGGGTAACAAAGTGGTTGAAAAGAGCTTTTCCGTCGGCGCCAGGCAAATCAATCAGATGCTCTCTTGTCAGTGTACGTCTCCAGCTTTCCTCAGATTATGCTGGGTGTTTGGATTTGACAGGATTTTTTTTGTGCTTAACTAGCACCTAGTAATTTTTTTCTGTGCTTAAACTAGTCCCTTTTTGAAGCGCTTTACAGTCATTCATTAAATGTCACCCGCTGACCCTGCCTGGGAGGTCAGTGAAGGTGTCTTACAGGAGGGGGAAACCGAGGCAGAGAGGCTAAATGGCTTGCCCTGAGTTTCACAGAAGACCAAGGAAGAGATATCCAGCAACTTTCTTGATTTTAATAACTGAAAAGAGATGGTTTTAAGCACCTCCTCAATAGTGCATTCATTTTTACCTTTGTATGGAAATTTTGTTTTGCACCGACTCCACCCCCATCGATGTCCCTTACGGCTCCGCCCCTGGAATGGGGGAAGCGACTGGAAGGTCCAGAACAATCGATCTTATGCTGTGGGTCCATCCTCCGTCTTTGAGTGCACGCCCTCATCCCTGCTCCCTTCTCCTAAGTTAACTCTTTCGGTGTTGGAATCCGCAGGCCAAAGCCAGGAATTGGAAAGGGGCCAAATAAAAACCAGTCGTCGGCTGCCACCAGGTTCTCCCCCCCCCCTAGTTTGAGGTGTGAGAATTGTGCAGAATGGGGGAGACGTGACAGTAGTGGAGATGTTTGGTGAGGGTGTGCGAGCAGCTGAGCAGGCTAGTTGATCTGTTGACTTTCCTCAAAAAGGGCACAGTTAAGGTGACCTGAGCAAGGTGGCTCCTACATGAACTCTTTATTTCTTGGCTTTGTGAGGTTCAAACTGGGACTTGATATTCTAGAAGAGCAGGAATGATCCGGGGGCATCTTAGCAGTGATTTGCTGATACATCTCCCTGTTGTTTTTTTTAAGGGCAGTTGACCCAAGTACAAGGAAAGACACTTCATTGCATGTGTTTGTGTAGTTGGATCCATCCTTGGCTGTAGAATGTATGTGTGCATTCATGCATACCCACGCCAGCAGTATTTTGTGTGTGTGCTTGCGTGAAGTGGGCTAAGGGGTGTGTAACCCCTCCGTTAGCACCCCCCATTAGTCCAAAGTCCCTACCCAGGATCCCTTGCTTTGTGTTGGGTAACAAAGTGGTTGAAAAGAGCTTTTCCGTCGGCGCCAGGCAAATCAATCAGATGATCTCTTGTCAGTGTACGTCTCTAGCTTTCCTCAGAATATGCTGGGTGGTTGGATTTGACAGGATTTTTTTGTGCTTAACTAGCACCTAGTAATTTTTTTCTGTGCTTCACTCGTCCCTTTCGAAGCGCTTTACAGCCATTCATTAAATGTCGCCCGCTGACCCTGCCTGGGAGGTCAGTGAAGGTGTCTTACAGGAGGGGGAAACCGAGGCAGAGAGGCTAAATGGCTTGCCCTGAGTTTCACAGAAGACCAAGGAAGAGATATCCAGCAACTTTCTTGATTTTAATAACTGAAAAGAGATGGTTTTAAGCACCTCCTCAATAGTGCATTCATTTTTACCTTTGTATGGAAATTTTGTTTTGCACCGACTCCACCCCCATCGATGTCCCTTACGGCTCCGCCCCTGGAATGGGGGAAGCGACTGGAAGGTCCAGAACAATCGATCTTATGCTGTGGGTCCATCCTCCGTCTTTGAGTGCACGCCCTCATCCCTGCTCCCTTCTCCTAAGTTAACTCTTTCGGTGTTGGAATCCGCAGGCCAAAGCCAGGAATTGGAAAGGGGCCAAATAAAAACCAGTCGTCGGCTGCCACCAGGTTCTCCCCCCCCCCTAGTTTGAGGTGTGAGAATTGTGCAGAATGGGGGAGACGTGACAGTAGTGGAGATGTTTGGTGAGGGTGTGCGAGCAGCTGAGCAGGCTAGTTGATCTGTTGACTTTCTCTCAAAAAGGGCAGAGTTAAGGTGACCTGAGCAAGGTGGCTCCTACATGAACTCTTTATTTCTTAGCTTTGTGAGGTTCAAACTGGGACTTGATATTCTAGAAGAGCAGGAATGATCCGGGGGCATCTTAGCAGTGATTTGCTGATACATCTCCCTGTTGTTTTTTTTAAGGGCAGTTGACCCAAGTACAAGGAAAGACACTTCATTGCATGTGTTTGTGTAGTTGGATCCATCCTTGGCTGTAGAATGTATGTGTGCATTCATGCATACCCACGCCAGCAGTATTTTTGTGTGTGTGCTTGCATGCGCCCACGTCTGGCTGTCCGGGTGTGCGCGCGCGCCTGCCGCCCCTCCCCCCTGTGTACGCTCATGCACAATCCCCTCTGGTCGGCTGTGGCTGGTTTTACAGGTTACCCAAGCTATGTATTCAGGAGTGCCAACAAGGGCAATCCTCAACACACAGCTGGTTGTGTGGCATTTTGTACACATAACAGTTTGTGGGTAGTCAGTGTGTACCTATGAGGTATTTGTGTGTGTGTGTGTGTGTGTGTGTGTGTGTGTTTGGGAGGGCTTATGGGTCCTGAGTGTCACCATCACAGGCGTGTTCCCAGCAAGGTACAGAGACGCCCTCCACCAGCCAGGATGGCGTCGGGCCACAGTTAGCGCCAGATGCTGAGAGGCCATCCACCAATAGTGCCAGGCCACAGCTAGCACGGACACCGTGCCACGTGATATGGCCACGGCCAATAAGGAACCATCCTAGGATGAAAAGGGGAGGAGCAGGAGGCGCCTAAGACGACTTCTGCCCCTATATTAAAGGAAGACAACCATTCCGTCATTGGCTTGCCGGCGGCTCTCCTGCTCTGGCTTGCCGCTGCTCCCACGTCTTGCACCACGCTTCAGCCTCCGCTCTGCGTATCTGGCTCCAGCTCCTGGATTCCTGCACCCAAGCCCTTTGGCCCCACAGGATCCTACCGTCACCGGTCCTGCTGCACCTGCCCGTTCCTTTGGACTTCCCCCTGGAATCTGACTTGGACTCATGAATTTGACTTGGATTCATGTATTTGTTTAGGCCTTGCAACAGTTGCATGCAGCTGTTGTCTAAACACAGCCTCACAACGGCTATGTGAAAATCCTCCAGTAGCACCGGGCAGCGGAGACGGGAAAAGTGGTGGGAGACCCTGGTGCTGCCCTCCCAACCACACACGCACACACACAAGCTCGTAGGTCGACGTTGGCCACCCACAAACTGTTGCGTGTTCAGGATTGCCCTTGCTGGCACTGCCGAACACACAGCTTGGGTGACATGTCAAACCGCGCACAGCCGGCCAGGAGTGGTTGTGCATGAGTATACACAGGTATGAGAGATGGCAGGTGCGAGCACACACACAGGGCCAGATTTAGGATATTAGTGCTCCTAGACAAATCAGGCTGCCGCTGCCCTCCCGCCCCCCAGAGCGCACACAGGCTGCCATCTGAAGTAGGGAGGGAGACAATGGCAACATCCATCGCAAGAGCAGAGTCTCCTCTGTGCTCAGCACATCTGCAGGGGGCTTGGAGGTGGAACAGGGCGTCTCCAAGTGGGGATGGGGTTCTCGCCCCACTTCAGGCTGTGGGCAGCGTGGGGAGGGGGCACCATGATTAAGCACACAAGAAGTGCCCTACTGGGTCAGACCAACGGTCCATCAAGCCCAGCATCCTGTCTCCGACAGTGGTCAGTCACGGGGGCCTGGGAGAAGCACCCAACAGGTCACCCTGCTATCCATTCCCTGTGGGTCATCCCCAGGCTCCCGACAGTAAAGGGTTTTGTTCCCCAATCCTATCTGGCTAATAGCTGCTAATGGAACTATCTTCCAGAAACTTGTCCAAACCTCTTTTAAACTCAGCTATACTGCTGGCCTTGACCACCTCCCCTGGCAGTAAATTACACAACCTAATTGTACGCTGAGTGAAAAAATACTTTCTTTTGTCTGTTTTTACTCTGCCACCTGTGAGTTTCATGGAGCGTCCCCTAGTTTTAGTACTAGTTGAGAGGGTAAATAATGGTTCCCTGTTTACCCTTCCCTGTTGGCACTTCCTTTGTACTTGGAACACCTGCCCTTTTTAAAATAAAAAAGCAAAACCTGGGAAATTTATCTGCAAAACCCATCGTTCGCTCCCTTCCCCCATTCTGAGCACACCCCTTTAACTCCTGTGCTGCCCTTGGAGCTTGTACCAATTGTCAAAGTTGGACCGTGGGAGGGAAAAGGTTCCCCATCCCTGGATTAAACCGTCCTCTGCTCTCTCGCAGATACCGTTTCCCAACCAGGTCCGGACAACGAGGAGGCACAGAGTTCCCGGTGCCCCAGTGCTGTTGAACTCCCTTCCGTCCGGAGCCTGACTAGTAGTAATATACTTTATTGGTACAACCAGTGGTTGGTACAATTTTACAAACCAAATATATAAAAAGGGGATCTACTTTACAGCAGAAACCAGCATCAAATTCTTTACATAACATTTCAAAAGAAATAATTCTTCCCCTTTTAATAAAACTATACTATACATTTATACCCTGTATTCTTCTTTTTTGCTAAGGGCAACAGAAAAATGGCTACCTTAAACATTTTCTTATCAGACTCATTTGCCAACATGCATTTTAGAGCTTGGTCAAAACTGCCCCTAGGGGTCTTTACCTCAGACAATATTTTATATTTATACCGTAGGTCAGCCGACTTATTACACTCTAATAGATAATGTACTTGATCTTCCACCCCTTTCATACAATCGCATATCCTTTTTTTCATAGGGTATTCCCTTAAACCTGCCCTCTAGTACCTTAGACGGCATTCTCTGAAATCTCACCGAGGGAAGGGCCTGTCTCATAGCAAAGTTCGTAATATTAACTAGATATTGTTCCATTCTATGCACAGTTTTATATTTCCCGTAATTTGGGGCTATTACTGAATTTGCCACCAAAGCCGTATCCTCTTGCTTTCCAATGTCCAAAATTCTCAATTTCAAGAGATTTTTCAGGGCATTTTTTGGCAGTCCTTCCAAGGCTTCCGGGGAAAATCCAGTATCCCTAAGTAGCCCAATCAGCTTCTCCATGATTGATATTCAGCTCTCTCTTCTTCCTAACAAGCACGGGTAAGACAATCTCTCGGCATCAGGCAGAATCTAATCCAAAAGTTAACAATAACCTTCCTAATTTGGGTGGTTACTGAAACTATCCCTAACTCTGCTCTTAGAAAGGCCACAGGCGTATACATAGGTAGGTACTCCTAGGAGACACCTAAGAACTCTATTTTGGACCACTTCCAGTGTCCCAACCTCAAAGCCCCAGATCTCTGCACCATAAAGGAGCTGTGGTGTGAGCTTTTGTACTAACACATCAATGGCTGGCTTAGTCATCTTGCCTCCTCCCGTAGCCCAAAATTTGACAATACCCCCTGCCGTTTGTTGGGCCTTCAACTTTGCCGATGCAAGATGCTGTGCCCAAGTTCCGGTGGCCGCAAAGCGTAGTCCTAGATATCTGTAAAACGGCACTTGCGCAATTTTATGCCCATCTAGGTACCATGCCCGGGTTCTCTTATGAAACACAACCACCTTTGTCTTGCTGTAATTTATTTGGAGTTTTTCCCTTTTGCAGTAAGCTTTCTAGGGCCCTTCTCATCCCCAATTCTGCAACAGACAACAATGCCGTATCGTCTGCATAAAGTAGCAGAGCGATTTCTCCGTCACCAATTTTTGGGGCAAAGCTTTGTTTGTTTTGGAATGTGTCAATGATGTCATTTATATAGAACTTAAATAAGAAAGGTGCTAGGACACATCCCTGCTTCACTCCCCTTTGCACCAAAATAGCCCCCGTCAAATGACTCTCTTTATCTGTTCGAACTTTCATACAGGTACAACTATATAGCCCTTTGATCAACCAAAGAAGACGTCTGTCCAAATTCGTAGTCAATAATTTCCTGATCTAGCAGGTCAAAGGCCGATTTAAGGTCAATGAATGTTACAAATAAGCTCCCCTTCCTGATTTGGGTATACTTTCTGATCAAATGTGATAAAATAAAACAGTGATCAATTGTGGAGCGGCCTGCTTGGAATCCTGCCTGTTCCTCATGAAAGATTATTTTCCGTTTGTGCCCACTCTTCCAATTTCCCCAGGAGATATTTGGCATATAAGTTGGCCATTACATCTAAAAGGTTTATAGGCCTGTAGTTTGCCGGGTCACCTTTAGCTCCTCTCTTATAAATTGGTATTACCGCACTCTCGTTCCATCCGACAGGGAAAGACCCTGTAGCATTAATGCTGTTGAACAATCTGCTGATGTCCAGAAATCTTATGTTATTCCTAAAAATCTCTGCAGGGATCCTGTCTTCTCCAGGGGCCTTCCTCAATGGCCTACTCATAATAGGTGCTCGTACCTCCGGTTCCTCGACGGGATTCCACAGTGGATTTTCAACCATTTCTCACCCTCCTCTTATATTTATAGATTCTTCCTCCGAACCACCAAAAATACCCTGAAAATACCCTTCCCACCTTTTAGCCGGAATATCCGGATTTGTGACAATCCGTCCTTCCCCCAACCCTTTTTTAACAAGATTCCAGAATTTTCTGCTATCCTTTTTGTTCTACCGCCTGCTTTAGCTTATGATATTTCATTTTTTTCCCTTTTACCAATTGCCTATATCTTTTCCTAATCAGCTTTAACTGTTCAAATTTTTCCTTCTCTGGCTTTATCCTATATTGACGATCTGCTCCATTAACTACACTTTTTAAGCTCTTGCATTCTTCATCAAACCATGGAGACTTTTCTCCCTTTAGCCGCTCCTGTTTCACCGATTTCAGCGATCTCCACAATATGCCTACCATATCCTCATATGTTGTTAACACTACTACATCGAAGGGCAGAGGATCTACCATCCTTTTAACCAATTCAATACATACTGGGGTTTTAGCTAGCTCCATTGCTGACTTGGCAGTTTTAAAGTCCTCCCCCTACCTGGTATACAAGCCTGAGACACATCCTTGCCCCCTACTCTCCTAGGACCTATGGACTCTCCTCTTTTGACCTTCACCTCAATTATTTGATGATCACTCACCGCCGTATGCATCACTGCAAACTCTGAGAACCTTTCTAAATACACCCTCGGCACGCAAATATAATCAATTACACTTTCTCCCCGTTCTCCAATATATTATTATTATTATTAAGTATAGGCATCACAGCTATCTGCCTCTCCCCTCCCATTCAGAACAACCCAATTCATCTCAAACAGCCATTCCTTTCGAATTACAAATACCATCTCTAGAGAACCCACTTATACCTTGTACATCCCATTCACCTTCTATACCCAGCTATAACCAACCATAAAACAATAAAATATGTTGAATACATAAGATAAACCAATATAGTCTCACGCAGAATGAAAAAAACACTCCGAGGGAAGGGCAGTGATCAAAGAAAAATCAAGAATCAATTCTGCGCAGAAAAAAACTAAAACTTGGCCACGAGGGACTCCAGTGTTGTAAGGGCGAGGAGGGGGCAAGGCCCAGGTCTTGATACTTAAACTAGGGAGTGGGGGGTTGGCAAGGTATTCTATGTGGATTACTTTGCTTTTGCCTTAAGCCACTCCATGATAAGGGCTCTTCTCTTGAGTGCCAATAAGGTATAGGAGGCAAGCGCCACCATGTGAGATAAGGAAAGGAGCAAAACATAGCAACCCTCTGTCTGGAAGGAGTAGCCTGTTGGCAGCAATGGAGCCAGCCAAGTGAAAATAGGGGCACCTCATTAAAAATTGCTCAGTAGACTCAGCCTCCTTGATACTACAAGAGCAAGATCTATGTTCAAATGGGATCCGCTTTTGTCTACCCTCCACTACTGCCAACCGGAGCATCTGAAAGCGAAGGAGGGTATAAACTCTCCTAAGCTTATGGTTCTCTAGGAGGTCCAGGTAGGGTTCAAAGCAATGGATTAGCCCACATGAGGGAGCAACCTTCCATTGACGGGCCACGGACAGATCTTCTTGGGCGTCAATATCCTGAATCCTCCTAAAGAGTTCCGTTTTGATAAATGGGATTGCTTTCTCCTGAAAAAATTCAAAGGCGGACCCCAGCTCATGGATCCAATGCCCCAGATATAGCAGCCAAGGGTAGGCCCTTGGACCGCTGTGTAGTAACGCCTCCCTAAGACAAATCAAGGGGCGCGCAGTCTTGGGTAAGACCAAGAGTCGAAGCTCAAGAAAGCCATTCTGCCCAGCGCCTTGCTAGATAGCGTGCCCGTTTCCAACCTTAAAACCGCCCCTGGGACGCTGGGCCCCACTCTAAGTAGGGAGAAATTTTGAACGCGTTCAAGGAGGAGAGTGTTAGGGAATGGGACCAACTCCACCCCCAAAAAAAGAAGGGATGGGGGAATCTTGGCCTGACAGACCTTCAGCCAGGATGTGAGTTCTGCCCGAGTTACGTGAGACTTGCACTATGGGACTCTCATAAACACGCAACGACGTGTGAGGTTCTGGGGATTGCGGAGGGTCTCCTGGCAAGGGGACGGGGGAAAGGGGAACCACACGCACCAATAGGGGGGAAGCAGCAAGG
>QEPC01010389.1:1457614-1486062 GCA_003113815.1 Sphenodon punctatus | reverse complement strand
CCTCGAGGCTGGATTACTGCAACGCGCTCTACGTGGGGCTGCCCGAGAAGCTGGTCCGGAAGCTGCAGCTGGTGCAGAATGCCGCGGCCCATCTCCTGACGGGGGCGGATTGCAGGGAGCACATGACACCAGTGCTCCGGGCTCTGCACTGGCTGCCTATAAAGCACCGGGCCAGGTTCAAGGTGCTGGTTTTAACCTTTAAAGCCCTTCACGACCTGGGCCCTGCTTATCTGGGGATCGCCTCACTCCCCATGTGCCCGTGCGACCCTTGAGATCGTCCGTGGGAGCCTTTTTGGAGGTTCCTGGCAAGGTTGGTGGCCCCCGAAGCTAGATCTTTTTCAGTGGCTGCCCGTGCCGTGGAATTAGCTCCCCGAGGAGACTCAGTTGGCTCCTTCTCCTGCTATTTCAGTGTGTATGTAAGACCTGGCTGTTCCCCCAGGCCTTTGGTGAGGGGGAGGATGGGGATTTTTCCTCCCTACCTCTATGAATTTTTAATTGTTTATATGGTTTGCCATGCCCAGTTGCCCTGTGGGCAAGAGAGGTTGGTACAGAAATTTTACATTAAAAAAAATCCGAGCCACAGGGAATTAGCAATGCCGGGGTTCCTAATGCAGCCCCCGTTTCCCCATACCTGCCCACTAGGTGCCCAAGCCCAACTGCAGGAAAGGCTAGTCCTACCCCGGCTCAGCTGCCCAACCTGTCTCAGGATTTGGAAAGGCTGCTCCTGCTGAAAGTCCCAAGATGTTTCTTGCGAGGGGCTGGGGAGCTGAGCAGGGACAGGACTAGGCTTTTGGGGGCGCCCCCTGCCTGGCAGCGGGGTGGGGAGGCTGGTGGCCACGGGGGAACTGGCAGGGTCACCGTTGAGCAGTAGCAGCAGAGAAGTGGGAGGGAGATGGCATTGAGTCCTTCTCATTCACGCTGCTGAGTTCACCAGCCGGCTTGTGCCCCTGCTGGCAGAAGAACCACCTCTGTTGCTCACGTGCAAGCCGGCAGCACTGATTTTTAAATCATTAATAACTCTGTTCTGGCTGCACCAATCACTATCCTATTCCAGAAGCAGTTGTTGATCTCATGCTCCAAGTCTGAGAGGTTCGGGGGCTAAACTCATCGCATGGGAGGAGATATTGATTAAAAATCATGACTCTGCATTTTGACCACAACCAATTACTTTTAAAGTCATAACTTTTTATTTTCCAGACGGATCTTTTTCAAACTTTGCACGTATGCTGGTCCTCACAAATTTTAGCCATGGATAAATTTTCAGAAACGTAGCTCAAGCGTTTCCTCAACGCTCGTGGCTGCAGCAGTCCCCCGTTTACAATGGAGTGGTTGTGCAATTACCTTTCTTGCAGCTACCGTTGCAAGGCAATTCCCACTAAGCGGAAGCTAGGGATCAGGCCTGGGAACTTGTCCCTGATGCTGAGATAAGGCCCTGCCCCAAAGCCCCTACAATGTGGAACGGAGGCTACTTGAGAAGCTTCCTCAGACGGGGGTTAAACCAGCAATTCCCAAAGGGTGGGCCAAGGCCTTTCGTGTACTGCCAGAAAGGCAGAAGCGTACTTTAAAAACCCACATTTTTTACTTTCCTTCGACGCTACAAGAGTGAAGCGTCCCACTATTTTTAATACAGAATAAATCTTGCCGTGGGTATTAGTAGTTTGAAAGTGTGTAAGCTAGAGGTAGGAAACCTTTCAGGAGGTTCTGCAGGTTGGACAGCGGACAGGGAAAGGGTCCATATCATGGATCCATCCCATCTCTTCCTCAGACCTAGGAAATGGAAAAGGGTTACAAGCCAGATTTGCAGCTTCTCCCCCTCCAAGCAAAGCAGCATGGTACGGGCACGTATAGGCTGCTTGCATGGCAATCAGCTTTGAAAAGGACTAGAGACAGCCACTGGGGTCATCTGTGCAATCATCCCTTTACCTAGACGCCCCCTTCCCTCGCAATGACTAACACCTGCTCGAGGTGGCATCGAGTCAGGAAACACACTGCACAGAAGCACCTGGGGAAGCCAAGTTGGGTTGTTCCTGCAGAAAACTCCAGCGGGGCTGTTAGGAAAGCCAGGCTAAGCAAGAAGGGTAGAACTGGGAATAAGTGGGCATGTTTTATTTCATACATTGGGTGGCATTTTAATTCCCGTTGTCTGCAAGCCCTCAAGCCTCTCAGGTCAGCATGGGCAGTCAAGGCTGCTACTTTAGGGCTGTATCTCAGCATGCCAGAGACGATGGCCTGAATCAGTTGATCATGCTTGACTTCTTGATCAGCTGTAGCAGCTTTTGCCTCCTCCACCCCATAAGTGAGGGAGGAGACACTGGCGCGCATCTGCATGAATACATTGCAAGCTGCTGAGGCTCAGAGTAATCCACACCCATGACAACATGTAGACCGGGGACAGAGACCTCCTTTACCTGGACAGAGATGATCTGTCCCCAGATAATTCTGCCTGCCCCTGCCGTCGACATTCAAGCAGCCATCTCTGTAGGCAAAGTAAAATAAAACCCTGCAGACTTGGAGACCAAGACATCAAGAGTTTGTGTTTATTTGTCTACATTCAGCTTAAATCCAGATGTATTGCCTGAATGATCCAGACATACAAAACCCACTCTTTCCCACTGTTTTTTAAAATAAAATCTTCACTTATAAAACTGAAACACTAAAGCATTAAAATACAGAAAGCTCGTTTAACTCACTTCACGAAAGCATTAACAGGTGACACATCCCTTATCTATTTAAAGCCAGGACACTCAAATGTGAATTTTAAATAGAAAAAGGATACCGAATTGTTAACTAAAAAAAAATAAAAATAAAAAAAAAATAGTTCTATTTAGACGAAGTCATAATGGCTACTAACAAACCATTAAATACATAGATGTCCAAAATACAGCTAAGTATGGAATTACAAGTACTCAACCATTAGTGACCGATCTCACACAGAGCACTGCAACATGGAAACGGGGGGGTTTACATGTTTACTGTGATGCAATAAAACTGAGGATATTCAAAGGGTGCGCAAGGGTCGAAGGTAACAAAACTTCACACCCACGGGCGATAGGAGGTCTGGTTTATCTGTACTGGTAGTTCATGCTGTGATCGTTTCGGCCGTAGCCGCCTTGGGACGCTTGGTAGGAGCTGGGGGGTCCGCTGTAGTTCTGACTTGCGCCCGGCGAGCTGTAGTTGGACTGGGAAGAATAGCCACCTAGAGAGAGAGAAAGAGAGAGAGAGACGCTCATTCTTATAGCCAAAACTTGATGGATCAAAAGCTATTGAATGGGCAATAACAGAGGCGGGGAATCTTCCCCTTCCTAGTGGCCACTTCAAAGATTAGTACAAGCTTTGAGAGCCCTGTAAAAATGGAGGGTGCTGAAGGGGTGGGTGTGAGAGAGATCAGGAAGAGGAGGGTTGAGTCCACCCCCCTCACCTCTGTGCCTTGCCCTGAAGCCCCATCGCTCAATACTGGGGAGTAGGAACGGGAAGGGGGCTAATGCTGTGGGCCTGAGATTCCCAACCCTTGTGCTACAAGGATAATTAACTGCGGATCCTGCGTGGATTGCTGAACGCAGGCACAGGCAGGCAAGCGCACACACACACACACACACACAGGACGTGCCAGCAGGCTGTCAGTCACAACCCAACGAGAGCAAGTGACGCTTCATACTGACCTTGCTTACCTTGGTAAGAGGACCCTCCGCCCCCCGAGCCTCCCCCATAGCCACCATGCGAGCCAGCATTGTAGGAAGCACCTCCTGATCCATAGCTATTTCCGCCACCGCCACGGCCGCTGCTGCCGCCGCCGTAACCTGCTATGGAGAAAGCAGCCAGGTTATTCGCTCGGCTCTACTTACAAGTACATTCTAGGAGGACATTGCACACATGCTTATTGGAGTGTTTAGGATTTAAAGGGTATTTTAGCCCTTGCAAAGGTACTGGTGTAGCTGCCCCAGCAGACCAGGGGCCTCAGAGGATTGGACACTTTGCCAGGGCCCCCAAGGAGAGAGAAGTAGACGAGTCTAACTGGGACTGAGTAGGATGGAGAAGAATGGGACTGACATCAAGGACTACGCCTAGGCTGGCTGCATGAGCATCCAAGCAAACACAGGCATCTGTACGCGTTTGTTACTGTCAGGATTAATTGGGCCTCTCGTTGGATCCACCCCACTCCAAAAATCCATTTGGCAACAAGGCCGCCTAGTTGAGACGTTAGTCCTAACAGTTTGAAAAAGGTAACCCACCCCTAAGTACTTAACCCACCCCAACCTGAACAGAATTGCTTTCACCACTTCCAGAAGGAGGACGTGGTCTCAGATATCTGCGTCAGGGCAGGCGATCAATATGAAGGGAAGAGCTGACAAGGAGTTTAGGACTCATCAAGGTGAAGTATTTATTGCTAAGTGTTCAGTTACAAAAAATGTCTCCCTGCAGACTTGGCTGGCAGATTTCTATAGTGGCTTATTCATGAAAGGGAGATGCTCTGTTACAGACTGAACTTGGGTTGTAAAGTTATTGGGGCAGGGGCGGGAAACTCGCATAGAGCTGCAAAGGGGAAGGATCTGTTCAAGCAAAATCATCCCACTTTTGAGGAGAATGGGGTCTCATGTAGGGTGGGTTTTTTTGCTGAGTCTAGTCAGACTACATGGAGGTAGGATGAACTGTCCTAACGGAGCTGAGCAGGAGCAGTCCTTCAGCCTGGCTTCTGCCATTCGTACCCAAAACAAATTCTAACTTGCTTCTAATTCCATGCTTCCCTCCTTAGTTAGGGGCAGATTACAGAAACTTTGAGGCCCATATTTTAAACAGAGCACACACACTCCTCAGATTAGTACGTGTGCAGCTTTCTTGTTCAATTATTCTGGAGGTGTAAAAGCATGGGAATGGGACATTTCAGCCTGTCACAGCCCTGAAGTCTCATCAGCGAGCGACTACGGTTCCACTACATTATTCAGAACCTTGCTACAAATTACCCGTAGAATCAAATGATCAAGTCACCCCCAGACTCCTGCTGTGGTCTAGCTAAACCCTAGCTACTAGAATGGGGGTGGGTGGGTATTTTCCCCATCAAGCCCAGGTTTTGTCCTGTGATTACTGGAAAGCAGATGACCTTTTAGCATTTGCAGCTACCTACATCTGGCACAAGACCAAAACTCAAGTTGCCTATAACCTGCCTATCTGGTTTTCTACTCTTCCGTGCCAACGCGGAAACACCATGAACAGAAGACTTCAAACTTACAAATGGAATGTTCCCACAAAATGCTACCACGGAACACGTCCTTCTAGGGGAAAAGCTCAACCTCTGAGTGTCCTCAATCTGTTTGAATCAGAGGTGTATTCTACCAGTAGTATTTTATCCTGGGGTAGTTTACCTTGTATCTTGCCATTTTGGCATTAGGATAATTTAACACATGAGTCACATGCAGCCTTGGTCCAATTTAAAAAATAAAATAAAATAGGGACTTTTATATTGTTGGATCTAAGCCTGTTGATCCAGGCCCTGTTATCAGAACACTGACTGCATGAGTTTAGAGAAGGGAGCAGAGAGCACAGAACAGGGGATGGATCCCACGATCTGGAACCTTACCTTCCTCCCCCCACATCCTGAGCACACCCCTGTGGAGCACCCTCAATTCCCACCCATAGAGCTGGTGATCGAGGGGAAAGGATCCCCATGTTAAACGTTTCCTACAAGCCGTGTGAAATGTCTAGAGCAGAGCAAGCTTTTACCAGGCACAGCATCTACCTTGTGTAGCTCTACCTACCTTCTTCCCTGCAACTAAGGGAAGCACCTGCCCATGGAGGTATAGCCCTCGTCTCTTCCAATGTTCACCTCTCCGTCATCTCCCCCTCCCTGGTCTTGGCTACAAGGCAAGCCCATGGGGTAGGGACCTGCCTATAAAACTAGGATTGTACAGCACTAGGTACACTGCCCTCCCCCCATAGCTTCTCCTTGTTCCAACAATCACACTCGCTGCCCACACGGGAAGTGGCAGCCAGGCATCTCCTGCCACTCAGCAGCAGGAGGCTGCAGAAACAGCCCGGGTGGGGAGGAGGAGCCCCAAGAAGCCTAGAGCAGAGCAGAGGAATCTAGCCATGGGCTACCAAGAAGCTGGCTGACTGAACTGCGTTCCAAGGAAGCCATTTGACACTAGACTGGAAGGTCAAGGCTTCTCTGATCCAGAGCAGGATTTATTCCAGGGTAACGAATTTCACACGCATCCCAGAGCAAATGCTTTGTGGGAATAAGCTCTAAGCCAGCCAATCCTCACGCAGCCCTCAAAGCTTCTGCAGGAAGCTCGGTTCAGCCTTTTACTAGCGCTTTCCAGAACAATCCCATTTTGAGACAGGTCCCTGGGGCAAGGACATTAGCCACCATGGCTGTTCAGCACCAGGCACACTGCTGGTGCTACAGAAATGAATGCTGCTAGGACTGGTCATTAGCCCCTCCTCCCCACAGTTCTGATAGTGGGGTATAGGCTCTCCGCTCTCTCAATTAAAGCCTGCACTACACTACATTTCCAATCGGGAAAAAGAAAGCCGTAACTCACTGTATTTACTCTCATAGTTGTAGTCTGATCCTCCTCCTCCGCCGCCGCCGCCGCCACCACCACTGGGAGAGTTGTAGGAGTTGGAATAGGAGGAGTAGCTGCCTTGCCCGTGGTTATAGCCTTTCTGCTTGCCTTGGGGTGGGCCGTAGTTGCTGTACTGATTTTGGTTGTACGACTGTTGCTGCTGGCCTTGGTGGGACTGATACCCTGAGCCGTAGGAAGGCTTTTGCTGTCCTCCATGCTGTTGCTTCTTGCCAGCATGTTTCGGTGGAGCTGGAGAGCTGTAGCTGTCGCCACCTTGGTAATAGGAGCCATAGCCAGAGGAGCCGCCACCGCCACCGCCGCCACCTGTATTGCCAGAGTGTCCACCGTTGCTATAGAACTGACCTAGGAGATAAATAGGCTCGATAATAAACGCGGTAGCACAACAGGATCAGTTTGGGATGGCGGGTTTAGACCATTTTAAGGAGCCCCCGTTTTGAATCTAGGAGTGCTGCGACTACTTCACTGAAGGATTTCGTTTCACACAAGGCCAACCAACATGTGTCAATCATCAAAAGAGAGGGGTGTGTTGAAATCAACACACTGTACCATTGCCCAGGAAATGGCAACAACGTTGAGACACCTCCCGTCCATTCCAGAATTACAGTCAGCAAGACTATGCTCTTAAATTTTGTTTTATCTATTGATGTTCTGCAAGATTAAAAGGACGTTATAGCGCTCCAGTTCTATGCCAGACAAGTTTTGTCAATATCCAGTTAAGCTCACTACCCACCCCTCACAAGGAACAGCAAGAATTTAAAGCTAGTGACAAGTAGAACATGCGAATTACTCAAGCAGAAAGCTGCTTCCACATGGATGTATTTGACTGAAATACGCCTTGAACAAAGTCTCCTTGCACCTATCTGAGATGAGCCAAGAACACTGCAAGACAATTCGAAACGGCAGCACTGGGTGTAGTTTTGTAAACTAAACTTGTTTTTCAATCTGCTACTTGTAACACAACCAACAGGGTAGCTTCCGTTGGTGAAGTAGGCTGGAAGCCATCGAAAGTTTAAAGGGGATTCATTTAACTTGGATCCCAAATAACTGGAATGACTTAAAAATTTAAGAGCAAGCACATTGCAGTCTGACTTTTTAAACAAAAGACATTTTTATTTACCAAGAAGCAAAAGTCACTAGAATCTAAACCAAAACCTAGTGTCCATTGTGGTGTACACAGAGGCCCGAGGCTATAACTGTGGCCGCAAATACATTTGCTCAAGGCCCCTCAACTACAAAGGAGAGATGTACAAGGGTTTATTATTTGCCAAAGAACAAAACAAGAATGTGAGGGTTTAACAAAGCCAAGGGCACCTCCTTTCCTTCAACAACTCCGTGCTTATGTAATTCCCAAATTTCTGTCACAAATTGTGACAATTTCCTCACTGATCAGACACCTGAGTGAGTGAATGCTCCCCATCAATCTCCAACGTGCAGGTTTGTGTGGAAATGGCTGCATACTGAAGTGGTTTTTTTTCCAATTCCAAACATTTCTGGGAGTAATATGAAGTTTACTTCATAACGTTTTATAATATAGATGGGAGCTTTGAACTTTTTTATTGCCCTGTTGGACACGCCGCCTGGATTTTAAAACATTAAACCCATTTCTGTTGCTCATCTGCGATTACAGCCCTATAACATGAACTACTGTAAGTTGAGCTTGCCGCTAGGCATTTCTAGAAATTTAAATCTAGTTTCTTTGCACTATTTCCTCACTGATCCAGCCCACCTTGAATGAACACACACAAATATCCACCACACAAGTTGTCACTAACATGTATTGAGTTTGTAAAAATGGCAGTTTTTCCATTTCATTCAGGACAATATCTATTCCCTTGTATAAAAAGGTATTATTCTCAAATAATTTCTAAAAAAATTGGACATGCATCAATTTTAAAAAGTGTTCAATGAAGATGAAGCCTTCTCTGGCAAGATTTTAAACTAGCTAAAATTGGAAAGGCGACTGCTTTTCCCACTGGCTTTAGTTACTGAGGCTGCAATCCAGCATCCCGATAGCAACCACTGCAGCCTACAGCAGCTCAAGGGGAGATTATATGGAGAATCAATGGGGTCAGGATTGCAGCCTGAGCCTCCTTGCAACTTAGACAAATGCAATGGTGCAGACTTTGCTACGTAAAAGTACAGGGACAAAGACAATACAATTTAAAACCAAGCACTATGGCAAGAATAAAGGACCGAACACTTGAAGTTTGATTAGGAGTGGAGTCTGAACGGCCAATTGAATCCTGGTGCCTTCCAAACTTTAAGGAACTGCAGACTTCGATCCTTCAGGCTAGTCACAATAGGGTTAACCGCAAAAACACTACTTCAAGAGCAGCAACGTGAACTAATCTGAGCAGCCACATTACTGGTTTGCAATCGTTTTGCAAAGTGCTGTAGGCCCTTTATACTTGGTTCAGAAATGCCTGTTTTATGCAACTAATCAATCCATGCATTTCAGAAGGGATCCAGAGCTAGCATTTTACATCAGTTCCTTAACATCTGGACAGTTCTACCAGGAGTGGAAGTAGGGTTACAATACCTTTGAAAGTATACAAGCTACTAACCACAATGGGTCACATCCTTCTAAAATTTATTATTACAGAGAAGGTCAAGATTAACCCCTATACAAATCAACAGTTTATATACTTTAGAAGTTGGGCTGAACTAGATTCAGAAAGGTTAAGTTTTCCCTACTGTCAAGAGGCATCGTCCAAGTTTGGGAGTTCATTAAAAGGCTTAAATTTTATATAAAACCTGCCCATAAATTAAGACAAAGGTAGATGAACACACTTCGGTTATCTACTTCTTAAAAATAAAGCAATGCTTTTTAAAAAAAAAAAAAAAAAAAAAAGTGGGCTTTTTTTGCCTTTATGCTGGACAGAGCTGGTTTTGAAAATTGAAATTCTTTTGAAATTTAGTTTCCCCCTGTTGTGTGTAACATCAATACGAACAAGTTCAAAGGCAAAAATCACAATAAAAATGGCCACTGTCTTAAAGTTCTGTAGGCTTATAGTTTCAGACAAGCTGCGGTGGAAAGCCACTGTTGAGAAACCCAGTGAAGCACAGGGACACAGCACGAACACTTTGGGTTTTGGAGTTCGAGAAAATTGGAGTAAAAAGCTGTTTTGTGTGCAATACTTTTAGATGATCTAGGAAGACCCAAAATCATGATAGCCGTAGCAGTCTGTGAAAAAGTCACCTACAAAAGGGGGAGACAGAGCAGAGAAAAAAAATTAGAATTCTTTTGAAGATGGCAAAATGCGCCACAATTTGAAAATAATGGTTTTAGATTTCTCTGCTCCTGTCACCCCCCAATGAAGGCTTCTCCTCATGACAAATAGAGCTGTGTATTTTCAGGAAAATTGTATTCACAAGAGTGGCGGATTGCTTCACATGGCTTAAAGCAGAGAAATTTAAAATATTCACATTGTAACAGGACACCTGAAGTCGGTTGGACTTGTGTTTAGCTTTTAAAAACAGCAGACTGAATTATTTATTTTTAATTTCTTAAAGAACATACTCATGACGGTTATGTGTAGCACCTCTACAATGATTATGTACATGGGATAAGTAACTCAAGTTTGAGGCTTGCTACTCGCAGAGCAGTGTGTTTGAAAGTTAACGATAGGAACACTTACTATAGCCTGCTGTTGCCGAATTTCCTCCATAGCCATAGCTTCCGTAGCCAGCTCCTAAAGTGAAAGGAAAAGTGAATGAATGCCAGATATTGGCTGTTTATTACTGTGGAATGCTCTCATGAAAGAGACTCAAATATTTACAACAGGACCAGGGGTAAAATCAGTCTATGGTCGAACCATTCTATACAATTAGGCAGATGCTACCAAGGCACTTAACCGATCGGTCTAGGCATGAACTATGCCTGCGGGATGCCTAAGGAGAGGAACACTTGAAGCAACGGCTCAGCTAACTCACCAGCGTTCATATAGCCTCCATGATTGGAACCACCAAATCCGCCTCCGCCTCCACCTCCGCCTCCACCTCCTCTGCCTCTTCCGCGACCTCGGACGTTTCCTCCTCTACCGCGGCCACGCATATTGGGTGGGGGCGGCACTTCATTGTGCATAGGGCCTCCGAAGCCTGGATTATGCTGCTAAATTGGGGGAACAGATACGCTAGTCAACCTAGTTTTCTTCACTGTCAAGAGTGAGTATCTATTTTTCTTCACATAAGGGAACGCCAGCATAAGGCTGGGGAAACAGTGCAGATGCCAACATTTACAACTTAAAAACTACCCAACATCTAGCAGACAAAACCCACCATTTATTATTTATAGTGACAATAATGTGCCCGACACTGAGTGGTCATGATTAGGGAGCAGACTCTGCCTCAAGGGACTTGCAGTGTCAGATGGATCATGCGTGGGTGGGACACCCTATAGGTACAGGTCCACATGCTTAGCTTATTTACAAGGGGAGGAGGGGGATCCTGAAGGAGAAGCATCAGTGAGCAATCTAGGAGGGGGAGCAGCCAGGGAAAATCTGACAAGAGATAGTTTAAGTAGCGACGTGTGCTAAATTTTATGGTTCCCACCAGGCAGCAAACAACAAGACAGGGCTTGGGTGTTCTTAGGTTTTATGGCACTGGATAAAAAAAAAAAAAAAAAAAAAAAAAAAAAATCAAAAAAAATCTACATCATAGGTGGAGTCCAAACCCCCCTTCTTCTACCCCTGGGGGAACATATTCAAGCAGAATCCCTGTGCTCTGCTGACTGAAGCATCCCATTCTCTTCCATGGCGCTGAGTCCCATCACCGACCAGCTGTGGTGGGAGACAGCATTACTTACCTTGACTGGAAACTTGGGTCCCCCTCGGGCTGGCACTGGGGCTCTCTTCTTCTTGTTTTGCTCAATGGGAACAGGAGCATCGGGAAACAACTTTTCTAATGCAGACAAAGCAGCATAGGCCTTTGCAACTTTTTTGTTTGAGCCTGCTCCTTGAAACTTCTGGCCATCCACTTCAACCTTTTGAAAGACATTGAGATTTGCATTAGGAATAATCCGACTGATGGAAGAGAGTTTCCTTCATTGCCAAGTTGACAATCCCCAACAGCTTCCCACGTTGATATATCAAATTGCAGCGCTACGCAAAGACTAGTATGAACAAAGAGCCATGCTTGGGCCCAAGATTTCAGCATGAATCTTGAGTTATGTTGGTTCCAATCTGAAGCCAGGCCCAATGTGTCTGTGGGTGGCCTTTCCCGGACAGAGTACCTTTCACTCCATGGAGGCAGACCCATGTTGGAGGGGTGGAGAAACCGCTTAACCCGGTCCTTCCCAATGTAGCTCCACCCTTGCAGAGCACGGAGGTCATGGTGCTCTGTAGTGGCTTCTCTTGCCAATGGGAAACTTGGTCGGGGTGTGGGTCTCTAGGCCCGGAGAACAAGCATCCCCAGGCTCTGCATTGCGCACAGACTCACCTCCATAACAAAGCGCTTGTCATGACTGCCACCCGTTTCAGAAATCAGTTCGTACTTTAGGCCACGCCTCTTTTCATTTAGTTCCATTACTGGGTTCTTGCCATGCTTTGTCAGGATTGGTCCCTGTTGTTTCACATTCTAAAAGGAAGTTACAAGTTTTTTCAAGGCTCCATGAAATTGTTGGATTTACCTAATCATGGATGTAATCATCTTTTTTTATAAGTTAGTAAAATTTTAACCTAAAAGGCAGTGTCAGGTTGCAGTCAAAATGTATGAAATGCAGGCCTCTTACAGGCACCTTGGGCACTGGCTGTAAGAAAACCTAAGTGTTCATTTTTATATAGTGCCTACAACGCGTCTGATGCTGAACAGTCCCTCTGGAGAGGGTTATGATCTAGAATACACAAGCAAGGGGACAGGGACACAAGCAACCTCTCAACTGCACAAATGTGCTTAGCAGGGGTAAAGAAGAGAAGGGAAATCCTTAAGGACAGGATCGTAGAAGAGGCATCAGTAAGCGGTGTTTATTATATGGATGCCTGGATCCTGTGTTACTGCTGGTCTTTTGGGTGTCCTCCCCACTGACTGCAGCCTCTGTCAGAAAGGGGGCTTCCACAGAAGTTGGCTTCTAGCCGAGAGGAAGGGCGTGCCCCAGCTCAGGCACTGGAATGGACACCTCACAGCTCTGGAGGAACCTTCCAGCTCTCCCAGACCTTTATGAACAAGGCTGGCCTGGCAGGAATGGGTACAGCGCTGAAGGGTGGCAATGCCAAAGACCACCACTAAAGGTGCTGTCCGGCACTGTCCTATGGTGGCAACAAAGTCAACGGGGGGGGGGGGGGGGCTTTTACAAAAAGTTTTATGTTGGATTGTTCTTGGGATTACGACAACAGCCACAAACTGCCTGTGAGGTTTGGGGACAGGGTCTCTCCTGAGTGAACCACTGGGGGAGTAGGTCGCGGGTGGGATTCTTGTGAGAGGCATGAGAGTGGGAGGGGGTTGTGTTTTACTTGTATATTTTATTCGTATGTTGTCAGCTGGAGCATATTGAGCAGGCTATAAATCTAAAAAGATTTATATAGTGATCTTTTAATTTCTACCATACGCATTTCCCACCTCCCAATTTTTAGGCATAAAGGGCACCTTTTAAAAAGAACTAGAAGAACCTAAGTCGTGCCGTAGAGTCAGACCAATGGTCCATCAAGCCCAGCATCCTGTCCTCCAACAGTGGCCAATCGCCATCGCATGGATGGGAGAAGAACCAACAGTCCCAATGGGCAATTCCTTCCCCGTTCACTCCCAGCTCCTGACAGTAAGAAGTTCATCCCGTAAGCTACTTGGTTCATAGCCATTAATGGACCTACTCTCCAAGAACTTATCCAGGCCTTTTTTGAAACCCAGCTCTACTACCGGCCTCGACAACGTCCTCTGGCAACAAATTCCATACGTTAATTATGCGTTGAGTGAAAAAGTACTTATTTGTTTTAAATCTGTTGGCAGCTAGTTTAATGGACTGTCTCCTAGTTCTAGTGCTATTTGCGAGGGTAAATATGATTTTATAAACCTCTATCACGTCCCCTCTCAGTTTCCTCTTCTCTAAAGCTGAAGAGACCCAGCTTGTCAAGTCTCTCTTTGTACGAAAGTCGTTCCAAACCCTTTATCATTCTTGTTGCTCTTCTCTGCACCTTTTCTAGTTCCGCTAGGTCTTTTTTGAGATGGGGCGACCAGAACCACACACACTATTCCAGGTGCGGTCGCACCATCCATTTGTATAGAGGCATTATGACCTCCTCAATTTTATTGTCTATCCCTTTGCGAATAACTCCCAACATTGTTTACTTTGACTGCTGCTGCACACTAGGCTGAGGATTTCAGTGTATTGTCCACAATCACTCCCAAATCCTTTTCCTGAGTGGGAACTCCTAGCTTAGTACCCAGCACCGTGTATGCATAGCTTGGATTATTTTTCCCTACATGCATCACTTTGCACTTGTCCACATTAAATCTCATCCGCCATTTAGATGCCCAGGCACCCAGTCTCATACGATCCTGTTGCAGTTCTTCACAGTCTGCTCGTGTTTTAACTACCTTGAATAACTTGGTGTCATCTGCAAATTTGATCACCTCACTCTTAACGCCCTTTTGCAGATTAATGAATACGTTAAACAGCACCGGTCCCAATTTGGGGTTGGTCTTCCAGTCGAATGGATGTTGGACCATGCATATGAATGCTGCCAAGAGGCAGGCGAGGGTATTGGGGAAGTCGATCTGCAATTACTTTAGATCTAGGCGTGGGTACCTGGTGATCCCAGCACTTCGGGCTTACAGGGCTAAATGCCTGACTCAATTACTGTTTGGAGCCCAGTTCTGGGCACTGGGTAAGACCAAACCTCTTGAATCCATTCGGAATAGGTTCTTGCGCTCCATTTTGGCTGTATCCAAATCACACTCCCTGCTGTGCAATAGGGTTAGAATGTGGGGTTCTATCTATTGAGGCCCAGGCGTGGCTCCTTGTATTGGGATACTGGTTATGTTTGCATTATTCTTTAGCAGCCCCTTTGGCTGTTATGGTTCTGTCTGACAGTTTTCTCAACCCTTGGGTCTCCTGTGCACAAAAGAAGCTGTGTCAGCTTGGATTCTCACCTGACAGCTTCGTGTCTTTGGGATATAGGAGGGCCAAAAGGCGGATCAATCAAAGATTGATAGAGGTCAGCATCCAGGAGGAAATAGTTGCCATGCAGGGGATGTCAACCTTGAGAGATTGGGTGGATTTGTTTGACTGTTCTTTCCACCCGGCCCCCTATTTACAATATCAGCTAGGGGTCCAGGTCCGTAGAGCATTTACCATGGCTAGAATGAAGGTTTTCCCCTCAGCTGTCACACGAGGGGCGTTTTACAAACAAGGATTCGGCCTTGTGTTTTTGTGATTGTACGATGACCTTGGAGGACTCTATTGGACATATTGTATTTGTTTGTGAGAAATATACCGAGGCCAGAGATAAGTGGTTGCGACCTGGGCTTGAAGGCCTCCGACCTGGGCTTACGATCAAGGAGAATATTCTATTCCTCCTTGCAGGACGGAATGAAGAACTCACTGAAAGTGTGAGTACTTACTTGTATTGTACAATGTTCATTAGGAATCGCTAGTCAATGCTAGGTAAGGTATAGTATAGTTGGGGAAATGTGATATATTTGTTGAGACCATTTGTTGAGATGTATCTTTTTTGTAATGGCTAACGCCACGCAATGTTTTATTAATTCATTCATTCACCAGTCCCAATACAATATAAAAAAGCACACACCACTTTTTACATCTCTCCATTGTGAAAACAGACCATTCAGTCCTACTCTTTGCTTCCTAGCCTTTAACCACTTACTGATCCGCAGTGAGAAGCTACCTCTTATCCCATGACTTAATTTTTCTCAAGCGTCTTATGTGGGATCAAATGCTTTATGGAAATCCAAATGCTGTATCTACCGGGTCTCCCTTGTCCACATGCTTATTTACAACCTCAAACAATTCTAGATTAGAGAGGCATGACTTACCTTTGCTAAATTCATGTTGACTCACGCCATGTTTATGATGGGGTAGGATGTTGGAATTAGATTAGAGATAGAAAGGGATGGTGCCCGTTTGTTATATGCTGGAGTCATGATAGAAGTTTTGTGAGGTGAGGGGTGGATTGGAGTGCACTATGTATATTGTAGGGGGAATGTATATATGATTTATTGTTGTATAATAAGAATAATATTGTAAAATTGGGATGAGGAGAGGACCCCTCCTCCTGGTGAGAGCGGGGGGGGGGGGAAGAGATCGGTCCCCCTCCCTGGTGGCAGCAGAATGAGGCAAATGGAAGGGATGATTAGGACAGGTTTCTGATGTATTGTAATGATGATTTGTTAATTTTGTACGGGTATTTGAATGATGCCAGAAAGTGGATTGGGTGCAGGGGGGAAGAGATCGGTCCCCCTCCCTGGTGGCAGCAGGATGAGGCAAATGGAAGGGATGATTAGGACAGGTTTCTGATGTATTGTAATGATGATTTGTTAATTTTGTACTGTAATTATGTGTTCTTGGTCCATTTGGGACACAATTTTCTTTTCCATGTTAGGATGTTTATTTGCTGTGAGGTGTTTTGTGTATTTTCACTTTTGTTGTGAGCTGCCTTGAGTCACCTTTGGCGAGAGAGTGCGGGATACAAATTAAAAGTGAAAAGAAGTGGAAGTGAAATGAAATGTTTATCAACATGCCCACCGATTCTATTCTTAATTATAGTTTCCACCATTTTGCCCAGCAGACATCAAGCTTACTGGTCTGTAGTTTCCAGGATCACCTCTGGATCCCTTTTTAAAAAGCAGGGGTTACATTTGCCACCATCCAGCCGTCGGGTACCGTGGCAGATTTTAGTGACAGGTTACAAATTACTAACAGTAGGTCTGCAATTTCATATTTGAATTCCTTCAGAACTCTGGGGTGAATGCCATCGGGTGACCAAGTTATAGCTTGGAAGTCACACAATGGCTCTTGGACCATTGAAGAGCAGCTCTCTGCCAGGGCTGGTCCTGAGCATTATGCAGCCCTGGTCTTATTTGTTGGACTTGAGTCTCAGCGACAATCACAGCTGCGACTCGGGAGCCAAGACTACCCAACATTAGCTCCACCAGGCAATCCCAAAGCAGGAGAAGTCTGCATGCTTGGGATGCATGTGTCTGGGACTCTCTGCCATATGAAGATTCTGGGATGCAGCTCTTGGTTAACCACCATAAGCAACCATTCTCCATTCTCTCTAAAAACGATGCAACACCACTTTTCAAGTCACGCTCACCTCCACTTGATCTGAAGGGGGAGAAGCAGCACTGGGAGTAGAGATGGTTTCGACTACAGGAGGAGGGGCAACTATTATTGGTCTCTGCTCCGATTCCTCTGCAGAGTCATCTCCTTTCGAATCTTTGCCTTCCACACCAGTCGGCAAACCCATATCCTGCAAAACCTAAAGAAGGAGAAGAGGTCCCCGTGTTCAGATGCACAAGTACCATAGCTTCCGTGGCCATAGGACACTGGGGAAATAATCAAGGCGGACAGCAGCATCCACTGGGCCTGCCCCAGAGTTGTCAACCATATTTCTTATGCAAATGAAATATTAATTCTGAAGCTTCTGCAATTTTGTTTACATCTCCCGCCCCAAACATGCTACTGCTGGAACTTCAAGCATGGAGCAAGGGCCGCTGCCATTATTTCATGGCTTATATAGCTAGTACACTAGAGATAAGGTTCATCTCAAAAGGTCAACACTATGAAAATATTTTTAACTCTGGAATTTTTAGACAATTTTGCTTCTCAAGTTTGAGTAACCAGGAGATGCAACCGAACCAACAACATAGCACTGACGGTTTGGTAAAGCATTAACATACACATGTACACACAGGGCGTTATCATGCTTCTTGGCTGAGATGTGCAGGGACTCGGCTGGGTTTTCCCCATTGCTGTCAAACAGGGAAAATGCAATGAAGATGGGTCGCTGGTTGTGGTTTGGCTACTTGGAATTTACTTGCAAAACTTGCACATCATTCAGTGCTAGCCTCCGATAACTATCCCTCCCACCCTGTATCCCCTACCATGTACCCCCGAAGATCTCCTAGTGCCTCTGGCAGCTGTCAACACAGTCCGGCCAGTGTAGAATCTGGCTGGGTTAACCCATGCAGCGTCCATGTCCACTCTCCAGCTCATCCGGTTGATCTGCTGACCCATCAGATTGAACCCATCCAACTTGCAAGTAGCCATCATAACTGTGTCACACACACACACACCCCTTACCTTTACTGCTACATGTAGTTTGGCTGTCTTTTTGGAAGGTCCCGAAGCCTCATATGTGCTGCCATCCACTTCCACAGACATAGTAAAGATAGGAGCATGAACTGGANCTGTGAGTTTGTCATCTACTTTGCAGATAAGATCACTCAGATTCAGTGCGATTTCAGAACTGGGATTGATGCAGAGGAAGGAGAGCTTGGGGTTATAGATGTCCCCATCTGGCCCATCTTTGTGGAATCAGTTTCAGAAACTGACACCAGCTGATGCCGTGGATGTCCTGGTGACTGTTAGGGTCACCTTTTGCAAATTAGATCCGTGCCCATCCCGGTTGGTGAAAGCCTCCAGGGAGACCTTGGGGCCGGTGCTGGCGCGAGTTATCAACACCTCCCTTCGGGATGGTAGGGTGCCAGACTGCCTGAAGGAGGCGGTGGTGCGGCCCGTTAAAGAAACCATCTTTGGATGTTCCTGCACCAGTCAGTTACCAGCCTGTCTCCAACGGTTATTGAATGGGTATTGGCACAGCAGCTCCAGATCACCCGGATGGCATCAGTTTTCTAGACCCCTTCAATTGGGGTTTCGCCCAGGGTATGGCACAGAGACTGCGTTGGTGGCCTTGGTGGACGGCCTCCGCCAGAGATGGGTCCAGGACGTTCAACCCTACTTGTCCTGTTAGATCTCTTGGCTGCTTTTGATATAGTGGACCACGGGTTATTGCGGCGACGACTGCGGTCCCTGGGGATGTGCGTACGGGACAGTCCTTGGATGGTTCCGCTTGTTCCTCTCAGGAAGGAGCTATTGGGTGGGGTTGGGCTGAAACATCGAGCCCCTGGGACCCCTCGTGGCATACCGCAAGGTTCTATTTTGTCTCCATTATTGTTTAACATCTACAACCGACCCCTGGGGGAGGTGAGAGACGGGCTGGTGTGCGTTACCACCAACATGCTGACGACACCGAGCTATACCTCTCGTTTTCAACTGACTCAGGCCCTGCAGTCTCGGTGCTTTCTCAGTGGCTGGAGGCAGTGGCTGCCTGGATGCTGCGGAGCAGATTGAATCCCAGTAAGATAGAGGTGGTGTTGGTGGGTCGGGTGGCAGGGGTGATGGTTCTCCTCATTGATGGGGTCCACCCCCCGCTGGTCCCCCAGGTCCAGAGCTTGGGAGTCCTGTTGGACCACAGCTTTCGGCTCGATTGCTAGGTAGAGGCGATGGCAAAGGGAGCCTTTTGCCAGCTACCTCTTGTGCAGAGGCCCTGGCCATGTTTCGGACTCTGACCTGGCCACCCTCATCCATATGTTCATCACCTCGAAGCTGGATGACTGCAACGTACTCTATGCGGGGCTGCCCCTGGTGACGGTTCACAAGCTGCAACTGGTGCAGAATGCGGTGGCGGCCCGTCTTCTGACAGGGACTGGCTGTAGGGAGCACATCACACCAGTGCTCCGAGCTCTGCACTGGTTGCTTTGTAGCCTTCAGAGCCTGATTCAAGCTGCTGGTTTTAACCTTTAAAGCCCTTCACAGCTTGGGCCCCTTCTATCCAAGAGACCACCTCACTCCTCGGGCTATCTTTGCGGTCCACCGGGGGTGCCTTCTCGGAGGTCCTCCAGGTTAGCTGGGGGGGCCACACCGGAGAGGACGTTCTCAGTGGCCGCACCGCAGCTGTGGAACTCCCTCCCGGAGGAAGCTCAGCTGACCCCGGGTCAGCCTATTCGTCCAGGCCTTGAGGAAGGTAGGGATGGGGGAGATGGGTAGTGGGAGGCAAGTGTTTTTTTTAGCTCTAGTGAATTGTATTTTATGATATATTCAGTTTTTAATGTATTTATATGTTAATTTTGTTAGTCACCCTGATCTGCTCACAGCATGATTGGGGGGGGGGGGGGATACACATCTAGATGTGTATAAGAGACATGGTTTAGCTTCATCAGTGCGTTCATAGCTTGGGGAGGTTCAAGTTTTTCCTCTAAAGAGAAAAAAAGAAAATGTCATTTTCAGACCTTCATGTCCTTTGTCTTTCAGACAAGCTTAACACTCGACCCGAGAGAGTAACGATTTCACTAGCAGTAACCAAATACTGCCTTGCTGCTTCAAGTTGTAGGTTCTTTAGTTCCTGCTCAGCAAAGCCTGTGGATGGTAGAAATTCTACTCTGCATTGACTTCCTACTGCCCGACTATACAATCCAGTTTAAGAGGCTGCATGTTTCGAGAGCCTTACGAACAGCTTTAGGAAGCAACCTGTAAAGCTGTATGTACCTACCTCTTATTAACTCAATACCTTTTTTCTGAATCTTCTTTTTCTTTTTGCTGGGAGACTTTTCCTCTCCATCTTCTTCCATAGGACGTTTCATCGGGGTAACAGCGTATGTGGTACTGGGAGGAATTTGGACTGCAGACAATTGAAGCAAAAGGCAGGTAAGTACACTAACTTCATCACTTCAAACTAGGCATCTTCCCCGAGGATTCACAGCGTATTTTAATACCCACCAATGTAATCAACTGGGTTTTCGTTCTTTGGTTTCTTCGGCATCTTTGAAGGCAAAGGATCCATCCCCAAGACCTTGTGAAGCTGCCCAAAAGCAGCAAGTCTCAGAGCATGCTAGAAAGAGGGAACTCATGTCACTGGGATGCACAAGCTGCACAAGCAGCTCGTCCGCACTGCCGAGTTTCAGACAGGACCGTACTTCCCCCAGATCGCTAACACAGGAAAACCCAGACCCAGCCGTTTCAGTGGGCAACCCCCTCCGAATTCCAAGTTCAACCCAATACCTGGGTCATGGTGGTAAACTACTAGTTAAAAGCCTGACACTTTGCTTCTGGTAGAGTAGACCAACGTAAAATTCCTCCTTTAATAGCGTGGGACCCATTTGCTTCTGTACTTGACTAGGTATTAAAGAGTTCAAACCAACCTCAGCGAGGTAACTAAACTACCATTAACCGGGTCACTTAAGAACTCATTAAGTCAGAGGTTCCCAAACGGTGGGTCACAACCCCAAGTGGGGGGGGTCACACCCTCTGTAGATGGGGTCGTGATCCTGATTGACATTTTGTTCACTTTTTGCATGTCTTAGATGCTGTCCCGGGTCACGGAATTAACCTTTCGGTCTCAAAATGGGGTCAGGCAGGTAAAAAGTTTGGGAACCACTGCATTAAGTTTTTCGTAACATCTGTAATCAGAACTATACCTGAGCACTCTGTGTGATATCTTCCCTTTGTTGTCTGTCTAGATGCCCAATAGCATCAGTGGCTTCTTTTTCACAAGGATCATAAATACCAGAACCATCTGAAGGCAGGAAACAAGGAAGATATGCAGAGAATTATCCTAGTGTTTCTAGAGAGACTAGACTAAGTATTCCCTTGGCAATGCCTAAGGCTCGGCTACATTTGAACATCAACTGAAATCATCCGTCCAACGTCTAGTGCTTCGAAACTTATCTGCAGTATTTTAAAGGCAATGAAAAGTTTGGCAATAAGAGGAGTTGATCAAAACCAACTCTTACATACAGGAAATCACTGCAGGAGGTCCAGATTAACAACTTGTAGGATCAGGTATACCCCCAGTATGGGGTTTGAGGGCATGAAATTTCAGATCAAACTCCAGGAGCAAAAAAAAATTGGTCGTCAGACTTTATCCTGATATTAAACTGTTCTTGCCCCACTACACCCCTGACCCAGTCGCCAGCCTGAGTTTCCTGGGCACCAATGGCTCCTAGACGCCTGCAAATTTTACGCCCCGAGGCTTAACATTGTGGGTCCGTGATTTTAAACGCATCTGTCCAATGTATTAGTAGCACCCATTTTAGTGAGGTAAGCTGTGCACTGGTACAGTGACGAGTGGCCAACTAGACATGTCAAAGGCTGCAGTAAACGAAATTTCAGCCACATCCATTTTTAGCTTCTTGTTTTGAATTAAGCAGAAAGTCACCTAACCTGGCATAACAATTCCTGATGCAAGGCATTCAAGAACTCTCCTCAGGGCCTCACCAGCTCCCATTGGCCTGTTGGCAGTTCCAATCGATTTCTCACACAGCAGCTCTAGAGGCTGAAAGACACGGCAGATTTTTGAAGAATAAAGCAAAAGCACATCTGGCTGAGGGAAACTTCTCAATGGATGCTTAGCATCTCCCAAAAGGTCATAAAAAAACAGAATACCACAGTGGTCACAAGGTTGGATGCAAAATACAGCACAGCCCCAAGAGGACCAGAGAGAAGTTTACTGTATCAGGTATTCACAATAATGAGGTTCTGCATTACGCAATTGGTAGACGTAGGCCTTCAAGCTGGAGTTGCTATAACACGCTCATTATAAGCAGGGTGTATTATAATGCAATTTCACTTATTAGGTAAGATTCTGTAACTTGTTTCATAGATTGTCAGATGATTAAAATGGTCCCTATAAAATGTACCACACAAACTGAGAAATGTGTAGCCGTCTGCCTGTTGCCTTCCCTACATGCGTTTAAATGTTACGGTACGACAGCTACCTCTCCCTCTCAAAACGCTTTCCTTACAGACTTCTTCCATTGTTTCCCATCTTCCTAGGCTGCATTGATCATTTCCCATTTGATTCTTGGTCTCCCCTCACTGGTGGATTGTATGCGCTGTGCGTGCACGCTGTGCACCTGCCCGGCATGGGGCCTATGGCACACGCACAGCATTTTTACATGCCAAGGAAGGCCTCTGTGTGAGCTTCTAGAAGTCTGCATATGCAGAAGTTGGTACAATTAAAACAAACACCTTCAACTACTTTGCCTCCATTTCTGACATTTGAAAACAAGACAACTGCTCTCTTCCTAGATTGAGTTTACCATGTAACTTTAAATATCCATTTAAAAAATATACTGAATACCGCAATCATTTCTTCCAGTTAAGCCTAGTTTTGATCACCACAAGAAAACCCAACTCGCACAAGTTATAAAAAGAGAAGATTACCCATCCTCTAAGCGGGGCCCAAGTAGGAACGCGGGTACATAGATCTCTCAGCACCCTGATGACTATGACACATGATTTCAAACCATTTGCCCTGGCCTGGAATAAAATAATAAGCAGACGTAAGTTTAGTACAAATCCCACAAACGGTTTTACAGATCTATCAATTCTTGCAGTGCTACTTTGTCAAGGGTAAATAATATGCAGTCACGACATTACAATGTTGTAACTTCATAGAAATTAGTGTAAAAAAGCAACATTACTCTTAACACAAAGCAGCAGCTATGTATCTACTCATTAAAAATTCCTCTCTGAATGTTAAATGAATTTAAATGCTTCTTTAGCAACTGTACAGTTGACAGATGCTAAGTTCAGCATGACTATCTAAAGTCCATTGTTAAAATATTTTAAGGTAAAGTTAGCCAGTTAAAAGCTTTTACAAATTTTCTACTTAAAGACAAATATAAGAACAAAATGCAAACCTGGAACCACTTGGCGTGTCGGAGTGACGCCAAGGCAGCAAGGCATTTCTGCCTGTCCAGAACGTCCGGAGAGTCGTTGACTGATAGCGTTTCTATTCGTGGGTGGAATAAGAAGACAAGGTACAGTTTGACCAAGGGGGTTCTGTCGGGTGGAGAGGGGATGAGGCAGCTTCCTAAAGGGCAGCTGAGGCTCCCAAAAGATCTTGGAACTATACTCTTTAGCTGCAAGTCTATCCTACGTTACCCTTAGCATGTCCTTAGACCTGTGTAAGGGGGGTGGGGAAGGGGGAGAAGATTAATGGAATAGGAACTAGCTAAGCCCTGTACTAGGGGACAGAAGGTATACACAGGAGGGAAAAGAAACCCTGTACTATAACAAAACTGCAGAAGTTATGTAAGTCTACAATGACTAACAGAAAGGGAAGCTGGAAAGAAATCTCCACTCTACATCCACCTTGGGTTCGTAGCTAAGAACGTTTCTAAGATGAAGGGAACCCCCTCCGCCCACAAGGCTCGACTGCCCTGGCCCCAGCCCATGACAGAGTGCGTCCTGTTGGTCAAAGGTCCAGCGTCCCTAAAATTGACAAACTAGAAGTCTTGGTAGATGAGGTCAGATATCAGAACCATAAACAATCAAATTGAGAACAGAAATATTTTCCGGTCTGTGCTGCAGCAAAATTGAAGATGTTACTTCAAAGTTTTAATACACCTGAAGACCAGGGTTTTAGATAAGGCTAGTTCTAACAGTTGCTACACGTTGCAAGTCGCGGATTTTATTTTATTTTTTGGAAAAAAAATGTGATGCTTCTGGATACAGAATTGATCAATGACAGAAAAATGTTTTCAAATGTCAAGATATTTGGAGTAAGACTTCAAAACTAAGATCAAGCTTGGAGTCTAACTTTATCCAAAACTCTGCATCACGTCCTGGAATTCTGAACTTCAGCTGATCAGACAGCCAAAGAAACGACCCATCATTTTTGCTGCAACTCAAACCGTTTTATAAACACAAATCCAATTCCATGTACATGCAAAACTCATTTACAAGAAGCCTTCAATTTCTTTTCTTCCCCTCTCTTAAAAACAAGGTTTAAGCTTAGATTTCCATGGGCCATTGAAATGGCTAGATAAAAAGAACAGCATTACATACAAGTGAACTAAAGGCCCAAGTATACAGGGAAAAAGAAAACAAAGAAAAAAGGTGAAATATCATTTGAAAGGTGCTACTCAATTTTAGAAGTCTATTTCTAATTATCCATAACCATATCATAAGGCAGATATCTGGAGGTGCAGTTTACTTCCACAATATAGTTTTCAACTATGCAATCTGAAACTGAATAGCACATTTGAATAGCAAATTAGCAGCACAGAACGTAAGTTCCCAGACTGACTGTTAGCCGTTTTCATTCTTCCATACCTCCAGCTAACAGTTTCTCCATTTCTTCTCTCACAACAGGGGATGTCAAGTGAATGGTAAGTTTCAGTGGAGGCTCTTTTGTGTTCTTAATTATAATGGCAGCGTCGCTGACGGACTGGATTATTTCATATTTATCCTCCGTAATAGACTAAAAAATAAGAATGGCACACAATTTAGAAGCTTCCCTCAGATTGATGCATTTCTACCACGTGCACACTCCCTACCTATAGAAGGTGGCTGATTTGTCTGGCAACTGCCTTTTTTAACGCTCAGATTAACTGGCACAGGACAACACACACATTGCTGACCACAGATACACAAGTGATTTTGCAGGGCCAAACCTTACAGATTTCACTTTTGTCTTGCATCACAGATCACCACCCTTCAATTCTTTGGGGAGGCTGAGAGTAAGGGATTTCTGCTTTATGTATGTACATTTGGTATTTCCTTATATGTTGTAACCCATCTTCAGCCTTAGGGAAAGGGCGGGATATAAATCTAGATAAATTCTGCCGCCTCCCACACCCTCAACTCCACTCTAACAAGCACATAGTGTGGAAGAATTGGATACTCACAGCAAGCTGAACTCCAAGATTGTCAGCCACTTTTTCCAAGAGACCAATGGTGGGTTTCTCTTTGCACAAAAGAACTAGCTCAAGATCCAAATCTCCCTTCAGCAACAATCCCTTTGCTACAAGGCCAACGCGCATCACGCCACGAAGGGTCCGAGTCAAATGCTCGGTGGTCTTCTGCTCCCTGTGAAGGATGGAGAGATGCAGTTACACAAACGGCTAGAAAGCTCAACTGAAAAGGATACTTCTGAACGGTTGTATTGAAGGTTGAGTTCATTTAAGATGTGAAAATTTAGAACGATCCCCACATGGGACACTCATCTGAAGTAAAAGCTGTAATGCCTCCCATTTTAAGATGGCTGCCTAGTTATGGTTATTTACCCTCCTTCTTTATTTTCTTCTTCTACGGCTGGTGCTGGTGCGGGTGTTGGTGCTGGTGTTGCCGCTGCCGCTGGGGGTGCTGCTGTTGGTGTCGTGGCGGCGGGGGTGGTGGTGGCGGCGGGGGTGGTGGCGGCGGCGGCGGCGGTGGTTGTTTCCATGGTCTCCGGCTCTGCCTGCTCACCGGTGACTTTTTCTTGCTCATCAATCCAGTCAGACACAGCTTTGAGAGCACGCTCGGTGTGCGAGACCATGTTCTGTACCGCCTCCAACTCTTCCTGAGTTGGGTAAACAGCAGAATGCTTTGCCATCACATGGCGATCGTCGTTCACAAAAATACGCATCGGTCGCTGAAAAACAAGAGTTCAAAGCTGTTTAGTAACAGGCTTGTTATGCTTGCGAGTTACTCCTGAAGTCCTGAGATCTCAAGTTCTTACCATTTTTGCGTCTGAATCTTCGCTGACGTTTCCTAAGTGGGCTTATCTAGCTTCTCCCTCCAGAGTCGTACCAATACCACAGCTTTCTCTAATCTGAAACAGATAGAAAAATGACCAGTTACAGAAAGCGACAGAAAACTTGCTTGGTTAGCAGACGGGTGTGTACAATCTCCGTTGAGGCAGATTTAATATTCACTATATTTAAGATTGAAGTAATACAAGGGGTTAGGAGTATAACTAACTTGCAGCTTGCCAAAGAACAACAACAGTAACTATGCTATATAGCAGGGGCGGGGAACCTTTCCCCTCACAGGGGACGCTTTGAAAGCTTGCACAAGCTCCGAGGGCCCCACAGAATTTGGAGCAGGGGTGTTTTCTCCACCCCTGCTATATAGGCAAAGTGGTGGCCAAAGATCAAAATCAACGTTACCCATACGAAGGCGTCGGTACGTATGGAATATTTACAAAGTTAGTTGACGGGAAGGATGAGAATACTTTTAATTTCAGAGTGGAATATCAAGTATATTACATGTTCTTAGCACATTTCGAACGTGTAAAATCTTCCCAAATCTCTCTCCCCGAGCCTCGTACCACATTTGTTCACAAAGCTGGAAATAAAAATTCAGGCTTCAGAAATGGCATAGTAACAGTCGTGAATACAGGTGTGGAAATCAGACTAGCCAACCACTAATCTGTAAGAGATATTCCCTCCCTGCCCAATATCGGGCCTTTGGAGAAGTCATTTAGAACACCTCTACCTATACGTTTCCTCTCCATCAACCAACCCACTAAGACACTTTGTTCCACGCAAAACTGATCGGCTGAAGAGAAATCTAGCCTAGAGTAATACGTGGGGTTTGAATGTTTTATTCCTTTTAGAGTTCGCATCATGAGGAAATTACATGAACAAGAATTAGCTTCAGTAATTTTTGAATAGGCTATTAAAGAGGGTTTTATTAACGAGGCATAATCATCATGCTAGTTATACCCCAATCACATCACCGTTGAAAAATATCAATAGGATTGATTTAAATATGACTACAGTTTAACAAAAATATTGATTTTTATTTTGCTTGGTACAGAAATATATGTCCAACACAAAGGTATATGTGGTTGCTACAACCCCCACTACAAGCATATTAATATGCTCAAAATGAGAACATCTAGCTGTTAAAGTTATCAAAGTTATCTCCATTCATAGCAAACAAAGGATGTGGGTGATAACTGGGTGGATGATTTACCCATAGCCAGCCCCCCCCCCCTCAGATGGGAGGATGGCTCAAGGTCTGAAGTCCCTCTGTTCAGCGCTACTGCTGTAGAATGCGAGGTCTGTGGCTAATAAAGCACTAATGATCTGGGATTTAATCCTGGATCGGGCTGTAGATCTTGTATGCTTCATGGAGACCTGGCTGGATGGGGAGGCAGGCCCGATTTTGGCAGACCTAGTTCTGGCAGGGTACTCCGCGCAACACCAGCCTCGACTTGAGGGACGGGGCGGTGCAGCTATGGGTTTTGAGTCTTGAACTGCTAGAAGGTATCCAGTGCCATCTATTCCAGGAATTGAGTCTCTCCACATGGTGTTTGATTTGGCGGGGGACAAAACCGGGATGCTGTTGGTGGGCTCCTTCCTGCCCAGCGGCATCCTTCGCTGCTCTAGCAGGAGGTGTTGCGCTTCCCAAGGGCCTTGGTCCTGGGGGATATCAACATCCACGCTGGCATCGGCCATGCAGGGGCGGAGCGTGATTTCATGGCCGCTATGGCAACCATGGGCATGTCCCAAACGGCCAATGGCCCAATGGACGAGGGGGGGCATATGCTCGACCTGGTATTCTGCTCTAGCCTTGAGGCGGGTGTTCCGGTAGTGGGGGGGGGAGGTTAGTTCTATGCCCTTGTCATCGTCAGGTCATTACCTCCTGCAGGCCAGCCTTCTAGCGCACAAGTCCCCTGAAAGGAGGAGGCGCTATTAGAATGGTCCGCCCCCAGAGGCGGATGGAACCACAGCGGTTCCAAGACGCGCTGGAGGAGGTGTCCTTGGACCTTGATAGCGGCTTAGCTGATGATCTCGTCCAAGCATGGAACATCTTTCTGGAGGGGGCCATCCGCCGGGTGGCTCCGAGGTGTCCGCTGCCACTGCTTAGTCATCGTAGGGCTCCTTGGTTTACCGAGGAGCTGCAGTATATGAAGCGGAAGGGACGGCGGTTGGAGTGACGCTGGTGTTGTTCTCGTGCTCAATCCGACTGGCTACAGCATCAAGGTCATTTGCAGTCCTATGCTGTGGCCGTGAAGGCAGCAAAGAAGGAATTCTTTGCTGCCCTCGTATCTGCTGCAAAGTCGCATCCAGCGGAGCTCTTCTGGGTGGTGAGGGGGCTGGTCAGTCCAGCCTCCCTCCACCTGGGGGGTGGGGATATCCCAG
>QEPC01010389.1:1417826-1441137 GCA_003113815.1 Sphenodon punctatus | reverse complement strand
CCCAGTCTCCTCCCCCCCCCCCGGGCCACGAGGCTTTTCATTCACGGGTGGTTTGTGTGTTTAAAGGGAAGGCGCATGCGCGAAAGCGTGAGCTCTGCGGCGGGAACCAGGGCGGGATAGCGACGCTCGACCCCGCGCTGAAGCCGGGGCAGGTTTTTCCCCCCCACGAGCAGCCGCCATTTGCAAGAACAAAGCGCCTGGAGGAGCCGCGAGACAAACCTCTTCTCTCCCCCCCCCCCAATCCCGGCTCAGAGGTGCGCGCGCAGCCGCGCTGGACGGGGGGGGGTTCCCATGTGGTGGGAAGGGGAATGAGCGAGGTGCGCGCGCGCACGTTCTCCTCCTCTACCCCCCCCCCCCGGTCCCCAACAACGCGCGGGGGGGTGGTGAGAGAATCCAATAAAGAAATTGAGTGAGGTGCGCGCGCCCGTCATTCCCCCCTCCCTTCCCAGCGGGCGCGCGCGCGGTGAGATTCCACTAGAGGGGAGGGGGACACGGGACTGAGCGAGGTGCGCGCGCAGTCACGCCTCACTCCCTCCCTGCCGGCCCAACCGCCGCCCGCCGCCATTTTGTCTGCACAGCACAATGGGGGGAAAAGAAAGCGGGAGCGCCATGGGGGCCCGGGATCGGGCAGGGGCTGCGCCCCGCCGGGGAAGCGCGAAGCCGGGCGGCGGCGCCGCCGCCGCCTCCCACCCCATCTCAGCCCCGCTCCCCAACGGCCCCCCCCCCACGCGATTCCCTCAGGCCCACGAGGCCGGGCGGGCAGGGAGGGAGGGGGCGCGACCCCGGCGGCTCCTACCGCTCCCACCCTCGCCGAGCTCCTACTCACCGGCCGGGTCGCTGCCGGCTTCCCCCCCAACACGGTGCGCAGCAGCAGCAGCAGCGGCGGCGTCGCTCGGCTCCGACTGCAGCGAGGGGGGAGGAGCTACCAGCAGCGCGAGACACGCAGAGGCGAAGGGAGGCGCGGAGAGAGAGCGAGGGAGACTAAGGAGGGTCACGTGAAGGCGAAGTCCGGCCTCGTCCAATCAGGGCGCGCGGGGACGTCAGCGCAGCGCGAGACGACAGGCCCCGCCCCCATCCCCTCGGTGCGTGCGCACCCTGGAGGAGAGGGGGGGGCCAGAAATGAGGGCACGACGAGCTCTCAACCATCTCCAGAGGGGGCTGATGAGGACGACCCACTGCCAGCCACCCCCGGGGGGGGGGGAGGCGGCTTCAACCACATTGGGGGGGGGGCGTGACATGGGGAGAGGTTAGGGGCAGGCAAATCTTTAAGGAACACTTATGAAAAATACATGTTGCAGGGCCCTGCATTGGCACCTAAGACCCTGCAACATGTATTTTTCATAAATGTTCCTTACAGATTTGCCTAAGTGGCAAGCCTAGTTAGGGGGGCATTTCCCCGACAGCATGGCCAGGCCAGGGCAGTGGGGCTGCTCCCAGGGGGGGGGGGTTGCCAGGAGATGAGGCGGGTTAAAGGGGGACGTGGGCGGCCAGATCAATACTATAGCGGGCAAATTCGATGAATCCAGTCTTTGCTGCAGAGAATTCATTTCAGCCGGGGCCCTGCAAATCTTTGAAGGCGCTCTTATGAAAAACACATGTTGCAGGGCCTGTATTGGCACCCCCCAGCCAGGGTCCAAGCAGGGGGAGGGAAGGGGTACACTTTTTTTGGGGGGGGGGGCTAAACTGTAGATGCTTGAGGATGTTTATACCAACTTATTTGCCCATATCTAGCTTCCTTTCGTGACTCGTGAGATTGTGTGGGGATGGGATGGGATCCTGGGGCAGGGGCCCCGGGTTACAAATTTGCACCAGAGAAATGAGTTGGGCCCTGATTTTAGCTCTAGGATCACTTCCCTAAAGGAATAGGGGAGGGGGAGGAGTGCCATTTTGGGAAGGCATCTGCCCTCATGGAAAGGGATCATGAACAGGCCTCTTGAGAGAAATTTGGGGTCCCAGTAGATCCTGCTACCTGGGAATTCGCCAGGCCGTACCTCACTCCAGAGTTTGTCAATGAAACGCCGGAAGGGTATACTGGTACTTTGCGTACGCCTCACTCGCACTTATGACTTGACTTGTATTTTAATGCGTAAAGAGAAGTCGTACAGTGATGTCTTTTATCAGACCGACTCCCGTTGGCAGAGGTAGGCAAGCTTTCGGATCTCAGGCAAGTCAGGAATTAGAACTGGAGCCTGGGCAAAGCATGAGGTCTATACAGTGATGGCAAAGGACTATATATACATCAAAATTTACAATAAGCGTCTGCTATACAGTGTCCTTTAATTAAGTAACTACTGCATGAAGCTGTAAGGTCTATTGGCGAGAGTATATAGGCCACAAGGTGCCTTAGACCTCAATCGTAGTCCATTGGTGGACCAGGGACTAGCTTCATAGGCAGGATAAGGGCTGCATTGAGTGTTTTCGGGAGCAAAGGGAGTGCCTCCACGTTGTCAGGGAAAGCTCCCTCTGAGGGGAGCAGCCCCAGGAGCCCCCAAGAGTGGTCCCAACCTAGCGGAGTCAGGTGCGAACAAGGGCACAGCAGAGAAGAGGAAATTGTGTGCACTGTACTTCTGGTTGCTTCCACCGTAGGCTTCCAGGCCAAGTGGGCCTTCCTCGGGCATGAAAGAAGTCAACAGCTGGGAAAGAGGGCTCCAGTCTAGACACAGCTGAGAGCTTCTGTAGCGGAATATCGCTTTGTTACAACAGCAGTGCAGATTTCTTCCTTACGTTCTCCTCGGTAAGAGAAGATTTCAAAGTGGTACGTGCTGCAAAAGGTGTAAACAACCTAAAGATCAGCCAAACGAACTTGAATGAACCAGTCAGAGAAAAGCCAAGCTGTACTAATAGGCACTTTTATTAGTGGTTGGAATGCTGACATTGGTGTCATGGATTACCATGGATACAGCAGAAATACACACATTCCAGCAGGAGGTATTTTAATATTATTTTTTTTAAACAAAACTGCTCCAGGTGCATAGTATGACGATTTGCGTCTGGGAAATAAAGGAAGGAAAAGTTACGGGTAAAATGCCGCGGACCTAATTTTGTAATTCTTGCAGTAGCAGCACAAGCTCCTAAAGGCCCAGGGGAGGAACATGAATGGTACAGACACATGTCAATGTAAGGCAGACATCAGGAATAAGATAAAGATCAGCTTTATCATTCAGCAAAGGGAAGAAACAGCTCCGGCTGGAGGAACGAATACCCTCGATTCATACTGTCAGGTGGGGATAATGAGGGTAAGCTTCCCGAAGGAAGTGATCAGAATTAAGAAATGGGTAGTAATAATTTGCATCATCGAGTAGTCTTCTGCATACCTGAACATGACCCGCCACTGAAACAGATATTTGCATGTCGGGAGGACTGGGAATATTTCAGTTACGTCATTTCCAGTGGACAGTTAGTGCTGATATTGCTGACATTACATCACCAAAACCCCAATCCAGAATAACAGAAACGGTTCCTCACCGTCACTCATTTTTACCCCCCAGGTACGGTTCATTTGACAGGCTTGCTTGTTTTTAATCTAATATTCATTTCAGCTGAATCCCCAAGCCGCAACCCAATGATCTGTCACTAGAGGTCATTTTAGGACCTCAGGGTCGTCCCCCCACTGCGAAAATGGACTCGATGGGCTTCCAGACAGCAATTCCACCAAGACATAACAGCTGCTTAAAGGAAGATCTGTCCTTTGGCTGAGGGAAAACCCCTCTGAAATTTATCTGCTCTGGCCACGTTTCAAGGAGGAACAAAGGAACACGTCCAATTACAACGTAGCATTATTCCGTGTATGTTAAATGGACACCTTTTACAATAGGCAAGATGACAGGATACCGTTACATCGATGTCACGAATGAAGCAAAGGGACTCTTTTCCCAATCACTGATCTGATTTCAGTTGGGAAATTTAGCTTTAGCGCCACAAACCCAGGACTGAAACGGTTTCTTACGGATCCATGCGTGGCGACTGTGTTTTTCCTCTCACCATCTCTGGTACGCCTGGCAATTATGACTGTTCCGCAAAAATGTACTACAAGCCAGCTGATAAGAAGTGTCTTAATAGAAAGGCCATGAAATGTGCTTTGCCGCTGCTCTGCCACTATACCTGCTATTTAGAGAACAGATTACTTCAGCAACTAAAATGATGCTGTCACAAACAGACAATTAGTGCTTGAGGCAGCCAAGATAAACTCCCCCACAGAGCCAGGCTTCATGCAAATGCCACTTTTAGTATACAAAAATGGTAAAGAAATGAAGAGAACAACAGATAGGCTGGGTGGCCCTTTGCCCAAAAATTCTTGCAAACTTATTTCAGCTGGAGGGGGGTGGGGTTAGTATCTAAACAGGGAAGCTGAGTTTCCACTAGAGTAGAAACAATTCTTCAGGATGAAATTTTGAATTCAGTTTTGCAAATTCAGAAGGGTGAATTTGAATTCTGGGCAGATTTGTAACGTTTGCAGAAGAATTTGCAATTTGGGTGAGTGAACATAGGGTCACACACGTGTTACACGGGGCTACATGTACACTACAAGTCTGGTGAACGTGTAATGTCAAAGGTGCCACGTTTGTAATGTTGAAATTGAGAACTGCACAACTCGAAATAGGGCTTTGACACGTCACCAGCCTACAGGAAATACAAAGAGATAAGATGTGTTTTGGGGACACTTGACAGACAGCCTGTTGATATGTAGATTGACTTCCATGTTTACCTGGGTTGACTACGTGACCTGATACAGGATTCCCCAAAGGCGGGAAATCCGAGACAAAGGAAGCTAAAGACTATTTAAATGAGCCAGTAAGGCACAGAAGGAGATTCTTGCAAAGCTTCTTCCAGAGAACATCTGCATACGAAAGACCAGCCACCAGCTAGGCTGGAGGAACATGAACTGAGAGGCAGGATTTTGCTCTCTAAGCCAGTGCCCAGTCATTCGCCTTTATGACTGAGAAACCAGAACTTCTGGACCTTGCTAGGGTAAGATGCCTAATTTAGGAACTCAACCAGTATAAGTTAGGAATGCGTTATGTTTACCTTTTATTTCCAGACCACTTTGTATCAACTATCCTGTTTATGTAATCAATAAACTTACTTCTTAACTTTATGAAGAAGTGTCAGTGTCTAACATTGGAACACAAGCGAGCTACAAGAGCCCCCAAGCTCTTGCGAACCCAGAGAGTAAAGAGTCTGTAAACGGGAAGGATCGGGCCCTTGGGTGGCAAAGGAGTTTCCTTGTGGCACACTTGAATTAGCCAGAGAGAGAAACTGATTCAAGAGAACTGTGCGCAAGGGAAACGGAGTCACTCAAACCCGCTAAAGTGGGGGTGTGGACCCCCAAACCCGTGACAGTGTGTAGTGGGATGTAACAGCTAAGCGGCCAGTACTTGGGCGGGGGGTCCCCGGTTCTAGTCTCGCCGTAACCACAAACTCGCTGGGTGACCTTGGGCCAGGCACAATATTCTCTCAGCCTAACCTACCTCACAGGGTTCTGAGAATTAAAAGTTGTGTTAAACGGTTGTATTTAAAGCGCTCCGAGTGCCACAGCAGGGGGGGCACTATATAAAAATTAAGATGATGATTATTTTGGTATTTAGTCTTTATGAATTTGTTGTTATTTATATGATGGCAGTCACCTGGCACTGAAGAGTCAATGGGGGCCAATCCCATGCCCCGCGGATCCTGTGCACAACCCACACATGTGCCCATTGGGAATGCATTGTGCCGCTCCGATCCCACGCAGAGGAGTTTGGGAACGGTGACCATTCATTAGAAACAGGTGACTGCCCCTGGGGAGGACTTACAATCTGAGAGCGGACCAGGTACACATCCATGGAGTTGAGGAGCTGTAGTTTGTTACGGGGAGAAAGAGACCCTGAATGACAAGACAGCAGAAGCAGAACAGTCGGGGGGTGGGGGGAGGGCTAGGGAAAGCTTGATGGAAGAGGTAGGTTTTTAGGAGAGATTTGGAGAGAGGGAGCAAACATGAAAAATCCATGTTGCAGGGCCTGCACTGGCACCAATACAGTGCATGAAACGTGTATTTTTTCATGAGCGTTCCTTGAAAATTTGCATCGGTGCCAACCCTCGGAGGATCAAGGCCATGAGAAGCCTTGAAAGTGAAGACAAGGAGTTTGTGCTGGATGGGGAGGGGGAGACAGCAAATAGGGGAGGAGGAGGAGGGATTGGCCGTGGGAACAAAGTTTGTTGTTGGTGATTAGTAGGTTGAGAAGTTTGTCTTGGCAATTTTTAGTGAAACTTCAAAACAGATGTATTGGGGGGGGGGGGGATTAAAAAAAATCTAAGAAGTCACCACATAATGTTAGATTTACTACTATCAAAGAACTTTTAAGTAGCAAAGTCTCTGTTTTTAACATGATGATAAATGACGCAATTGTTGTGGAAGGGTGGGTGTTTTTGTTTGTTTTTCTAAAGTTTAGTACTTGAATGAGATTTTCCATGTAGTGATTTGTGCTGGTATGGGCCGATGACTAAAGCTACAGTACAAATACCAAGAAGCAGCTGTCAGAATGAGCAGATCCAAATAATTAAAAAAAACTAAAACAAAGGTACAAAACAAAAAAACTTTTAATATTCCACATAGAAAACAATGCTTTTATCTTGTATCTTACAAAAAGAAGCTCTAACATAAGGTTACTAGAAAATGTATAAAAAGCAAACTATATCCTTCAGAACAAATTAAAGTTAAGGTTAATTGATAAAGCTGAATTATATTTTGTTCATTTTTTAAAATTAATTTTTTTAAATCTGAAGAGTTTTATGGTGCATTTTAAATAGTTTGGAAGCTGTATCCGAGACCTCCATTTTAATTCTTCCCATGACTTTTAGCTAGAGGCAATACAAATACAGGGGTGACCAGACCGTACAACGCACCCAATATACCTTTTCCTGGCCTCAACCTACGGTGGGACCCTCCCAGCAGCTCCCTACTCCCCTCAGACTCCTGCGTATGCTCCTCAGAGAGACACCTCCCCAGAGACACTCCCCACAGTGCCAGTCCTGTTCTCCTTCCCAGTGACAATCTCTCAGCCTGGTCGCTGTGGTCTGCTTGAAAGTAGCTCGCGGCCCACTGGTTGACCATGCCCAATGTCTTGGCCATGCCAAGTATAATAAACTGAAGCCGTGGATGTTCAGTATAATCACTAGTCCCCCAAAAGATCTCACTTATACTTACAAAAATAGAACCAATGTCAGTGGTAGCGACAGCAGAAACTAAGGTGCAAAGAGGTCTCCAGCTTCCAGGCCTTCGTACCATCTAATGCTGGTCCGCGGTTAAGAGAAAAACTCAAACCGCTGAGGGTGCAACCCTCCATCATTGAGGTCAATGGCAAAAGTCCCATTGACTTTAATGGTAGAGGCGTGTAGTCTCCACACAGCTGGGGTCTCTCTAGGTCAGCGGTGGGCAACCTTAGGTGACTGGAGGGTCCAAGTTCCCACTCTCATGGATGTCCCAAGAGCCACAAGACCCCCTTTGCCAGCCACAGCAAACTTGAGTGCGGACTCTTTTAAAGCCGAATCCAAACGTATCGCACCAATAGGTGGCAGGTGAGCACGAGACTGGGGGAGGCTGAAGGGTAAGAGCAGCAATGCTGGGTCAGACCAATGATTTTGAGCCAAGCGTCCTGTCTCCAACAGTGGTCACCCTCGGTTGCTCTGGAGAGGTACTCAGCAGGTCCTACTGGAGTGGTCCCAGCCGTTCCTCGACTTACATGACTAATACCTATTTATGGACCCATCCTCCAAGAATATATCCAGTCCTTGATTAAAACCAGCTAAACTACTGGCCTTCACAACATCCTCTGGCAACAAGTGCCACAAGTTAACTGTACGATGAGTGAACAAATACTTCCTCTTGTTTGTTTTAATCTGCTGCCCGTTTGTTTCCTGGAGCATCTCCTAGTAATAGTACTATCTGAGAGGGTAAATAACAGCTCCCTACTGACTTGTTCGCCACCACTCCTGTTTTATAAACTTCTATCCGGTCCCTTTCTCGGTCATCTCTTCTCCCAAGTATTATTGCATTACCATTCCCACCACTGCAGCCCCTATAAAGAGGATCACTCGCGCGGTGGGAGGCTTAGCCTCCTCCCGTCTCCATTACCCCGCCCATAATGGAACGCCCATTATCTATGACCCCGCCCATAATGGAACGCCACAACATCACGGTGTTCTGCAAGGGATGGGGAAGGGACATGCCGTGTGCCATGACGCTGAGTCAGTATCTCATCCTCTTTCAATGTAACCGTCAGGACATAATTGCACTCGGCAGGGGGCCAGGACCACTTCCATCCAACCTAAATTGGTCCAAGTTTGAATCATTTAGGTGAAATTACACCCGACTCTTGTGATGTGGGGGAGTGTCCTCTCAAGTTTCAGTAAGACCACAGACCAGTAAGGAGGAGGCCACAGATTGATCTCCGCATGCATCCTGCCCAAGTCATTGGGTGCTTAGATGGACGGCACCCACAGCTCTGCTCTGCCTCACCCCCAGGCGACCAGTCCTTTTAAAAAGGCAGCCCGCCAGACGTGCAACGCTCCTGAACATCCCAGAGCACCGCCAGCAGAGCCGGCCAACCAAACTTGGGGCACCGGCTAGAGGCAAAGCTACAGTCCGTCTCCTCAGGGGATGGACAGTCAGTGCAGGACTCCGCTCTTGGCCGGGGACTGGCCCGGGTGACGCCATAGAGCGGTGGGTGATTCGCCCGCCGCTCTACGGTGTGGGGGAGGGGGGCGTCACGTGGGCCGCAACAGCTGTCAGGTTCATAGAAACCCGGCTCAGGTGGGGCTGGCCCCTCCTGGAGCAGGTTCAGGCTGACCCGTCCTGGGTCCATCTAAAAGAAACCCACTGTATCAAGACCCTCCCACCCAGCAGGAGAATCCGTTGGACAAAGCAAAACTCGGAGAATGCCGCCGTTGTCAAAAAGCATAAGGCAAATCGGTTTGACATTTGGATTCTTTAACCAGTTAAAATAATTTGTACATTAACCACATTGTATGAAACTTCTTACAACTGAGAAAGAGGGAAGCTGCTCACGGGGCCATGCAAATCAAAACAGCTGGTTTGCATATATTTATAAATATATATATCAATTCTTCCCCACCTTGGGCTGTGTCGTGTTTGATTCTTACAATGCTGTCCTTCATCCATTAAGGTCCATGGGAGCAATTGACCTTGACGGATGGAACTTCCCTTAGTGAGTTTGGTTATTTAAGGTCCTTTGTTCTAAATAGCAATTTGCTCTTCCATTAATAATCTTTGATATACTGGGTTTTCCTAGAAAGCCAGACAGGATAAAGCTACTGAGACCCCCATATGCCTCCTCTGTTAGTTTTACCAAAGAGGCTACATAAATATAGGCTTTCTTTCACCAATAATACTAACACCTGTAGCTCTATTCCCGCATGTTTAGCTAGGTCAGGGATGGTCGACTGTGAGTAACGTTTGTGGGGACTTGGATCCTCCGGCAGGGGAGCAGGGCCGGACAGGTGCCATGCCTCTTTCTGATGTAGCCACCCTCCTTTCTGAATGTCATGATGCCAATGTGTTTGGAAAGAGGCCTGGCTAAGCCAGAAATGGGCAGGGTGAGAAACCTGCAAGCCGGGCCCTTTCCAGAGCATCGTGGCATCACACAGTTCCGATAGGGGCCGGGTGAAACTCTCCCAAGTAAATCTGCCAGTGTCCCTGGTTGGGCGTTAAGACCACCCTCAGCTGTCTAAGACAGTTGGATCCTTGCCCAGAAGAGCCTGGCCTCTCTGAACTAGGTAACTTTGTACGTCATCCTCAACTGGATTGACACTGTTGGTTTCCTGGTACGTTCATGAAGGAAACGTCAGGGGATGGCGCTTATACTGCAGACACTACTGCTATACCCTCAGACATAAAGTACTAAATGGGCTCATTCTTAGAACAGTTGGGTAAGCAGCTTTCTAACACAGCGGTCCAAAAAGTCTGGACCACCGTCAGCCATAAAAAACTTTAAAGGGACCACTATGCGCCTTCTAGCATGCTCGTTTTGGGTTGGCCAAGAATAGATTTAATGCACACAAGTTGGGTGTCTTTGGTCCTCACCAGTGTTGCAGCCATCTGCACAAGGAAGTGGACCATTCCTGCCAAAGTCTACCGGCAGTCTTGCAGGGACCAAGACTCGCTTAGTCGTATAATGGCTGGTTCATTGGACCAACTGAAGACCACTTTCCATGGCGATTAAAATTTGGTAACTACTGCTCTAACAAGTATTAATGGATATCATAATGACATAGCTTTATGGATGCAATAATCTCATTTATTTTAAAGTTAATTTAGTGCTTATAATTGGCACTGGTGAGAGTGCCTTCTTCGCAACTGAATTCCACTCAATCTTTGGAACAGAGGCAGACCATGAAATTCCCTCCCCACAAACCAGGCAACTACTGTGCATTAGCTGTAAACTGGGAGAAATTCTCTCTAGAGAGTTGAGTGGTGATGGGATTTAGCGGTAGCAAATACGCGTCCACTAGGGCAGTGATCTTAATGCATGGACACAAGTAGAACAATTACAACAGCAATTCCTTCTTTCGTAGGATAGAAAAAGATCCCAAAAACATTCCTCTAGGCAACTCTTGGCCACTGCTGGGAGCCAAAGCAGGAGTCCTGCAGGGGGGGGTGAAGGAACCTGACCCTCTACGTGGGCGACAGGGAATGGGGGTGCACAGGGCCGGTTAGCTGCAAAAGGACCACGGTCTGGAGACTCGGCACCTGCACCGAACTTGAGGGAAAGGATACCTCTTATCCGGAAGGTACTAAACAAGATTTGCATGTTGGACTAATAGCATTTACGCTGTTATGTTAATCGTACAGCTTCATTCCTGAACCAGGAAGAGACAAAAAGAGGGAAGCAGCAACGTGGGAGAAGAAGGGGGCTATGCATCCGAATGACCTTTGTTTGTCTTCTTCATAAGTTCTTTCAGATCAGCTGACATGTAGTAAGGCTTTTCGGTTGATCCGTCATTACGCTCCAGGTCTTCCACTAGAAAGAGAGAATAACCCGCAGGGAAAGAAAGTATATCAAACTATAAAGCTTCAATACTGACGGACTGGAAACGCCCTAGATAGAGAAGGCCAAGCATCCTGGTTACGGCTAAGAGATGAAGTCCTGGATGTGCGGAAATTAAGGGGAGTTTTGCCATCCGCTTCAGCAGACGCAGGATTTCACCCAGGCCGGTTCCTCTTGGAGAGCGTCCAAGAGGAACCATGGAGACTGCAGCGGGAGACACTCTATGAACTCGCTCTCTCTCCCCCCTCGTGTTCTGCCGCCATATTAATCTATTTCCCCAGTGGTCGGGAAGCCCGCAGGCTCTCACCAACAAGAGTGGGTTCGATAAAAGAGAGATCATCCCCTATTTTTAAGCGCGTTCCTTCTGGGAGAGAAAAAAGGTTTGAATTCTGGAGAACATCAATTTTAAAGTCAAACCTTTCTAGGTTCCTTCCTGCTACAGAGCAGAACGGGGGAGCGAAACACCTTTTTAATATCGGACAGATTGGCTACACCATTTCCTATTGCTCTTCCGGCCCATTAACACTCCGACCGCAATGATAGATTCTTGTTGCACACTGTGTAAGGCGGGGGGGGGGGGGATCTAAACTCAGGCAGAGCTAGTTTTTATTTAGGCCCTGATCCTGCACAACTTTCAGTCCCCGTTCCCTGCTCCCTTGACACTTAACTTGCCATACAAACTAGCGACTACGTGGAAGTGACAGGAACTCACCGACGACGTCCTTCCCAATTTAATGAAGCCCAAACATATATGCCTGCGTCCGAGTTTTCCTGACTCCACTGGACCATGAGCCAAAAGATTACAAGGCTCAAGCATCAGAAATATTTAACAGCCTATTTAAAATACCCTAATCCTAGACTATTTAATGCTGTGAAGAGTTAGGGGGCAACCACAAACAGAGGGATCTGCTGATGGACCTCAAGAACTAGCATGCTCCTGCTTTCAACCAAGTCCTTTCATTCAGTCCTGCTAGTAGGCCACTCGGAGGCCGGAGAGAGAATATAGGTCCTGTTTGGATAAGCAGTGCTAAACCAACGCAAGTCCTTTGGTATAACTATGTGGAAATAACTACTCCACACTGCACCTTTAAACCAAAGACGTTGCTCTCAATCTCCCCCCCCAATGATCATGGCACAACCGAGTAATCCTTGGAAGTGATAGTTACTTCAGTGTAAACGTGTTCATACTACGGGCCACATTCCAACCAACAGTTTACTCAATACAGTTAGACCTTACTTCTGTCTTAAGTCTTCACACGAACAGAAGTTAGTCAGGAGTAGGAAGAGAAGGAGCACCTACTCCCCTTCGTTTTACATTCGGAAGTAATGGTTTGTGAGCACTGATCAGTGCGAGGATGGTGACCACAGTTCAGTGTTCATTAAATCTCAGCTGGGGGAGAAATTGACGTCGTTCTACTTCTGTTTATGCTGTTTGTCTGATCGCGACCAAAGAGGAGTAGTTACTTCAATTTAATTAAATCAAAGTAGTTACATTGGGCGTTTTTACATGAGACAGTACCACGCAACGCACTCCCGCGACCCACGAACCCCCCACCTATGTCCCTGCATGGAGCAACCTGGGTTGCACCATGCGGGGGTATGGGGGGCTGGGGGGAGGATGGGTGTGCACCCTCCCCTAGGGCTGAAACGAGAATGAAAATAATTCTCGCGAGAATCTCGCAGCCCTGGTGAGATCTCGCAAGATTCTCACGAGAAACTCGAGAATCTAAAAAAAAATAAAATACCCCCAAATTATCCGTGCGGGCACAAGTTTACAAAACCTCTATCCTGTGGCTTTGCATATTAAAAATAACGATGCCATTCTAAACTATTCGCGTTCTGTGCAGCTCTGGCATTAAGAGTCTGTCGTTTCAGAAGCAGCAAAGGGCATGATATAATACAACTGCCGGATCAGCAAAGGAATCAAGAGTAACGGACATCCCGGGGGGCCTTTCAGCGCACACGCAGACCATTTTAATTCATTTTTTTGCTAGTTTGAGGAGACTCTCGCGAGAAACTCAAGACGCGAAAATTGCGTCGAGAAGCCTATTCTCGTTGAGATTTTTTAGAAGGGCAAAAAAAATTAAAATTCAGCCCTCCCGATCGGAAGTGTGTGCCCGCTTCACCAAGCGCACACGGACGCCCCCCTACCGTATAAAAAGAGCCACTGTTCATCAGAACACGTCCCAAGCGATTTCTACACAAACCCAACTCTGCACCCTAAAGAAAATATCAATTCATATTTAGAGAGAGGAACCCCTTAGGGGGGGAAACCTTTCTTCAGCGGCAGCTTCGGGGAAGCATCGGCAATGATTTCCCGCCTCGGTACATTCTGGCTTCCCCGCTCCCCTTCCGCGACTCTCCTAGATTGGAAGCCTCATTTTGGGGGATTCTTCAGTGCCAGGCAGATTGCTGGCGCGATATAAATAATAATACATTTCCAGGAGTCTGGCTAACACGAAAGCCGGAGAGAAAAGCGGAGCCAAGCAAAGAAGCCCTTAAATCCAACAAGCACATTTTCTCTAAGAGCGGGGAAGAACAAGGAGAAAAATACAGCTGCCCTCCCGACTTAAAGCGCTTTCCACTGCGACCCACAATACGACTCCAGCAGCTGGGAAGCAATTCTGCAGAACCGCCCCCCCCCCCACAACATGGCCAAGCGCTGCCACAAGACTCTCCAGGCTGGCACTCTACCTTCACGGGGCTTCAAGGGCCGTTATCCTCCAACTCCCTGCAAGCTCTGCAGGGTAGGGGGGGTAGGTCCAGTTCTGGAGCATTCTGGTGCTCCTCCTCCCTTATAGGATGATCCTGTCGCCTCCCAGGGATGCTTTGGCCCACGGAGCTCTACGAGGGAAGGGATCCAGACCATGGAAGGTTGAAGGTCCCCCACTCTGGGCCACCCGTGTGTCCCCTTGCCGCCAGATGTTGGGTCGCGGATGCCCTGCGGAAGGTAGGTGGTGACTATGAGACGTGGTCTCCGGAAAATGTTGAAGAACCATCCTGGGCCAGTGCCCCCACCTGGGCCAATGCATTGGGAGTAGGGGGTTGGATTTAGGGGTACCGCCGGGCACCTGTTCAACAGCCTCTTGTTGACCAAATTGGGGAGGGCACTGAAGACACTCCTTGCTTGGGGCACAATTTGGTCTAGGGACAGCCCTGCTCAGAATCGATGACCCGTGACCCCTTCCAACCCTACAGTCCTAGGATTCTGCTCATGCTCACTAATATCTCATCAGAGGCGACTGGCACAGAGAAAAAATGAAGCCCGACAGACACAGCAAGGATAGAGATCAAAATCATCCAGCATGGAAGCATCTGACTCTACAGGGCCTCTTCCACAGTTAATCACTCATGGAGAGTAGGGTAGTTGTTTTTTTTAACCAAAAAAAGTGACATTTGCATGGCGGCTCTCCCTCCCAGTTTTAAATGGGCGTTGCTGTTTCTGTGAAATTTACCAAAGCCATGTCATCGGTAGTTAGCTCTCCATAAAAAAATAAATGTTCCAAATTTCTTAAGCATGGTACAAATATACATTTTTAGCGCTTAAAAAGTATTCAGCCCATGCCCATTTTACTGACACATCGTCAAAGGACAATTTAGTTTGCTTCCCAGAAATCAAGGGCGAGGAACCTCAGACCCAGAGGTCAAATGTGGCCTGTGGCTAGTTTTTATTTCAGCCCCTTCCCAGTTTCAGGATCCAGTTCAAGACTCCCAAGCGCTGAAAGACAGAGGGTGTTTTCAGACATGACAACGGCCCAGTTTAACTCGCTTCAGCGTGGTTTAAACCAGGGGCCGCCGTCGCGCCGAAAGGCGCCTGGGCCGGATCCCGACCGCGGTGCGGGGGCTGGCCGTTCCCCCCTGGGCCGGATCCTGACAGGAATGACGGCTTCCGCCGCCACTCGGGTCAGTAGCGGAGTGCCGTCACTTCTGAACGCGCCCCAAGTCGGGCAGCTGAGAGGAAAGCCATGCCCACGAAAATAGAAATCCAAAAAAAGATCCCAGTTAATCAAAGTCTGGAAAGGTTGGCCTAAATTTTTTATTTTTTTTTGTAAACATTTTTCTATTTTTATTCATTTTAAAATTCACAAGCGGTGAGAACAGCACCTTTAAGCAGCAGCATACGCGGTCATTTAGAATTTACCGCCAGTCAGACCAGGGCGTAGGATGTTTTTGTGAACGGGAGAAGGCTGGCTTTCCGATACAAAGAACCATCGAGCCCAGCATCCTGTCTCCGACAGCGGCAGCGCGGATTAGTGTTTAATTTAATAACGTTTAATTGTGAAATATCTATTTTTAGCTCAAGATCTGTTGCAAAATAAGCTGCTTATTTTAATTATTTTTTTTTAAAGGAAAGGTGTTGAGGCTCCAGCCTGCCCCAGCAGACCCTCAGAAGCGGTGTGTGTGTGTGTGTGTGTATTCAGAGGGGCTGGTAAAGTTGCGCTACCAGGTCTCCCTACTTTTCCAGCCCTTTGGGCTGGCGCTACCGTCGCCAAACAGCTGCTTGGCACCATTGACAGCCCCAACTCTGTCAAAGTGAGACTAGAGAGGAGGCCAATACTTCTGCATCCACCCACATGTAGGGGTCTGGCAGTACAGCGGCGGGAGGGAGTCCTGGCACAAATTAAGCCCTGCCGGTACGTATAGCAGACACACACCCCCCTTATCTGAACACCTTGGCGGTCACACTTTTTGTCCCGATTAGGGAGGGGGTGGGTTGTACTGTCACATCATGCTTGAGAGTTGCAGCTGGGCTAAGATACAAGGAAAAATCTGGGTTTCGGGCGCAGGAAGCCAACTTTGCCTCCTCATTTTGGCGACAGGGGCCCTTTAGGTCGACGGAAAGTTCTCTCTATCATGCAAAAGGCAGACAAGCGGGACCCTCCGTTTCATTGCAGGAAACTCTCCGATGACGTGCGACGCACAAAAGCCTCAGCTGCGGCCCCGCTCATTTTTTGGGCAAGAATATTAATCAAGCGGGGAGAAGAGAGGAGAAAGTTGAACGCCCCACGATCGCACACTTTCGACTGCCCTTAAACGACTCCTGAAGGGCATCAAGGCAGAAATTAGGCACCAGTGCTGGGGGTGGGGGTCACCACCTGAATCCACGTGGGCGAAGGTTTCCCCAAGGAACCACCTCCCCTGCTCAGAGACAGGAGTCCCTAGCCTTGGCTATCGGCACTTTTGGAAGATTCAAGGCTTCCCTTCAGCAGGATCTCACTCAGCTCTGGGGACATGTAGTAAGGCCTCTCGGGAGATCCGTCGTTCCTCTCCAGATCCTCGCCTTTTACTCATGAGCCCCCCCCGGGGGGAGATGGAAGCGGCGAACAAGAAAGGAGCGAAGGAGCAGAGCAGCACAACGAAAAGGAGAAGAGAGAGAGAGAGAGAGAAAAAGGGGAAAAATAAAGTTAGTTGCAGTTAGATTCCACCACCAAGATCAAAGCCCCAAGAAAACAGATTAGCTTAGTTAAGCTCTAAAGCGACTGCTACAGGTCTCCATTGCTATCAAGCAGGGGGCGGGGGGGAGAAGGAGCAGCTCACTCTAGTGGTGACGGAGAAATAAAATGGAAGGCTGGAGATCATTTTAAATAAGACAAAGTTAACTTTGGGGGCAGGGCAGCCTCCAGGCAAGGCAGGTGGCTCCTTGGGCTGGGGGGGGCTGCAGGGTCCAGGAATAAACTTGAAATGACCGGAGAGCGAGGAGCACCGGGGGGTGGGGGCTGCAGTCATTCAGAAGGGGCTTCCCAACCCAGGCTAGCCAAGTAGCCGGCCAGATCGGCAGGAACCGTTCTGCTCCGACAACGGCCAGTTATCGCGCCGTATCGATGTGTAGTTTGGCGGCTTAGCCAACTACCCAGCACTTTGCCGCTCTGTGCCGCCCTGCCGTGACCGGCTAGTTTGGTTTCTCCGTAATTCCTTTCCCCGTTGACTGCCCTAGAGGAGGACCTGGTTTCAGCACTATGGTAAAACTGAGCTTGTTATTGCAGCTCCACCTGCTGGCAGCTCCCTGTAAGCTCCCAACGTGGGGAACCCCTGGTTCATGAGAACAGATGGGAGGGGAGGGAGTTTTCACCTTTGCTTGCGCACGCAAGCTCTTTGAGGTCTGCTGCCCCGTAGAGCTTGCAGGCACCTGGTAGTTAGCCAGGCGAAGAGAGAAGGGGGCGCTAATCCAAACATCAACCGGACAACACTGGAGCAGGAACCTTGCCGGAATGGCTACCCCCTGCTCTTCGGGGATCTCGCTAATCGCGCCTTAAGTCAGCGGGCGATCAGGCCTTGGCTGCGGCAGGCCCCTCAGTGTGCAACTCGCTCCCTGCAGAGTTCCAGCTCCCTCCCTCCCTCCCTCTCAAGACGGTTCTGTTCCCCAGGTGCTTTTAGAGGATCCCCTCCAAACGTAATTGTCCCCTCCCCCCCTTTTTAAATGGATTCCAAGCTGTTTTACGGTGTCTGATTGTATTTGACTAATGTGGCGAAGCAGCACAAGTGTCAAATCGGTCGGGCAGGGGGATGCTAGATAAATAAAATGTATTATTATTTCACGATTAGCGGCAAGGCAATTGTCGCTGCTAACGCTTGTTGACGGTCCCACCGCTAAAGCGCGTGGCAGTCGCGGGGTCTGTGAAGAGCACAGGGGGCGGGGCTCCTGCTGCCCCCACGCCTAGGAGCAGCCACTTTCCGACGCCTCCAGATTGGGGTTGGAGGCCAGGGAGTTGGGGGGCGTCGCTGTGCTGGAGCAGGGAGGCAGGACCCACCCTCCGTGTCTCAGCCCAGCGTACCTATCCGCCCCCAGTAAGCCGTGCCCCCATCTCCGGTGACCTCAGCATCCCTTGCCCGATCCATCAACTCCCCGCTTCACTGTCCAGAGACCCTTCTCTCCTGCCTTCCTCGGTCTGTGCGCCACCAACCTCGCCCTCCCCATCCCCTTCGTTGCCCTGCAAACCCACACTCCAGACACTTACAGAAGCAGAGGAAAAGCGTGTCCACGCACATGCCGTACACACTGAAGAACCCATGTGCGATGAGATAGGAACCGACGATCACGGTCTGCAAGAGAAAACCAGGCGGCTGTCACCCCCATGGTGCAGTAAAGCCGCCACGTGGGCCAGCCCCCAACGCGCACGGCCCCACCGCGATCACAGCCCTCTGGGCCAAAAGTTGCGGAAATTGCTTCTGGCATCGCGGAATCACAGCCTGAGAGGGGAGCGCCGTGAGCTGACGAATGCGACACCAGCAGCATGACCCAGCCAGCAGATGCCAGATGCCCGCACGTATCCTAGGGCCGTGGGACCCTAGGATATGTGCGGGCATCTGGCATCCTGCTGGCTGGGTCATGCTGCTGGTGTCGCATTCGTCAGCTCACGGCGCTCCCCTCTCAGGCTCTGATTCCGCGATGCCAGAAGCAATTTCCGCAACTTTTGGCCAAGAAAAGGAGCAGCCCACAAATCTCTGCGGGGGGTGGGGTGGGGGGTGTTCATGTGTAAGACACGAGGGGTCCAAAATGGATGGATCAATAAACCTCTCTCTCCCATCAAGCTTTCCCTCGCTCCTTGCCCCCGACAGGCTGCTTATTAATGCTCCTCCAATGGTCTTATACTTCAGGGCCCCCTTCTCCCCCGTAACCAAGCTAAGCACGTGCTCCTGCGACTTCTCAGCTCTGTTTGGGAACGTCTCCCTGCCTCTCCCTTCTCCATTCTAGATTGGAAGCCCCTTCGGGGGGGGGGGCAGGGACCTGTCTCCAATTCATGATTGCTCAGTGGCCAGGCACATCCGCCGGGTCGAGAGAAGTTACTACTAATAATAGAAAGCTCACGGGGGTTTCCAAAAATGTGAATCATTTTGAGGATTTCATTCATTTGTATCATTGACTCTGCTGGCGGCATCTGGATTTTTCCCCTTCGCAGAATTTGCATTTTTCAGGTTGGGAATTTAGACAGTGAATTTTCAGCAGACACAGGGCTTTGCCAGTGGCCCATCCAACCCAGTGTCTGGTCTTGGACAGTGGCCAGCTCCAGAGGCTTACAATGAAACGCTACAGAGGCTTACAATGCTTACAATGAAACGGACCCAACGGGCAGGCATCTGCCCTAGTTCCCTTCCAGCAGTCTAGCACGAGTTTGCATTCTCAGCTAGGCCGGCCACCTATGCCAATTTTGAAGGAACATTTATGAAAAATACATGTTGCAGGGCCTGCATCCTGCAACATGTATTTTCCGTAAGTGTTTCTTAAAAACCCTACTCCCGACCACCTTGGCCAGGAAGCATTTTCCCTCCCGCAAGCTACTCTGAAAATGAGTAGAGGCAAGGAGAGGGGTGGGGTGCTTAAGAGATAGGTTCAGGTTACGCCCCGCCCCTTTCTGACATGGCCACACCCCTAGCAGTGTGACATCGTGGCATTCCACAGGGGGCGGGGTCACATCAGAAAAGGGTCACATCCACAGTGCCACACCCTGGTGGCCACGGGGAACTACAACTCCTGCCAGCCGACCAACTCCCCCCAATTAGACAACTAGACTTGTGCCTTGATTAGCCCATGATTTCTGACACTCACGCCCACCCCAATCCCCCGGGAAGTGTCCCGGATCAGCTACAGGCCTTTGTCCAGACCAATTAGGCAGCGACACGTTAGGCATACCGAGAGCCAGTGTGATGTAGGACTTGGACCCGAAAGACCAGGGTTCAAATCTCCCCCCAGCCAATCAACTCACTGGGCGTCCTTGGACAAGTCAGAAGCTCTCAGCCTCAGTTCCCCATCTGTAAAATGGGACCGTGTGAGTCTTTCCCTGTGTGTTCCCCTAATCCATGTCCAGCTTAGATTGTAAGCCCACTGGGGCAGGGACCTGTCTCTGAAAATCAGAGACTGTAAAGTGCTGGGTAGGCCTCGTAGCGTGATAGAAATGATAAGTAGTACATGTTTCCTGCCTTCATGGACCTCAGTTCAGCCCCTGATTCAACTTTAGTCCCTCAACTTCTGATCTCCCAGTTTTATTCTGCATGTTCCCATCCCCATGCATAGCTCCCTCCTTTCGGACCAAGCCGCTTGCCTACCAACCCAGCTCGCCCCAGACCACGCTTGCTGCTGCTCCTGACCAGCCTGCTCGACAGAGCAGCACAAAAAGATCCTCTTTTGCGCCCATACTCTAAATTCACAGAGAACAAAAGAAATGTCGATACCAACCAGAATGGGGACCCAGTAGTAATTGAGAGGCGGCGCAACATCCTGAACCAGTTTTATCTTCTGGGTGAAGAAAAAGAAGGCGAGGATTCCTAGAGAAGAAGAATTGGGATGTTTGTGAGAGACACGCTAACAGGAGGCAAAGGAGGGTGGTGTCAAACGGGCAGGAAGGGGAAGAGAGCTGGTATAGGCTAGGGGACAAAGTGTTGGGAGCTAGGTTCAAATCCTGTCATAGCCACAGACTCACTGGTGGCCTTGGACAAGTTGCCCTCACTTAGCCTCAGTTCCCCATCTGTAAAATGGGAACAGCAACTATCTCCAATGATAACAGTAATTCTAGTCCAGTGCTTCAATGGTAATTCTAGTAATTCTGCTTCAGTGGAGCTTCTACATAAATCCAACTTATCAGAAATGAAGCAGAGTCCTTAAGTGACGGAGAAAATTGATGGCAAGACTAAGCAGGCACCCGATTTCTCCATCTGCTCCTCTCACGGCGTGGCTGGGCTAAGTGTTCACTGCGCCCCGGGGAGGAATGAGGCAGGCTGATCTCTCACACACACACACACACACACACCCCAAGCGGTCAGCGCTGGAGCGTCGTGCATTCATCGAGACGCAGTCCTGCTGTGCTGACAGCATGGACTTGTCTGCCCGGAGTCCTCTCGGAGAGATCAACAGTACAGCGCACTGCGCAGGATGAACGATCCGTCCTGTTCCCTTGTGCGCAGGCCCTCATCTCTGCCCCTTCCCCTGAGCTCAGTCTTTCAGTGTTTGGGGGGTAGGACCAGCATCCAGGGCCCAGATCCAGGAACTGGAAGGGGGGTGAGGGGGGCAAATAAAGAAGTAGCCACAGGCCACATTTGGCCCCGCAGGCCCGAGGTTCCTCGCCCCTGCACTAGATTAATGATAAACAACAGCAACACAGAGATTTCTAGAGGATCTGAAAGGGAGTCAGGCAGAACAGAGAAAAAGCCTCCAGCAGGTGATTCCCGACACAGAAGGGGAAAGGATCCCAACGCTCACAAAAGCGCTTACCGACACTTCCCACGATGAGGAGTTTGCCAAGGAAGAACAGGAAATCCGTGACTTTATCCAGAACAGCCACCCTGAAAAACAAAAAGGAGCGACGTCAGCGCCTTGCCGCGCTCCGCTGGAGGGAGCTCTCCCGCGGGCCTCGGAAAAACCGACCCTGACCTGAATTGCCAAGAGGGCAAAATATCACAACTAAAAGTCAACGGAATGGCCATGCTGGAACGGAAGTAACCTAAGTAGGGGAAGGTAACGGAGAAAGAAATAAAGGGAGGGGGAGCTATATGGCGTAGGGATGGGACTTTCGGTTTTGCCGAGAACGGAAAGTAGCCAATAATGACTATATCGGATGAATCCAATATTTTGGTTCTTTCTCAGTGTCGGCGATATCGGATGGTTGGGGTTTTTTTTAAAAATCAGATTTTTAACGTCGCGGTTTTCCCCGTTGAAGTCAATGGGGGAAACCGCAATGTTAAAAACCCGATACCAAGAACCGACAGACGAAGAACCAAAACCGGTAAAAACCGCGAACCAACATTTTGCCCAATATACGCGAGATCAAATCATAAAAATTCCATTCCGTCATTTCGCGAGCGATTGCGGAGGTGTCCCAGCTCCAGGGACCAGGGGGAAATGTCCCAGCCTGGAGTGGAGGAGCCAATAGGAGGGGTCCTGGAATTTCACCTGAGGTCGACGCTTGGATCAAATCTGGCCACCAAGGGCCGATGTTTGCCTTATGTTCTGAGGCTCCCAGGGGACAACGCTCGACAAGCACTTACCCCCCTTGCTTGGGCCTTGGCCTCCAAAGACCCAACGCGTCTCCATTCAATGGCCACAGTCACGTCATGACTGCGGCCACCCAAGCTCAAGGAATAGGAGCTGCATCAACTAAGGCCACTTGCCGACGTTCTACCGGCCGGCGATTCTCCTGCCGGGCATCTCACACCAAGCTGTGGGCGCGGGGCTGAAAGGGGCATCCGCCGCGTCCCGCGCCTTTTTTCCCTCCGAATATCAGGGCTCAAAGTCCAGCCCTGACATTTGGAGGGGAAAAAGCCGCTGGCCGCGTTTTCCGGCCGGTGTAACGTGGGCAAGCGGGCCTTAGCCGTCACTCCAGGCTGCTTTGGACAACTTGGGAGGATTTTCCACTCATGGCCAAGCTCTCACCTGATGATGTTCCTCATGAGAAGGAAGAAGGCGTTCCTGGCAGACGTGCAGAAGTTGGTGCCGTAGACGGCAATCTGACGGGGGTCGCGGGAGGAGGCGAGAGAAGAGGAACACGGTCAGTCAGGGCTGGATTAAAATGGGAGGAGGTGGCAGGCTAAGGGCCGCTGAGCAGCCCCAACCGCACTGAGGGAGAGATTAGTGCTTCTGCATCTGGCAGGGCGGGGTCTGGAAGAGGTACCGCAGCTGGGCACCAAGTGGGCCTCCACGGTCTTATCCCCACCCGTGATCACTGCATCTTCCCCGCTGGCCCTGGGACTGTGTTACTGATACATTTCAAATACCGCCTCCCCACTATACCTGCAGGGGACAGACTGGTTCGAGTGCCCCTGCCACCCTCCCAAACCTACCTGCTCCCCCACCCTCATTCCCCCCAGCTCGCCTGAGTTAGGTTCAAGCGGTACTCCTCACCATGATGTACGCATTCCTGTTCAGGAACTTGATGAATTTCTCCAGGCACCAGAAGCAGCACTTGAGACAGGTCAAGAGGAATTTGGCAAACCTGTTCTCAGCAGCTAAGGGCAGAAGAGAGAACATAGTCAGTGCCAGACTGGGTCAGACCAATGGTCCATCTAGCCCAGCATCCTGTCTCCGACTGTGGCCAATCACGGTGGCTTGGGAGAAGAACCCAACAGGTCACAATGAGGGATCCATTCCCTGTTGTTTTCCCCCCAGCTCCCGTCATGTTCCCTGATCCTGTCTGGCTAACAGCTGCTAATGGACCGATCTTCCAGAAACTTGTCCAAACCTCTTTTAAACTCTGCTATGGTGTCACCCTGGGGCCCCAGTCCCCACCAAACTCCCAGGGCCCCCACCGAACTCCTGCCCACCCCAGCCAAATGGCAAGCCC
>QEPC01010389.1:1396946-1410416 GCA_003113815.1 Sphenodon punctatus | reverse complement strand
GCGACATCACGACATTCCACAGGGGGCGGGGCAAGAGGACTGTCGCGCCTTTTTCTGACTGGGCGACATCACCATGTTCTACGGGGGGGGCGGGGGGCCCAGGGGCTGTCGCCTCTTCTGATGTAATCCTGCCCCTTATGGAGCGTGGCGACATCACGACATTCCACAGGGGGCGGGGCAAGAGGGCCGTCACGCCTTTTTCTGACGTAGCTCCCTCCTTGACGGAGCATCACGACGTCGGACCGCCACTTGGGGCCTGAAGTTCAGGGGCTTGGCCCTGCCGTAACTTACCACCGCTAGGAGAGAACCCCTATAAGAACCCAGGACCTGACCCACCCTAGAATTCATGGGGTGGGAGCAGGATCTCCAGGGAGGGTGGGAGGCAGGCACAGGGAAGCGGCGGCAGGGAGTGGGAGGGGGGGAAGGTCAGCACGGTCAACCTGGGTGGAGTGGTTGAGGTGCTGGGTGGGTGACAGGGGCTGTCGGCTCCTAAAGCCTTCAGGCTTTTCCAACAGGGCCCTAACGACCGCAGAGCCTGGGGCCCCAGGCCCTCTGGCCGCCGCCTTCCAGAATACGTTCACATGACCATTCCCAGGGCCCCCCCTCACCTCTGGTTTGCACGTGTTCCCGGCGTAGTCGCACGCCGTCTCGTTAAAGACCTTGTAGACGGCTTCGTTCGAGGTCGACAGAAAACTGGGAAAGGGGCAGTTAAGGGCGACCACAGGTTGATTCACACACACACACACACACACACACACACACACACACACACAAAGTCATTCACCCAGCACTGCTTTGGAGGGGGCAGTGGCACAACCCACATGCAGAGCATTGTGGGAAATCGTTGCGAGCCCCTGGGCTTCTCGATAAAGGCTTTGTTCTCTGCCAGCCAATACCCTGCTCCGCCGCGAGCTTGTCACTGGATCCTTGGTCCGCGTCCGCATTGTCGCGGCTGCCGATTTCCCCCGAGGCGCGTGGTTTCTTCGGGGGGAACGTGCATCGTTTTTATTGATCTCGTCCTATTTAATTTGCCCCCCTCTCCGTCGCTGCTCTTCTCCTTGTGCACCTCGCCGTCCTGTTAACTTTCACCGGGTTAGCCGGGGGGGGGGGCCACAATGGAGAGGGCGTTCTCGTTGGTCGCACCGCGGCCGTGGAACTCCCTCCTGGGTCTGCTAGTTTTTCACTGTTCTTAGCTTATTTAACTGGTTTTTAGTTTCCCATTTTGTCTCTGTTTTTAACTGTATTTATTGTTTTAAAATGCCGTCTGTTGACGGGAGGGGGCGGGATATAAGTTTCCCCCACAGACTCATCGCGGAGGTGATGCCCCTTCTTCCCTCTGACACTCAACGGTCCCCTCTCCCTATTATTAAGTGAAGCTTCTGAACTCATGAATTCTCAGCTTTAAGAATCCCTGTCTCCCGCTTGGGTCCCCCCTACCCTCGTCTCGCCTCCCTTCTCATTCCTAAATTGGAAGCGCCTCGGGGCAGAGACTTGTCTCTCATGAATGACTGTACAGCACCAGGTACGTGACTGGTGCTATTTTAGCAATATTTTGGAACCTTTAGGGTATTGCCTTCCCAACTTCCTCCGGCAATGAGTTCCACAGGTTTATATTTCTATTATTTATTTTATATTAAAATTGATATCCCGCCCCCTCCCGTCAACAGATGGCTCGGGGCGACAGACGTCCCCTGGGGTCTTGCTATTAACAACAGAAAACCCCGCTTATTCGGGCACATCTCTAAACTTGGACAGAAAGCCAGGATTACCCCCCACCTGTTATCTGTAAACTCCCAATTTACTGCAACCAAGCCAAGAACGTGTACCTGAGTTCTCGCATCCTCATGAATGTTCCCTCTGTTCCCCCTCCCCGTCTTTAGATTGTAAGCTCTCGAGCAGGGACTGTGTCCGTCTTATTTTTTTGTAAAGCACCAGGTACATCTCTGGCGCTATAAAAATGCTTATAATAAAATAATTAATAATAATAATAATAATAAATCTGCGCCACATGTGAACTTCCTTTTCCTATTGGATCAGGGGAGAAAAAGCCGACGTAACTCCAGACCAGGGGCGAGGAATCCAGTCTGTGGATTTGACCCCACCTCCCGCCCTTTCTAGCTCCTGGATCTGACCCATGGATCCAGCATCTACTCTCAAGCAGAGAGCACGGGAGAAGGCAGCAGAGAAGAGAGCAGGCACACAAGGGCAGGGGATGGATCTGTGAAAAAAATCCATCATCTGGCCCTTCCCGTACACTCCCCACCGCCAAATCCTATCCAGCCCGCAAAGCTTGTACTAATTTTTAAAGTGAGCTGTAGGAGGGAAAACGGTTTCCGAGCTCTGAAAACCATGAAATAAAAGTTCACCCCACAAATTCAACGTGCTGCTTTTGACCTATAACCCCCTGGGCCCCATATGTCTGAGAGACCGACTCCCCACTTGTGTCCCATTGCAACCTCCGAGGCTGTACCATCGGCACGTCAAATTCATACAGCGAGAGCATGGAGAGAGAGGAGATGCATTCTCGCTGACTGCCCCACAATTACAGCCCTCCCCTGGAGGTCCATTTAAGCTCAAGCCTGCTCCGGAGGCTTTTCTATCTGGCCAGGCATTCGGCAGGTGGGGATAGGATCTGGTAATTTTTGGGGTAAAGGATTTTAGGAGGTTTTCGTTGGTGTATTTTATTTTTAAAAAAAATTGTTTTATGGTTTGTAACTTTACCCTAAGCCGGGATAAAAATCTGATCAAAGCTTCTAGGCTCCTGTCAGGTACGGCAGGATCTGGGCAAAAAGCAGGCAGCACTGGAGAAGCGGAGTCAGGACTGGGTCCAGAGTGGATTTCAGGACAGATCAGCCTGGGCAGAGGAACAGGAAGGGCGTGAGGAATTTCCTGTGGCTGCCGGGAGCCAATCAGACAGCTGGGAGGGCGTGACAAGGGGTCTATCAGGGGGCGGACGGGACGGGACGGGACGGGACCCCCCCTGCCCAGGGAAACCCTCACTCTGCTTCCCCCACCACCTGCTCTTCAAAGGGGAGGAAATATTGAAAAGATACACAGCCGTGCTGGCCCAGTAAGCAATGCAGAGACACACTAGGAAGAAGGTCACCAGAGGAAAAAGCAGAGACATCATGATGTGGCCGATGGCTCTGCCGGAAAAGAGAGTCAGTCAAACAAACAAACAAACAAACAACCAGTCTCTTCCCATTGCTGAGCAGTGGGTCTCACGGGGGTGGGGTGGGGAGGGGTGAGTAGGGAAACCAACCGTCCCCTTCTGAGTTTGACATAAGAAATACCAGACTGGGTCAAAGTAGTGGTCCATCCAGCCCAGTATCCTGTCTCCGACAGTGTCGCAGTCAGTGCCAGACTGGGTCAGAGCAACGGTCCATCCAGCCCAGTGTCCTGTCTCCGACAGTGTCGCAGTCAGTGCCAGACTGGGTCAGAGCAACGGTCCATCCAGCCCAGTATCCTGTCTCCGACAGTGTCGCAGTCAGTGCCAGACTGGGTCAGAGCAACGGTCCATCCAGCCCAGCATCCTGTCTCCAATACTTCAGAGGAGCGCGCAACAGGTCAGAATGGAGCGATCCGTTCCCTGCTGCTCACTCCCAGCCCCCAACACTCAGAGGCCTCATCCCCCAACCAGCAGGGAATCACAGTCCGAAGGGACCTTCAGGGTCCCCTAGTCCAACCCCCTGCTTGGATGCAGGATGACGGCAGGGGGCCCGTCCGGCCTATCTCAGAAAACCTCCAGCGATGGGGAGCCTCCACCCCCTCCCTGGGCAGCTGGTTTCACGGCCGCCCTAGCTCTTACCATTAGGAAGCTTTTCCTGATATTTAACTAAAAATCGACCTTCTTTTAAGTGGCGCCCATGATTTCTAGTCCTGCCCCCCGAGGCAGAGGGAGAACAGCTTCCAAACAGGAGCTTTACAAATGGCAGAGGAACCACAACCGTGAGGGTTCGTCAATCAATCCTACCCAATGGCCCATGGGCAGAGGGAGCAGACTAAACCCCCTCTCGCTGCCCTCGCCAGGCTCCGTGCCACAGCTCCACAGCGGCTAGGTTGGGATCAGAGCCACCACCGAGTTTACCAGGGATTTGGGGGGGGGGGCACTAGTGTACAGTCTGGCACTGACTGCGACACTGTTGGAGACAGGATACTGGGCTGGATGGACCGTTGCTCTGACCCAGTCTGGCACTGACTGCAACACGGTTGGAGACAGGATACTGGGCTGGATGGACCGTTGCTCTGACCCAGTCTGGCACTGACTGCGACACGGTTGGAGACAGGATACTGGGCTGGATGGATCATTGCTCTGACCCAGTCTGGCACTGACTGCAACACGGTTGGAGACAGGATACTGGGCTGGATGGACCATTGCTCTGACCCAGTCTGGCACTGACTGCGACACGGTTGGAAACAGGATACTGGGCTGGATGGACCATTGGGCAACACCCAGAATCTCCTGATCCCTAAAGTTTTCACTCCGACCCCGCATGCCTGAAGCCCCCTCCCTGAACATGTATGCTCTCCTCCCCCCTCCCAATCCCTCCTAAACCCAGGCTCTTCCACCAGGCTTTCCCTCACACCCCCCACACCCCCAAGCCCCCTCAGCTTCATACTGCTGCATCCTCCAGGGTTCCCTTAACACACACACCCCCTTGTAACTAAGCTAAGCAAATGCATCTGCAGCTTCATGAATGTCTCCCTGTCTCTATGTTTCCCTCCCATTGTCAACCCTAGACTGTAAGCCCCTTGCGGGCAGAGATCTTTCTCCAACAATGGACTTTTGCTGCCACTAGACAAATATTAAACCATCCAGAAACTCCCCAGCCGCACCCTCTCCGTGGCCCGGATGTTTTCAAAAGCCGGTCAGACAAACTCCTGTTTGGGATGCTATCAGCATAGAGCATGGGTGGGGGAACCAGTTGGCTTAATGTGGCCAATATGGGCTGGTTTTAATTTGTCCCCTTTCCAATTCCTGCATCTGGCCCCTGGACCCATTCCCTGATTCTCAAGCGTTGGAAGAGCAAGCTCAGGGGAAGGGAGCGGAGAGGGAGGCAGGCCATAAGGGATGCATCCGTGATCTGGACCCTCCCCTTCCTCCCTACACTCTTCAAACCTCCCCCCACCCACAATTCCTACCCAGCCTGCGGAGCCTCAACTCAAGCGATCCATGGGAGGGGGAAACGGCTCTCCACTCTTGCTGAGGGGAATCCTGCCTTGGGACATGGGGGGGGGGTCGAACTAGATCAGGGCTTCTCAAACTCCTGCCCCCCCCCAACCCACATCCTATTGTCTGTGATGGTCAAGGCCTACCCAGCCTGCGGAGCCTCAACTCAAGCGATCCATGGGAGGGGGAAACGGCTCTCCACTCTTGCTGAGGGGAATTCTGCCTTGGGACATGGGGGGGTCGAACTAGATCAGGGCTTCTCAAACTCCTGCCCCCCCCCAACCCACATCCTATTGTCTGTGATGGTCAAGGCCCTGCCTCCTCCCCCCGCGCCCGAACTCTCTCTAGCTCTTGCTACCCCATTGTTTTGGAAGTTTCAATCTGAGTGGCGCTAGGAGTTTGCCAGCAAGGCTCCTTCTCCTGTCCCCTCACCCCCAATTGGAGAACCAATGGACTAGATGACCTCTTCAGGTCCCTTCCAGTCCTGTCGCCTCTAGCCCAGGCCAGCGAGGAGGAGGAGGAGGAGGATCCCCTTTGCGATTCAGGCCTGCCAAAGCGGTGGATGCTGCTTCCCAACCTGTTGCCTCGGGTCTCCCCACCCCGACACAGGTATTCCTGGGGCACTGTTTGCGGCCCCCCAGCACAACACCAGCCACCCTTCACATTGTCCTAGCTTGGTTTTTGAAATTGTGATCCTTGGATTTTAAGGCTGGGACCGAGGAGGGATGTGGGAGAGTTGTGCCTCCCCGCCCCCACCCCGTAGGGGGGAGAGACAGGATGGGGGGGGGAAGTGTGGGGTTCTGTCACGACCCCTCAGTGGGGGGGGCCGTGTCCATTTTATTACTTTGTAAAGTGCCAGGTACACTGCTGGCGCTATATAAATGTTGGTTAATAATAATAATAATAATAATAATAATAAATTAAATTTGTTTTCTGGTTTTTAAAAAAATATATATGGTAGGCTGCCCAGAGTCCTTCAGGAAAACAGCAGCATAAAAATCTAATTAGCAAAATCAATCCTCTGTGGCTTGCAGCCAACTTTGCCTTCCTTCTCCCCCCCCCCCCCCAGCCCTCAAATCCCCCCAGCTCACCTGCTGGCTTCCTTGATGAGGGCAATGGCGATGAGGATTCTCTTGCGGAGGAAGATGAGCAGCAGGATAATGATCACTTCCACGATGCACAGGATGATCACTGCAAGAGGAAGCCTGTCATGGGAGAGCTCGGGAAGCCGGCGGGGGTCTAAGCTAGCTGTGGGCCGAGGGGTTCATGCGCCCAGGGTGCACCGCGACATCAGGGGGGAGGGGCAGGACCCCGCCAAAATAACGGGCCCCTTGACCCACTTGACTAAGAGCCATTTATGGACCTAACAAACTAGCGTCCTCTTTTGAACCCCGTTCTGCTATCGGCCTTCACAACCTCCTGAGGCGGTGAGTTCCACAGGTTAATTACATATCGAATGAGAAAGGCATTCCTTTTGTTTTCGATCTGCTGTTCGTTAAGGACATTGGGGGGCCTCCTAGTTCTAGCATTTTGAGCAGGGCTAAGTCAGGGGTGGGAAACAACGCCAGATGCGGCCCACAGCTAGCTTTTATGGGCAGAGACGAGGGCGCGGACACAACCACGCACAACTCTCCTTCCGGAGTGCACCCCCGCCCGCAACTTCTGCGAGGCCCTCAGCGCTCGCAATCATTTTCAAAGTGGCCCTTGGGAGGGAAAAGGTTCACCTTTTCCCTCCCAGAAGATGTCGCCCTAGGGGATCAAGGTCGTTGAGAATTAGTTCGTCATTCGAGATCTGTCTCCTCGTTGGCCGGAGCGGAGCAATACCCAAATGAGGAGTGCCCAGCGAGGAGCTGAAGGGAGAATGAAGCTTTTCCGTCTTGCGAATCTCAAGCATCAAGCGTTCTCGCGAAATTCTTGGAAATGGCCGCTCAGGCAAAACTCTCGTGAGAATCTCGTGAGATTTTCAAAAATCTTGCGCGCGAGATCTCACTGGGGGGGGAGGCTGCAAGAACCTTGCACGTTCTCGTGACAAAGCGAAGCATTCTCGTTTCTACTAAATAACGGCTCCCCACGTATTTGCTCTGGGCCCTTGCGATACCGTAAGCTTCTATCCTACCCCCCCCCCCCCTTAGTCGTCTGTTCTCCAAACCGGAGAGCCCGAACCAGCCGTTCCAAGATGGGGGTGACCAGAATACCGGAGGGGGCAGCGAGAGACTCACTGAACGCCAGCCAGGTCTGCTTCAGGTGGAGATAGACACGGAGATCCGTCTGGAAGCCAAGGTCCTTCAAGGAGACGTCGGAGCCCGCTTCTCCCCTGAGCCGGGCGTATTCGATGTAACACTGGAAAATTCCTGGGTGGGGGGGAAGGCAGAGATTGGAGCAGCGGAGAGAAAGCCGTTCTGCACCCACGACCCAGCTGCACCGCCAGGACCCCACAGGCCTAGGGGGGGGTCACGCACACCCCCATTTGCACCTATACTAGCTATGCCGGGGGCCGCTGGATGGTGCAGCCCAACCCCCACCCCACCCCGCTCTCCGTTTCTGGGGCCAGCTCAGCGGGAAAGGCTGGCAGATTCTCCTTCCATCGTTCCGACTGGAAACCGGGGACGGGATTCGATCCGTTTCGATCGGAGCCATCAAACCACCGGGCTCCAACAGAATCGGAACGTGGGCTTTCAGTCCTGCCCCCGGCCTCCCCCCCCGGGGCTGCTTCCCAGTCCAGCCACCTCCTCCTCCCTCGTGACTCTCTGCCCGCTCACCGGCGCATCCACCGCCGACTGCCTCGGGCCCAGCCGCCAAGACTGAGGAAACCCACCGTAGTCACCCCTGGACGCTAGGCTGGGTGACTAGGGGTGGAAGCCTCAGCACGGGCAGGGACGGTCCTCGCAAACAAGGGAGTGACTTTGTAGTAGCTACCTCCTTTCGTTTCTGCTGCACTAGCAGGGGTTAAATATCTTTCCCCCTGGTCACTATGCTTTGGAGCTTGCAAGGAGCTGCCAAAAGGTAGAGGACAGAGAGGTAGGGACCAACTCAGACCAAGCTCCACTGCTCAAGGGACCGCAGAGGACAACAGTTCAAGGTAATTACCTCCCTTTAGTACAGATGAGCAAGGAAGCAGGAAAAGGGGGTGGAAGCAATTACCACCTTCTACAGACAGACAATCACTCTCCTTAGCACAGAAGCCTCCTTCCCCGATTCTCTGCAAAGGAAAGTCTTTACCCACCCCCATGATCTCGGAAAGCGGTTTCCTCTCAGAGCTCCTAGGCTCGAGCAGCACTCACCATATCCGAGCACCAAAATCACCAGCACAATCATCACCCAGACCATAATCCCAGCCAGGAAGCGGAGCAGGACAATGAAGATGAGGCTGACCACCATGGCAATCACCAGGCCTCTGAAGGGACAGAAGAGAACAGTGACCTCTTGAGCATGGGGTCAGCAAATCCCAGTCTCCAGCAGCAGATGAGATCAGAGTAACCTCCCGCACTCTTACCCTACTTTGGTCTTGTTCTCACAAGCAGGGGTAATAATAACCTCCCTCTGACTCCCATCTCTACCAGCTGGGGGGGATCTTGAAATAGTTCTTCCCCTTTCCTGGATCTTGGGAATTTGCAAGGAGCAGCCGCCAAGGGGAGCTGGATTAACACACAGTCGGCGGGGCAGACATTGGGGAAACACTAAAAGGGACAGCAGAGGACTGACACTTCAGGTGAACCACTTCTCTCCGGTACAAACGAGCAAGTCCTTGCTTGGGAGGTTTCAAGGAATTACCAGCAGAGGGAGCTCGATAAACATGCAGCCGGAGGCAGAGATGGAGCCTCAACGCATGAAACTCTCGTGGGGTGGCAGCCTCTGCACCTGTGCTTGGATCTGGCCCCTTGGGTCCTCCTCTGCCGCCACCGTTACCCGCCCCAGAACCGTCTTCGCCGCTTTGGAAGAACTCTGCTCCCCGCCTTTAAGGCTCTCGCTCGATCCGACCTGGTTCTCCACGCCCATCTCGTGGAGCTTCTCGGCCTCCGCTACGGACTACTTCCTTGGTGCTTGACCCCCGGTCCGGTACTTGACCCCCCCGGTCGTGGACTACGAGTTTCAGCCTGCCCCTTCTGACCGCAGCCCACGTTCCTGATCTGCCTTGGCCCTGCCTGGATTAGCACCTGCCCCGAAGCCAATTTCGCTGCCACTCCTCCCTTGGTCCCGACCCTGTCAACGCTGACAGACGACCCCAGGGCCATGGCCCCTGGGGCAGCTCCTTGCCATAGACCAGGAGGGGACCAGACAGGCCACGTCCCCGTAAGGAGTATCGTGCCATCGTGGTGTTCTGAAGGGGGCGTGGCCATGCAAACCCCGGGGGGGGCGGGGCCACCCCCTTTGCTGGTACCCACGGATCGGACGTCGGCCTCTGGACACGCACTAGCTCAGCCACTCACATGATGATCCAATACCAGGAGACGGTGAAATCTTCAAAGACCTTCATGGCCAGCTGCCTGGCTTCCAGGACCACGTTGGCTTTCCTGGAATCGAAACACACCAACGTGGAAGGTGAGGGAAGGAAAGAGGAGATGAAAAACTAAGCCATCCTGCCAGGCGCACAATGCCCTGCAAGGGTCGACAGGGTCCTGAATGCACGGCGGACGGCGGCCCCAAGCCTTGGGGGGGTGGAGGGGAAGGGCCCTGCGGAAAATCCCAGGCAGGGAAGCAGGTTCCAGGGCAGGTGGGGACCAGCGTGAGGCCTCCAGAAGGGTCGGGCCCTCCCTCCCTCCTCCGGGAGGCCCACCGGGGCACCGCAGGCAAGACTTAGGGAGGGGACGCTGCCCATGGTGCCCCTATCGCTCCGACTGGGCCCAGCGGTTCCAAGCGGGAGGGCCGCCCCATGGCTCGTGCAACCGCTTGTGGAGGACTCTGCTCTGCCCCCCCATCTCTCCTGGCCGCCCCACCCTCCTGCTTGTCTTCCCCCCATGCTGGGTCCCGTGCCCACCGATCCCAAGGCGTCGGGCCTTGGGATCGGTGGGCACGGGACCCAGCATGGGGGGAAGACAAGCAGGAGGGTGGGGCGGCCAGGAGAGGTCAGAAGAAGTTACCGTCATTTCCCTGGGGGCCTGAAACTCTGCTTGGGGCAAGCAGGGGCTCCCCTCCCCAGTGGGTAGGCTCCTATGCCAGCCTGGCATTCACCCACTACAGCTGTGAAAAAGGGGGGGGGGGGACAACATCCAGCCCCCAGCATTAACCCTGGGAATTTTCTCACAGACACTCAACTCCCTTTCGTTCGCAGAAAAACAGCCATTAAAAGCGAACCTGAATTCACTACTCCCCTCGAGACGCTTGTTCGTACGAACACTTGACTCTTAAGATTATTTACCCCCTCACTCGCTTCAGCTCTGCTTGTGTTCACACAAACACGTTTGCACCAGAGGGTGGTTCCCCCCTTGGAGATTAAAAAGAGATGCGTGCTTCGGAGGAGCTTACCCCCGGGGGGAACCAAGAAATGGTATTAACTAAAGTGAGTTAACACTGACCGTTCACACAGTTATTAACTCCTGGGGTAGCCACCTCCTGGATTAGTAAACTCTCCCCCGGTGGCAATAATCCACTTTACAGAGGACTCTGTTCATGTGAACATACCCAATGACCAGGGCCCCTATATGTTTAGCAAAAAATGTTTTCCCCCCCAAAAAAAAAATTCTACAGCCACAAAACCCAAATTCTGTGAGTAGAGAAATCCCGGATTCCTGAAAGCAGGGTGGATTTATTTTTTATTTTTTTAATGCAAACAAGTTTTCTAGCATGTGTTTTCAACAGATTTTGACACTTTGTGTCTTTAATGCAAAAAATGCCCAAGACAGAGCTCTAAACTGAGGGGGCAGCAGCGCAGAATTCACGGGGCCAGATAATGACACAATTCCCGCCCCCTTGCCATGTTAACCATGACAACTCCCAGCTGCCAGGTGACCTGGCTTCCTCATAGAGACACGCCCCATGGCGGAGGAGGCCCCTCCCCTTCAACTTGCTCACTTGGCTCCCTCCAGCAGATCCGTCACGTTGTGTTTGCTCCCCCTTCCGTCATCAAAGCTGGTCTTGTTGCCCACCACGACGACCCCTTTCTGCGTGCGGAACGCCGGCAAGCACCGCCGAGACACTAGGGGGGGGCAGAACACAAGAGGCAAACGCCGGGTGAAGAGACTGGGGGGGGGGGGAACGATCGAGCAAACCCCACCCCCATCAAGCCTCAAAAAGAGGAGGGTTGGGAAAGGCCGTAGAGGGAGGATCTCCTCCCTCCCCCTTTTGCACTTCAATCTGTTGCTACGGCCTCTTGCTTCGCTCTGCGGAACACGGCTAAAATCTGGCCCTTCCTTATGGCCGCCGACTCTAATCTAGGATCCGGTCATCTCTCGCCTTGGCTACTGCAAACTCCCTGCCCCAACCTTGCCCTTCTCAATTCATTGCTGTTCAGCTCTCCGCTGCCAAGGTCATTCTCCAAAGTAAATCAAAGGTTCACTTTGATCACGTCCAACCCATCCTCTTCCCCTTTGCATCCTTCCTCATCCTCACCTTCAAGGCTCTTCATGCCTTTGCTCCCCCCCTAGCTTTCTGCTCTCATTTCCCGCTAGGTTCTCTCTCTGCCACCGCCCTCATCCTCTTCCCTAATCCATCCTTGCTGCCCCCATGCCGGGAATTCTCCCCACAAGGACATACCCTCTGCTTCCTCCCTTACAACCTTCAAATCCTACCTCCGGCTTTCCCTAGCTCCTCGCCCCCCCAGACTGCTCTCTGATGCTCCCTCTACTCTCCTGACATTCAGGGTCCCCTTCCCCCCACAACTCAGCTAAGCACGTCCATCCGAGACTTCTCAACAACATGAACATCTCCCTGTCTCTCCCTAGGTCCCCCCTAGACTGGACATCCCTGGGAACAGGGATCCGCCTCGAATTCATGATTATTCAGTCCCAGGCATGTTATATAAAATAAAAACAACAGTAATAATAATAATAATAATAATAATAATACAGGGTTTGCTGGGTGTGAGTACTGCCGGACACACTCCATCCCTCAGCACCTCTGGGACGCTCTGCAAGAGAGAGACACAAGCAGGGGGGTTAATAGGCCACGTTTCGGTCCTTGGGTCACAAAAGCACAGAGGTGACAGGGACACCGCCCAAGCGGACTCATCATTTGCACAAGAACCTCCCGGTTTTCCAGTACACAACTCGCTTCCTGCTCTTGAATAATGTTGCTTTAGTGCAGGGGTTGGGAGCCTTAGAGTCCACTTCAAGAATTAGTAAAACCTCCGAGAGGGGTGTGTGTGTGTGCGTGTGTGTGTGTGTGTGTGTGTGTGTGTGTGTGCGCGCGCATGTGCTTGTGCTTAAAGGGTGCCCTTGGGAAGAGGAGGGATGTAGACTTCTGGCTCAGTGTACCTAAGAATTTCCTTTTGCTACTGAATATATATTATTTTCATTTCTTTCCTGCTAGATAACACTTAACGATAAAAAAAGAGTTTAGATCCTGTAGGGTCAGGACAAAGGAGACTGTCGATAGTACAGTAGGCTGATAAGAGAGTATCAGCGCCTGGAGATCTTCCATGTTCCATAAGCAATGGCACGGTCCGATTTTAGAATTTATTGGTAAATAGCAAGGATGTTTTGACACCATCAAGTTATGTTAATTTTAAGTGTATAGATCACAGCTCTTCACAATCTTGCTCCCCGCTACCGCTCTGCGCTAATTTCCCTCCGTACTCCAGTTCGTGAACTCCGCTCTTCCTCCGTCTCCTCTCTCGCCCTCCCCTGCTCCCCTAGCCGCCTTCGTCCCTTCTCCCTAGCTGCTCCGCACGCCTGGAACTCCCTCCCTGCCCACATCCGCCTCGCCCCCTCCCTTTGTACCTTCAAATCTTTCCTCAAGACCCACCTCTTCCGCTCTGCTCTCCCGACTCCTCGCTCCCCTCACCTAACTCCTGCTGATCCCCTCCATCCGGCACAATCTGTTACCTGAGCTCTGTGTACTCATATCCTCACCACACGGACCAGCCAGCCATCATTCTCGATGTAGCCAAGCCAAGCGCATGCACCTGGGACCTCGCATCTTCATGAATGTTACACTCCTTGTCTCTCCCTCTGCTCCTCTCCCTTCGTCTCCCCCCTGCCCAGTCTCTCAGATTGTAAACCCTAGGGCAGGGACCGTGCCTATTCCATTACTCTGTACATTGCTGGCGCTATACAAATGCTTGCTAATAATAATCATATTTGTTGCTGGGGAGCCTATATCAGGACATGTTTGGCTTATGTTCAGGGCTCCACCGGGTGCCACTC
>QEPC01010389.1:1375171-1389620 GCA_003113815.1 Sphenodon punctatus | reverse complement strand
CCCCCCATAACCAGTTCATTTGCGCCCCCCCCATATAATGAATTCACGCTGCCTCGGGGGTGCAAATGAACTGGTTATGGGGTGGGGTCTGATCAGCGTGAACTGATTATGGGGGCGCAACTGAACTGGTTATGTAGAATAGGCCACTTTTCATGGCATAATGCGCAGCACCTCTGGAGCGGTCGCGCCGCGTGCGGGCACAAGGCACCGGCGGCACCGGCGGCAAGAAGCAACAGGCCCTGGAGGTCAGGCTGGCTAAGCTCACCCCCCATCCCCCAGTAACGCAGTCAGTCTCTCTGTGCCTGCCTCACTGCCCGCCCGGCTGCCCCTGCAGTGGAACCACTCCTGGGGAGCGGTGGTAGACGCTCGGCTGGGGAGATGAGGGTGGGGAGGCCACACTTGTCTATGGTCGCTCGTAGTGGTGGAGAATAGGAATCCTTCCTGTCCAGAGGGAGTAAATTTTATGTAAATTCACACATTTGCATAAGTAGGTGGGGCCTAATTATGCAAATTAGCCAGCCTTGCTCACCAGCAGCAGTCTGGGAGTTGCTGAGTCAAGTCCATGAGCAGCTAATCGCTGACACTGCTCCGCAGGAAAACAACAACTTACTCGTTGGGGGTTCCCTGTTGGCCACAGAATTGTCCCCGACTGTCCGTGGGGTAGATCACCTTCCGGGGGTCGCCGTTTGTCCATGCTAAAGAGGAGAGAGAAAGCCATGGCTTTACTGGGGGCTCTCCTAGCTCACCCGCCCCACCTGGTGGGTGCCTGGGAGGCCCACGCCACGATAGATTGCAATGGGGTCACGAAAGAGACAGGAAGAGGGCATTGGCCCCTCCCCCTTTCTGACATGACCACGCCCCCCTCACAGAACGTTGAGAGGTCACAGCATTCCGTTTCGGCGAGGCGACAGCAGAAAGGCAGCGGGGATAATGCATTGGCCCCACCCCCTTTTCGACATGACCACGCCCCCCCTCACAGAACGTTGAGATGTCACAGCATCCCATAGGGGGTGGGGCCACCCTATGCTGAGCCAACCCCCCACTCCTAGGCTTAGCTTCCCACCCGCTTAAGCCTCAGTGGCTTAACTACAGGGGGTCCACACCCGATAACTCCTCGCTTCTGCCCCATCTGTGAGATGCTAATGACATCACTGCCGTACTCTGTACTTTTCAGGGGAGGGGGCCAAGAGCGGGGCTTGGACCCAGAAGTGGAGCTGCCCTCCTGCAGAGCATCATGGGACTCAGAAGGGGGCGTGGCTGAGAGAATCCTGTTTTCCGTTCCCAATAGGGGCCTCACCCCTTACGAGTCATCGTGACATCACCATGCTTTATGGCAGCGGTGTTAGTCGAGACCCACCAGTGGATTCCGAGAGGGGCCCAGGGCAGCCTGGGGGTGGAAATGCCCACAAGCCCTGGGCATCGTGTCCCCTACCACGTCTCTCCCTGCCACACGTTCTGTCTGCCGGTGACACCGAGCGCTGGAGGCAGGACAGAGAGAGGTGACTGCCTCACGCTGGCTCTATTCCCAGGACCGGCGTCTCAACGACGCTCCTGGACTTTTTTTTTTAAAAAAAAAATTTTTAAATGCTTTGCTGGGTCTCACCCACAAAAGTGGAGAAGGTGTTGGACTTGGTCCTGGGAAGCCAGGGTTCAAATCCCGCCCTTGCCATGAACTCACTGGGTGGCCTTGGGCAAGTCACAACCTCTCAGCCTCAGTTCCCCCATCTGTAAAATGGGAATGTGTGTGTGTCTGTCCCTGTGTTCCCTTCACCCTTGTCAATCTTAGATTGTAAAAACCCACTGGGCAGGAACCTATCTCTGAAAATCTGCAAAAGCCCTGCGCCTGTTTAGCAGCGCTATAGAAATGAGAACGTAGAACAGGAACACCGGTACGTACCCACCACTCCCACGATGACGTAGCCCACGATGGCAATAAGGAGCAGGACACAGCAGATGACATCGGTGCAACCCCTGAGGGAGGAGAGAAGGGGCAGAACAATCAGACATGAGAGACCAGAGGAAGCCCCTGCTCGGCTCCGGCGGGATCTATTGGATCCCAGGCGCCTAAGGCACCAACGCAGGCCCTGCAACATGTATTTTGCATAAGCGTCCCTTAAAAAATGTGCCTAGATGGCAACCCTACCCTCAAAGCTGTTCCTCCCCCCACAATTTCAGATTGGATTCTTGTCAGGTCGCTTGGGGTCTACAGGTTCCTGAATTCCCCAAGGAACCAATCCTGACCAGCCCTGATTGGACAAGCATAATCTCTGCACCAATTGGCTGGGCTTGCCTATATTCTTTTCGGTCTTCTTCCACAACCCTGAACCCGGTTCAAATCTCGCCTTTAGCCAGAAACTCACGGGGATATGACCTTGGCCCAGTCACAATATATTCTCAGCCTAACCTTCCCCACAGGGTTGTTGTGAGGATTAAAAGTTTTGTTATATGTAGATGTTCTGAGTGCTATGGTGGGGGGGTGCTATATAAGAACAAAGATTAACTATTGTTACGCCTTGTGGGAAAACTTTCCAGATTGTTGCTTCCTGGATCTTGGATCCTAGTTCGCTGTAACCTTTTTTTCTGAACCTTCCAACTTGGCTCACGTATCTGCCTCCCAGGGCAGGTGGGAAGCATCTGCCGTTGGCGACAACCCACCTGCCCCCTTCCTGCCTCAGCCAGCCCTTGGCCTCTCTGACCTCCTGCCCCAACAATCCCCCTGCCCTCTGGACCTGAAAATTCTAAGGCCGACCTTGTCTGAATACTTAAAAGGTGAGATAGTTACTCCGGAGTAATAACCCCAGGGGTAGCCCGATTGTGTGAATCCATCCTAACTCTTTTCAGAGCCACCTGATTCTCCACCTCTCCAAGTTGCAACTGCCATAGTTCCCTCTCCCTTAGTGTTGCCTAAATTCAAATATTTAGTTCACCAAATTGGGAGCCAGAATTTGTGGCTGCTAAAGGCAGCTCAAACCGGGACTTGCTGTCATCACTGGAGGACTAAACTCTATGGCTCCCAATGCCAGATGCTGGGCAAACTAATCAAAGTGTGTAGAAGGTTTAAGAGGCTCTCATGAGTTTAATCCAAGAGCGGTCTGCCTTCCCCCAACTGGGCAGTAAGCACCCTCTTCCCCGTTCCTTACCTGTTATAAATGGGGCCCTTGAACGTTGGATCATATTTCTGCGGTGAACCTAAAAGAAGCAAAGACCACACAGAGTTAAACACAGATCCGTGGGAAGCGGGGGGGGGGGGGGGGGATCTTTTCCCAGCTTGCCCCTCCGTATAGGACCTAGCCAGCAGTAGTTTGGCTTAAACGCTGGAGGGAGGGAGAAAAGGTGACTTTAAGCCTCAGGGAGCTGGCCCATCAACTTATGGATTTAGCTGGGGAAACCTGTAAGGCAAGACAGTATTGCATACGAGTGTTGTGGGTTTTTTAAAATCCATCTTTTGTACGAATTCTGATCCTTTACTGGCGATCTGGTAAAATCTCTCTAAGCTGAGAGTCACCGGAACCGGGCACTGACCCGTCTTGGAAACGGCATCCTTGAATAGAAATCTGTGATGTCACCTTGCCCCCTCCTGACAAAGCTCCACCCCCCTTGGAACGAGAGGGCATCCCAGCACTCCATAAAAGGCGGAGCACTGCAAAAAGGGGAGGGTCATCATCATATGTCATGATGCCATGCTGACAAAGCTCCGCCTCCTGGGGTGCCGTGACATCACAGGTGCCCGCCAGGATCAGACACTTATAATTGGGTCCTCTTGGGGTCAGGTCAGGCTGTAGATCTCTAGAATGGAGGGGGCTGCAGGCTGACTCCTAGAGGGGCCCACCCAGTGGTTCCTATGCACCATTGCCTCAGTGCTCGCCTATAACCAAAAGGCAGAACTGCTGCCAAAAATTATTATTCTTATTTTTATTATTTATATAGCGCCAGCAATGTACCGGGCACTGTACAATCCACAGTCGGAGACAGGTCCCTACCCCTTAAGGGGCTTACAATCGGAGGGAGAGGGAAACATCAATAGAGACAAAAGTACATTCACGAGGTTGAGAATTTGCAGGCTCACGTGCTTCACTTAGTGAAGGCTTTGTGTCTGGAGGCAGCAGTGGTGGGTAATTTAAAACGTTAGATTTGTGGCAGCTGAATTCCTTCCTGACAGGAAGCGCTGGGCCCAGACAGGAAGCCGTGCTGGGTTAGTGTGTCAAGAGGCTGCCCTAGATTCTCCTTGGCACCCAAGTGTCTAGGGTCAAAATCGGGAGGGAGCAGGACAAAAGGGAGTCACGCCCCTTTCTGATGTAACCCCGCCCCTTGCGGAACACCATGATGTCACAATCAGAAGGGAACCCCCTCTCCCACCCATGCCCCAGGTAAGATTCTGGCAATAGCCCCCTTTGCAAGTGTTCACACAAACACAGGGGCACACAGGCACAAAGCTTCTCCCCATCAGAGAGCCACTTTCAAAATTCAAGCTTATAAGGTTTCTTGCGAAGGGCAGCATTGGGGGGGTGGAAAGGAAGGGTAGTTACTGCATGCTAAGAAGTAAATCTGCATCAACGCTGCATAGTTATACAAATGAATACATTATGCAAATTGTATGCTAATAGTGAGCCTGCAGAATTTGGCTTCCCAAGTTGCAGAATTTAGGATGTTTTGGTGCAGTGTAAGGGGCTGGTCTAGGTGACCCTTTACACTTCCGTCCTAGGATTCGGCTAATGAGACTCCCCGCCCCAGCGCTGCAGAGCGAAGCCGGGGTGGGTGGGTCTTGTTTATAGCAATGGTCTGCAGACAAGCTAGAATCGGAGAGGACAGCCTTCCTGATAAAGGCTCCGTTTTTCCACCTTCCCAGGCTTGGAAACAATCCCCGACCTTTGCAAGCTTCCGTGCAAAATCCCCAGCCAATTTGCTGCAAAAGTTTCCATGTCGCTCCTGGGAACTTTCCAAGAGAGAGAAAGTTGTTGGAACTTAGCACGGGCACAGGAGGAGGAGGAGGAGGAGGCGGCACCACCAGGGGGTTAAGCACAATCAGAACCGTGCGGGGGCCGTACCCTGACCTCTAACTCTGACTCCGAGCCACAAACTGGAGTTTCCAGGCAAAACCATAGATAGCCTGGTGCTGGGGTTTCCCCCTTCCTCCCCCGGTCCCTGCTAGGTCCAAGCCCAGCAGGATCTGACGGCTGTGGCCTCATGGGACGGCCATGACATCACAGCGCTCTGCAGAGGAGTGTGGCCGTGTTGGAAGGAATATCATAGGGGGTTAAGCACAATCAGAACCGTGCGGGGGCCGTACCCTGACCTCTAACTCTGAGCCACAAACTGGAGTTTCCAGGCAAAACCATAGATAGCCTGGTGCTGGGGTTTCCCCCTTCCTCCCCCGGTCCCTGCTAGGTCCAAGCCCAACAGGATCTGACGGCTGTGGCCTCATGGGACGGCCATGACATCACAGCGCTCTGCAGAGGAGTGTGGCCGTGTTGGAAGGGATATCATAGGCCTGCCGCTTTGCAGAGCACTCGGGAGGGCCGACAATCTAAAAGGGGCAGAGTTAAGGTGTTTTCCACACCCTTATGCAGTGCTGGGGCATCCCACGCTCTACGGGAAGCAGGGCCGCACACACAGATCGGGAAGAGCCCAGCTCCATCCGACCTGGGCTGCGACACGACCCCAATATAGCCAGGTTTGGACGGATTCAAGGACGGCTTTGTGCGCAACGGGAGACGAGATCTCCAGGAATGAGATCTCCAGGTGGGCAGGCAGCATGGCCTGGCAGCGCGGGGGGAGGGAGGGAGAGGTTGTGTGAGCATCTGCTGCTGAGGACCGGGTCTCAAGGGTGTGTCATGCAGAACACACACACACACACCCGTCCCCCAAGCCTTCTCCGCCGCCAACGCTGGAGGAGGCTCTTCGAGGCGCTCTCCCCCCCTGAAGACTAAGGTGGCCACCCATGCAAGTTTTTAAGGAACGCTCATGAAAAAATGCATGTTGCAGGGCGTGGACGGGTCCCTTACGCCCTGCAACATGTATTTTTCATAAGTGTTCCTTAAAACTTTGCCTAAGTGCCACTCCCTGGGGAACCAGTCCCGCTCTCCTCCCCCAAGGTGATCCCCAGGGGCTGATCCCCCTTCCCCACACCATGATCTACTGCAGACCAGCTTGTGATCCAGAATGATCCTATCTAGCCCTCCTTTCCCTCAGCACCGGCCCGAGCAAACCCTTTTTGGATGGAAGCTCAAGCTACATTTCTCTCTCTTTCTCCACTCCGAGGAGTCTAGCCTGGATCTGAGACATTCCAGTGACCCGCGGCATTTTCCATAGAGATCGCCGCGTTCACCAAAGGAAGAGGATTCCGCCGTGTGTCCCCCCGCCCATGTGCTCTGTCTGGCTTAGATCCTTGCTTGTACACAGGCCACAGTGAGAAGGAGCACAAGCCGCAGGAGAAGGGGCGGTGCGCAGGCTTAAAGACGTGGAGATGCCCCAAGTCACGGGATCCATCTCCTGTCTTCCAGTGCTTGCCCTCCTCTCCCCTGAGCTGGATCCCAGATTCAGAAATTGGAAAGGGGCCAGGTAAGAAACAGCTGTCGTGCAACGAAGCAATTTACAAGGGCCTTGTTGATAGCAACATACTAGATTCCTACCAGCTTTTATTTAACTGCCTTGCACGAAGCGATTTACAAGGGCCTTGTTCATAGCAACATACTAGATTCCTACCAGTTTTTATTTAACTGCCTTTACAAGCCTTCAGAAGCTGCCTACCCCACCCCCAAGCACGCTGGAGTATTTACACAGGTTGCCTTTGGGAGTTCGTAACTCCAGTCTGGTTAAATAACGCTCCAGTACACAGCAAAGAGAGCACAGCCCTTGGCAATACACAGAGGAGAGAACGGGGCATGAATCGGAACTGCGGCACGATTGCTGAATTCTGCTGGCAAAGATCACATAGATCAAGTCACACTTTTTGGCAGGGAGAAACGTCACGGAGGAACATAGGGTCACACACGTGTGATACTGGCCTACATGTAGACTACAAGCCTAGTAAATATGTAAAGCAAAAGGTGCAACAGGTTACAATTAAGAACTGTAAAACTCAAATCAAGACTGTGACACGTGACCAAGCTCCAGGAAATGGAAAGACAGTTTGTGGATTGGCCCCAGACGGATGGCCAGAGACATTAAAAATGCTAATGCAGGCAGCCATTGCCTACGTGACAGACCTCAGATTTCTCCAAGGCGGGAACGAGAAACAAAGAGACCATGAAAGGTATTTAAGGAGGCCATTAAGCCACCTTGAGAATCTCTCTCTCTCTCGCTTGGCCATTTTGAGCAACTGCATTTACATACTAAAACCTGCCAGCAAGCAAGGCTGGAAACTATGGACTGAAAGGCATGATTTTGCTTTCTACCAACTAAGAAACCAGTGCCCAGTCATTCTACATCTATGACTGAGGAACCAGAACTTATGGACCTTGTAGGGTAAGATGCTTATTTAGAGATTCAACCAGTATAGGTCAGGAATGCGTTATATTTACCTTTGATTTCTAGTAACCACTCTGTATCAACTATCTTGCTTATGTAATCAATAAACGGACTTCTTATCCTTATGAAGAAGTGTCTGTGTCTAACATTGGAACACAAGTGAGCAACAAGAGTTCTCAAGCTCTTGCAAACCCAGAGATTAAAGGGTCTGTAAACGGGAAGGATCGGGCCCTTGGGTGACAAAGGGGATTGTCCCTGCGGCAGGCTTGAATCGGCCAGAGAGGAAAACTGGTTCAAGTGGGCCGTACGCGAGGGAAACCGAGTCACTCAAACCCGGTAAAGTGGGGGTGCGGCCCCTCCAACCCGTGACAAGGACCCCAATGACAGCACTACTGATACTGGGCTAGAGCAGTACTCCTCTAGCTGAGTCTCTCTCCCCCCTGCCCCTGGCTCCCCAGGAGGATACCCCTCCGGGTTCCACTCCCTTTGGCCCCAGCCCTGGGCAGCACCATGATGTCACGATGCTCTGCATGGTTCGATAAGACAATCCCTTTGCTCTGCCTCCTTCCCCCTGTGGAGCATTAGGACATCACGGCGCTCTGTAGGGGGGGCCGGGGATACGCGAGAAACAGGCACAATAGCCCCCTTTAGCCCACCCCCGCAATACGATCCTGCCCACTCTAGATTTCTTCTTTGAAGGAGGCGGCCAACCCTAAATCCCATCTCTGGCTGTTTTTCTTTTTAAAAAAACCCGGCCCCTTTCAGATTCTGAATCCGGCCCCCTTAGATCCAGTTGCTACCCCCCAAAGCATTGAAAGAGCGAGCTCAGGGAAAGCGAATGGAGATGAGATCAAGCCAGAACATCACAGTGCTCCACGGGGGCGAAGGGGGACTAGATGTCCCAGATCAAACTAAGGGAGACGCCAGAGCCAAGGGGGGCTTTAATAAGGGGCATCTATTAAGTTCTATGGAGCTGCGGGGTTTAGAACAGGGAAGGCTCATAAAAGTAAGGGACACTTGGTAACTAGGGTTGTCCCCTATGCACATTTTTAAGGAATGCCTTAGGCACCAATGCAGGGCCCTGAAACATGTATTTCTCATAAGCGGTCCTTACAAATCCCCTTCCCGAGTTGTTTACGCTGCAAATACCTGCTAAGTGCATCCCTCGTCGTGTGTTTTGCACCGGATCTCCTTGCAAAGGAGTCATCGTTCAGCAAAGAGAAGATGAGAGCGTTCTTGCCGAGCGACAGAGCCGGCACAAGCGGTTCTACTTCTTTACCCGGTCGAGCTGGGCTTGGTTTTCCGCTCTGATCCTTTCCTAGCAGCGCTCGGCCACTTCAAAAGGACCCCCCTGGAGACTGGGGGCTCAATTGAGCCGATTCTCCCCACCCCAGCATAGGTTACCCTGCCTCTCTGGCCAACGCCCCTAGCACCTGTGTTTAGTATTTTTACCCCGCCTTTTCCCAAAGGCTCATGGCCGCTTGCAAAAATATAAAATCCAATTAAAACATTAAAATACAATTTTTTAAAAAAAAACCAAAGAAACATCTGCTCCAACCCCAGTTCACCAACCCTCCGACCGAATCCCTAACCCTGCCCGCCAAAAGCTTTACTAAAAATAAAATGTTTTGCACCGCCTCCAGGTCCGGACACAAACGGACTTCCAGGGGCAGGGAGTTCCACAGGACCGGAGCAGCAGCGGAGAATGTCTGCCTGTTGGGCCCCCATCTTATGGGCCAGAGTCACCGGTGGAACCCGCAGGGGAGCGTCTCTGGCCGACCGCAGGAGCATGGTAGGACAGGCGGTCTTTCAGATACATGGGGCCCGGGTCGTTTAGGGCTTTAAAAGGTCAAACCCAGCACCCTTGAATTGTGCCCGGAAAGCTATCGGTAACCAGCGCGGACTTCAGAGCAGCGGTGTAACGTGCTCCTGGCGGCCGGTCCCTGAAAGGAGCCGGGCTGCCGCGTTCTGAACAGTCATCAAGGACAGCCCCACGTCGAGCGCGTTGCGGCAACCTAGCCTTGTGAAAGCATGAATGATGGTGGCCAAGTTCGAACCAGAAAGAAAAGGCCGCAGCCTCCTCATCAGACGGAGTTGGTGAAAAGTGCCACAACCCGATGGTCCAGGCACAGCAAGGGGTCCAGAAACGCCAAGGCTGCGGACCTGAGTGACCAAAGGAGGCCAGGCCTTTTCAACAACAGGAGTCCCAATTCCCCCCGCCAAGTCACATGGCCGGTCAACCATCATCGCTACTTCAGTCTTGTCAGGACTGAGCCTCAATCGGCTCATCCTCATCCGGTCCCCAACAGCCGCCAGCCATCGGCTAAGCACCAAGACCGCAGGACCTGGGTCGGCCGGCGCTTCCACTCCAACCCTCCCAATGACCTCGCCCAGCAGCCTCAGAGACACGGGGAGCCCCGATGAAATCCTGCAGGACCCCACAGGGGAGGTATACAGCTCGGAGCCTAACCGAGTTGGACCAACGGTCCATCGTAGCCCAGTATTGTCACAACCTGACACGGCGGTGGGGGTTTCAAATTCGGCTCCAAATCCGGCTCTTCCAGGGTCTCCAGCAGAGGCCATCCTGGCGTGCTACCTGAGACCCCTCCAGGCCCCCAGCGGAGGCCTCCCGCAGGCGTGCTGCCAGGGATCCTGAAGTGGGGATGCCAGGGATTGAACCTGGGACTTTATACATGCAAAGCACGCACTCTTACCACTTGAGCTATGCCCACCCCCCGGGCCATTTTTAAATGGGGCGCACCCATCTCAAGACGGCATTAGTGGGCATGTGCTCCTGTGACCCAATGTGCCCATACACGGTGCACTGGGGGAAAATCCAGGCTGCTCCATGCGAGGGCAGGAGTGGGAGGTGCACGGGTAGAGGTGGGTCTGCGCTCCACGTGGCACACACACACACCAGCGCCCCCCCACCCGCCGGGCCTATTTAAAAACAGCCTAGGTTTACCATCTCACCAAGTTTTGTCTGGAGAGCCCGGATTTTGATCCGGAGGGAATCCCGTTTCTCAAAGTCAGCCAGACGCAGCCACAGGAGTCAGACGCAGCCACAGGAGCGCAGAGAAACGAGGGCATCAGGGGACAAGCCGAGGGAGTCCATGTCAGGAAAGGGGGACTTCTTGCCCCATCATGATGTTCCATAAGGGGAAAGTGGGGATTTACATCAGGAAGGGGTACGACCCCCTCTTTGCTCTGCCCCCTTTCCAACACGGCCCCACCCCCTGGAAAGCATCGGGTGACACAACTTTCCCTAAGGGGCGGGGTTATTTATTTAAATTTGCTCTCCCACCCTATCAAGGGCTGCCTATGTCAGAAAGCTCCTTTGCCCCACCCCCAAAGACTTCACCCGCCCCCCTCCAGCGCAGACACTGCACCCGCAGCCCTCCCTGTAGCTCTGACTGTGTCCTACAATCCTGGCCGTCAAGTCCCGGGGGCACATACAGTTCTGCTGCTGGATCGGAAATTCCCATTCCAGCCCTCATGTCTCCCACACCCTAATTCTAATCTTTAACACATCCTGCCTGCCCTCCCCTGCTAGCAACGGTCCGGCCTTGCGGAAACGTCCGCTGAGTCCCACCCAAACATGACCTCCTTTGGAAAGGCATGGCGGGTGGAAAAACTTAAATCACTCCATCGGACCAGCCTCAAAAGCACCCCAGTCATAATAAGAGCTGTACTGGGCCAGACCAATGGTCCTCTAGAGCATCATCCTGGCTCTGACTGCGGCAGCGTCACTCACTTCAGAAAAGGGCCCCAGCAGGCCAGAATGGAGTGAGTCATTCCCTGCTGCTCTGACAGTCAGAGCTTTCCTCCTGAGCAGGAGGCTCTCGATTGCCCCCATCTTGCATGAACTCATCCAATTTTTTAATTTATTTTTTTTATTAATCCCAGTTATCCCATTGGCCTCTGCAACATCTCATGGCAGTGAGTTCCGCAGGTTAACGGCATACTGGCAGAAAGCAATGCTTCCTTTTGCTTGCTTTAAGCCTGCTCCCTGCAGCAGGTGCCGTCCCTTAACTCCTGCATAACGGGGAAGAGTCAGTAACACACTCTATTCACCGCCCAGAGAACACGAACGTATATGCCCTCCATCCTAGCCCCTCCCATATAGCTGGGGCGCTGTGGGCAAGTCCTTGCAGAGAGCAGGCCCACAGCTAGCCAGCACCTGCCACCGGCCCAAGCCGGAGCTCTCAGGAGGGGTTACAAACCTCTTCAGGTTTTGGTCCAGAGTCTCCCCAGCTCAGGGGGAAAAACAAGCTCCAGTTTCTCCAGGTCAGCAATAGGTAACCCCGAGAAACCGGGGCTTCTGGAGACGGCCATGATAAGAAGGGGGAGGGTCACCGGGACCTTCCTGTCCTCTTTCACCGTGGCCCCGACCCGATGTCATGACACTCCACAAGGGGCAGGATTACATCAGAAGGAGGCACGACAGGGAAGCTTCCCCCCTATGCCCATTTTTAAGGAACGCTTATGGAAAATACATGTTGCAGGGCCTGTGTCGGTGCCAATGCAGGCCCTGCAACATGAATTTTTCATAAGCGTTCCTTACAAGTTGGCATAGGTGCCAACCTTAACAACAGCGCCCCTCCCGGTGAAAGCCCAGAGGCGGGGAGATGCCAACTCTACTCCCAGCCCGAGAGAACCACCATGCAGAGGCAAACTCCCTCTCCGGCGTCAGGACAGGCCCCAGGTGGAGCTGCGACAGGAGCCCGGCCACGGTCAAATCAGAGCTGTCCTTCACGAACTACCAAGGTCACCCCCCTCGCCCGTCGCTTTGACCACGTTCAGCCCCTTCTCTCCGCCCTGCACTGGCTCCCTCGATGGGAACGCATTCAGCGCAAGCTCCTGGTCTTCACCTTCAAGGCTCTTCGTGGCCGTGCTCCCCCGTCTCTCTCTGCTCTTGTATCCTGCCGCGCTCCTGCCTGGGAGCTCCGCTTCTCCTCTGCCCCCCGCCCCCTCCCCCGCCCCCTCGCCTGCTTCCGACTCTCCTGCTCCTCTAAACGTCTTCACCCCTTCTCTCTCGCTGCCCCACCCCCCGGCCTGGAACGTCCTCCCTGGTTACATCCGTTCTGTCAGCATAAAGGCAAAAACTGACTGACTAATGCATTCGTTCTGCTCCCTCCTTCCCAGCTTTCAAATCCTTTCTGAAAACCTTCCTCTTACGTCAGGCTTTCCCTGGTCATGAGTTAAAAGGTTAGTTATGAGTGGAATTGGACCCTCGCTCACTCAGAATCCCTGCCCTGTAGCTTAAGTGAAGCACATGCACCAGCATCTTCTCAACCTCATGAACGTCTCCCCCGATGTTCATGTCTCCCTCGTCCCCCCCTTCCTTGTCTCTCTTAGACCGGAAGCCCTTTGGGGTAGAGACTTGTCTATGATTGTACAGCACCAGGTACACTGCTGGCATTATATATATAATAAATCAATAAATAATAATAATAAGTGATGTGTGCTGGAAAATTCCACTACCAAATTTTTCTGTAGAAAATTGTCCAGGGGCTATAGGAAGTTTTGCACAGGAAAAATGTTCTGATTCAAAATTTCCTTATGCAAATTTTATGAAATTTAATATTAATGCAAGTAAGAAAATTTTTGAGTCAAAATTTTCCAAAAGACCCACATCACTGAAGAATAATAATAATAATAAACCTAATCGTGGTTGAGTCAAAGGGCCAGGCCAGACGGTCGGTCCAAGCTGAGCGGGGTCAGGGCCGGGATAGAACCAGGAAGCTAGGATTGGGACAGACAGGCTGGGAATGAAGTGAGTAGGGTAGACTAGACAGGGGAGCTCAGGGTGACAAGGAGGAAGGAACAGGCTGAAAGCTACTAAGGAGACTGAGGACCAGGGCCCCTGCGCTGCTCTACCTAGTTTCCTGTTCCTGTCAGGTGAGCTTTAAACAAGTAGCAGCCAATCAGAAGCTTTGTGGGCACGGAATCCCATCAAGGTGCCCGTCCCCACAGCATCCCCGCACCGTGGCCTCCCCACCAGTGACCCCTCTGGCCCTGCTCCCCTCTGTGCCCCTGCCCTCGCCACCGTCACGGCTTTCTGCACCAGTGACCTCTGCCCCCCCGCCCCCCTTTCCTGCTCCCCTTGGTCCTGGCAATCCCGTGTCACCCTCCTCTCCCCCAGTTTCCCCTCTGCTCTGATTGATCCAGGGCTCCCATTTTAGGGTTGTCACCTAGGCACATTTTTATGGAACACTTATTTAAAAATACATGTTGCAGGGCCTATAGTGGCCCCTAAGGCCCTGCAACATGTATTTGTCATAAGTGTTCCTTTAAAATAGGCCTAGGTGACAACTCTGCCCCATTCCATCTTCTGCACCAGAGCCCAATCCAGCCCAGTGACCCTCCCAGGGAAGGGCTTACCCTTTCTGGGGTTTGTTTTGTGATTGATTAATTATTAATTATTATTATTATAAGCATTTATATATAGCGCCAGCAATGTACCTGGTGCTTTACAGAGAATAAGATAGACACAGTCCCTGCCTGAGAGCTTACAATCTAAAGACAGGGGGAGGGGAGACAGGGAAGGGGGAACAGAGGCAGAGACAAGGGATGCAACATTCATGAGGATGCAGAACTCAAGTACACGTACTTGGCTTGGTTACAGTAAATAGGAGGTTGCAGATAACAAGTAGGGGATAATCCTGGGTGGGGATGATTAGCAGGAGTTAGGAAGGGCAGAGCGGAAGAGGTGGGTTTTGAGGAGGGATGTGAAGGTGTGGAGGGTGGGGGCCAGGCAGACGAGGGCAGGGAGAGAGTTCCAGGTGTGCGGGGTAGCGAGGGAGAAGGGACTAAGGCAGTTGGGGGAGCAGGGGAGGCGTGGGAGGGCGAGGGAGAGGATGGAAGAGGAGCGGAGTGGTCGAGCAGGGGTTCGGAGGGAGATCAGGGCAGAGAGGTGGAGGGGAGCGAGGTTGTGAAGGGCTTTGTAGGTGAAGACGAGGAGCTTGTGCAGAATACGCTC